>OY986436.1:154080292-154680292 GCA_963920525.1 Dichetophora obliterata | reverse complement strand
AGGTCAACGTAGAGTCTCTGAAATATGCGGGTAGAAGTTAATTGTTGTCCCATGGGTGGACGAAGTACGTAATTCGGAGCTTTGGTCAGTTTGCAGACTTCACACGCCAGCACATAGTCGCGGACTTGTTTTGCCATTCTTGGCCAAAAATACAACATTTTGAGTGGCGTGAGCGTTTTGTGAATTCCACCATGAGAACTCATTGGGTGATCATGAGCTTCCACAATGAGAGATCTTCTCAATTCCTCAGGCACCCAGAGTTTCCATGACTGTTCTTCTTGGGTGGGATCACCACTTGCAAATTCACAACGCTTGTAAATTAAGCCGTCCACAGCTTGTATGTCTGGTTGTTGCTCGTTATTTTTTTGAAACTCGTCAACCAGCTTTAGATAATTTTCTGTTTTAAAATGTGCAGAAGAAAAATCCAAAACTGGCCAAGTCGTAACTGCAGTTTCTGTCAATTCTGAAATTTCGACATCCTCCGGCAAATGCACTCTCGATAAAGAATCGGGAACTACGTTTTGGCTACCTTTGCGATGAATGATTTTAAATTTGAAACCTTGAAGTTTCAAAGCCCAGCGAGCAAGTCTGCCATGCAGGTCGGTTTGGCCCATTAACCATTTTAAAGACGCGTGATCAGTGATCACTTCGAATTCATGCCTTTCGACGTAAGCTCGAAATTTTTTTATGGCCATGACCGCTGCAAGACATTCTTGTTCTGAAACGGTATAGTTTCGTTGCGCTTGGTTAAATTTATGTGACATATACGCAATCGGGACTTCATTTTCATCATCATCACGTTGAGCCAGAACGGCTCCGACTCCATACTGAGAGGCATCGCATTGGATTGAAAACGGACGCGAAAAATCAAGGCTATGAAGCACAGGTGCACTACTAAGGCTATTTTTGAGGGTCTCAAAAGCTGCTATCGACTCCTCAGTCCAAACAAATTTTTTCGCTTTTTGCAGCATGTTGGTCAACGGTGTCGAAATGGAAGCGTAATTTAGCACGAACCGTCGGTACCATCCACAGACACCGAGAAAACGACGAAGCTGTCGCACAGTTTTTGGCAAGGGAAAATCTCGAATCGCTTGCACCTTTTCTGGATCAGTACTGATGGTTCCATGCCCAATCACGTGACCCAAATAACGAATTTGTTTGAGTAAAAATTTACTTTTTTCAATATTTATCGTCAGACCAGCATGTCGAATACAGATGGCTACCTCCTGCAGCAAAGCTAAATGATCGTCAAAGGTCTCGGTTATCAAAAGCAAATCGTCTAAGTATACAAAAACTTGTGTTCTCAAATGAGCAGGTATGACCTTGTCCATCAAGCGAGACATCGTCTGCGGTGCGTTACATAGGCCGAAAGGCATTGTAACAAACTGGTACAACGGTCGATTGGGCACTGTGAAGGCTGTCTTATCCCTTGACGCTGCATCCAATGGAATCTGCCAGAAGGCATCCTTCAGATCCAAACTCGAAATGAATTGAGCCTTAGGAAGCCGACTGAGAATTCCATCAATGAGAGGCAGGGGATAAGCATCCTTCACAGTAACCTCATTTACCTTACGCGCATCGAGACACAAGCGCACTTTATTAGGTTTGACGATCAAGGCTACAGGTGATGACCAAGCGCTTTGCGACACTTCAATGACACCAAGTGCCAACATGCGGTCGACCTCAGCGAAAAGAAGTTTTTCGACCCCAGGAGAAACCGAAAAGTGTCGTTGTTTGACTGGTTTTGCTTGCCCTACGTCAATGACGTGACTAATCAAGCTGGTGCGGCCTAAGCCTTGTTCAGAAAAAGATGGGAAATTTAAAATGGTGGCGTTTAGCCTAATTTGCTGACGAGTAGTCAACACATGGTGGTTGGAATCAACTTCAGAAATCTGGCTAACAGGAAAGCAGGGGTAATTTTCCAGAAAGAGATCTCCAGCCAAGCCAAATGCTTTTACGAAATCAACTCCCAAATACAAGTCTTGAGACAAAGTGGGAACTATCAAAAACCTGAGGGGTTTGGTGACTCCTCGAAAGGTGATGGTGGTGTCGAGGACTCCTGCAGAAGCATGACTCGTCCCGTCCGCCGTCTTAAGATCAATCGCACACCTTTGCCACTTCAGTTGCTCGCTAGACATCAGTCTTTGCGCCAGCTGGTTGGCTATGCAGCTGATGGTGGCGCCAGTATCGATTAACCCCATCAACGTTTCGCCGGCTAATGAGACCGGTGCGTAAGGACGAATATCCTTCGCAGGAGCAAACGACAAAACCGCCGAGCACGCAAACTTTCTCAAGGCTCGGACCTTTTTCCAAAATTGCCTCAATCTCGCAGTTGATCGCCGTTTCTTTTTGCATTGGATTTGAATGGAGCCCTCGCTCTGAAATATACGTCGACGCGCAGCGTTATATTCGAGCCAACGAACATGCAATGGTTTGAACGTCCGTTGTGGCACAGTAGCAGCCTTTTTTTCACGTGTTAAAATTCGAATTTGGGTATTTGGTACATCCGGGATTGCTTCAGTTTGGCAGGCCACCTCAGAAGTTAATGAGGGGCGGTTGACAAATCTAAAAAATTATCGTTATTCCTATTGTTAGGGTTAGCGGTCGCGTCACCAGACTCGCATGCCAGTTCAGAAACCTGACGCTGATTTTGATAGTTGCGAGAATTCCTCCCGTACTCTTCATCAAGCAATTCACGTTTCTGAACAAACGCGCGAAGCTGGCTAACACTTTGTATGGGAACATACAACAAACTACGCCTAACCTCCAAACGCAAATTCCTTTGCAGAATTTCCAGCAAAACCTGAGAGTCAAGAGGCCGCTGTAATTTATCAGTCAATTGCAAAACTGCCTCATAGAACTCATCAAACTTTTCGTCAAACTTTTGCTTCCTATTTCGCACCAGATCCATGATGTCTAGATCAGTTCTGCGATCACAAAATTGGCTTCGCAGCTCCATGCACAACGCACCCCATTCAACCCTAGGCACACTTCGATGGTAACGCCAAAACCATTCCAGCGCCTTTCCAACGAACAACATGTGCGCATAACAGCATAATGCCCCAAAATCTCCTCGCAAACTTTGCATCGTCAGAGCGTGCACTCGATAAATAAATTTATCAACTGTTAAGGCATCTTCTTTGCCACTGAACGTGACTTTCCAATTGGAAATCAAACTGGCAACGTTCTCTGACGGTACAAATTGCGAAGCAGGTCCTGGAGCATACCCACTGTTAGGCGGCATACTACTCGGTGTGTAATGAGCTGGCATACTCTGGACAAACTGTCGATTGTGACCCGAAGTTGAAGGTAGAGCGGGCATAAAGTTTGGTGGGGGAACACTATAGTTGTTTGGGGGTGCAGGAGTCATACTTGGCATTGATCCCAAGTCCTGATGAAAACTCTGCAAGGGGTTGCTACCGGATGGAACTCCATAAGGAGTATGTCTGACTGGATTAATTTGCAATTTAGCGAGTTCGGTACGAACTGCCTCATTAATCAAGTGCTGCAAATCACTATCCGAATACTGATGTCGAGCCACCGAGGACTGAAATTGATCAGAAGGACCTTGGGTTAATGCGTTAGCTACTTGGTTAGAGTTTAGTTCGACCGACCCTTTTTGCACGGGTTGCATTCCCGATATGTTTAAATCCGGTAGTTGTGCCTGACTGAAACCTAGGTTTCTTTGGCTTCTAGTGACCGGACGTTCTTTTCGTAATGCCCCTTGGCTCTCATTCGCCCTACTAGGAGAAAGTAAAGAAGGATCGACCACCAGATTTGGTTGCCATGGCTTAAGTTTCTTAACTGTGCACAACGTGCGGCACAGCGGACAGCTGTGAGCCTTTATTACCCACTGGGATATGCAATCTTTGTGGAAAATATGACTGCATGGTGTTGCCACCAGGTCATCAGCCTTGCCGAAGGACTGCGAGCAAATGCTGCAGCAATTTCCAGCTAGTTCCACCTGTACCGTTAAATTTTCATCGCTATGATGCAAAGGCATGGTAAAAAAAATCAAAAATTTATAAATATAAATGTATAGGTCTTATTTATTTGGTCTTAGAAGAGAGAGATTTGCTTTGAAATTATGTTGAGCGGTTGTTGGTTGATTGAGTCAGGGGGTCCAATAGATAATAAAAAAAAACTTGTTAATTAACCGGAAACTACTACTTAAATGGGCTCACGTGATGACACGAAGTCCAGAAAAATAGTCCCGAGTGAAGCGGTCGACATGCGCACTAAACGCAACAACATCGCAATTCCAGGCAACACTCGACACTACCTCCGAACCCGATATCATCACGCAAGAAAACAAAAAAAAATTATTTAATAAATTTAACTATTGAAAATTTAAAAATTGAGATTTAATATCAATCACAGTTTCATATCAAACACAAAGGAATTAATCATTTCAGTGATTTGACTGCGGATTCGAATGCAGATTAATGTCACAGACGGATATTCCAGCAGCCAACCCTGACTATCCAATTCAAAATATAAAAAAAACAAAATCACAAATTTTTGACAAAAAAAAACTGCTAGAAAAAAACAATGTACTCTTTGGTTGGAATCACCGACGCGCTACCGAACATCACAAAAAAATATTTACGGAGAGAGTCGATAATTACAAAATTTTTATCGGCCCCACGTTGGGCGCCAATTTGTAACGGAGGCGAAATTTGGAGTCAACATGGACTAACAACGATTAAAATTTTTTTATTTTCTTACTGAGTTTACTGTTCATGCTCCACGTTGGGCGCCAATTTGTAACGGAGGCGAAGATTTACCGGACACCGTATGACGTTATGATTCAAAAATGAATTTTAAATTTCAAAATTTTAACATTTTGGTTGTTGTGGAGCGGTGCTACCATCTCTGCGAGAGGGCGGCCCTTTGCATTTAGTTTGAGGGCGCCTTTTTACAGCGCCCCTGGTTCTCGATGACCAGTATTAAAAGGCCGCTCACTCACAGAGGCGGTACCATCGCCCCGGTCCAGTGACCCGCGGACACTAGGTTGGCCACGGCTGCACGTGCTAGTTAGCCATTGCTAGCAGTTCGGTGAGATGTGGGGTGGGGTCTTGTGGCCGTCCACGTGTACCCTTGCCGTACAAATGTCACGTGCATAAGTCATCGCACGTCGGTGATTCCAAATCAAAAATACCAAAAAAAATTTTTCTCTGAAACTAGAAAATATCTATCAAGTAAAACAAATATAAAAAGAATAAAGGAAACCGTTTGGGCACCCCTGGCCCAATCATCCAACACCTTCTCGTTGAGCTCTGGTGGACGAGCTCGGCCCACACTTTTCCCACCCTTCCGTGAGGGTTCAGGGGCTAAATATAATAAGAACCCTCCCAAGAGCAATTTCTTCTCCCCCTGACCAAATAAAAAAAACTTTAGTGTTTCATTTTGTTAGACAATTGACAAGTTATAATTAATAAAAATTACAATGATGAGATTTTATAAAAAAAATATAAGCTAAACAAAAAGAGTTTACTATTTATTCGAGTGTAAGTTGTTGTATGTTTAATTTTTAATTGATTAGGAAAATGGAGCAAGTTATGAACTATTTAAACTGTATTTAAAGATAAAGAAATTCAATTAATTATAAGTAGTTTTAAAAGTCATTATGTAGTCATAATTGACTTCCAATATTTGAATTGACGTTGCAAGTATTTTAGCATAACAACAATTTTATATAAAAAAAATTGTATATTTCAATATTTTTAATATTTGGCATAAGAATAATAGAATCTTTAAAAAAGTAAAATATGTATACTTAAAAAGTGTGTAAAAAAAATTAATAAGAAAATCTTGACAGAGTGGCAAGACCAAATTTCCTTAGTCGAACTTTAGCTTAGCCGAAGTTTTCAAAAAAAAAAACAAATAAGCTTATGTAGAACGCTTAAACTAGTTTTGTATTAATAAAAAGAAACGTTTCTTTTGTTCACAGACAAATTTTTGTATAAACTGAATTATAACTAATATACAAAAGCAATTTTTTAAACTATTATTAACAGTACCTAATATTCATTGTTGTATAAAATTTGATTTGTTCAAGTATTACAAAAAAATGCTTTTCATTGTTTTTGTTATTCGAACAATAGTTGTTTCTTTTTTTTTTTTTTCAAAATTACTTCAAGCTTAAATATGTTTCTTAATTGGTAAAGTAAAAAAAAATACAGCTTTGCTGCTAAGGCAAAGTTAAGGCACTTTATCTGTGTTTTTTTTTTTTTTTGTTTAGCGTAAGCAAGATTCACTTTATGTTTTTAAGAATTTTAGGAATTTCAACTAGCAGTTTATGTAAAATTAACATCAATAGCTACAGCCAAATATTTTATTTGCTTTTAAACTACTTCATCTACTTTAAATAATTTAAGATTTGTTTGGTTTTTTCTATTAATTCCTTGACAATTAATTGAAGTCACAAGAAAAGTACAATATAACTAAATTAAAAAGCTTAATGATTAGATAGGTGTATATGCTAATTGCAAATTTCTTCTGAGCTTTTAGAAGTCAGCATCTAGCGTAAAAACGTTGTCCAAACGGTTGGTTGTAACGCCCCACTTCTGATATTCACCCATTTTCTTTTCAAAAAAATTTGTCTTACCCTCCAAAGAAATCAACTCCATAAAACTGAATGGATTTTGTGTATTGTAACCCTTGTCAACACACAGCTCGTTCAACAAGCGGTCAGCAACGAATTCAATATATTCTGACATCAGATTGCAATTCATGCTATCGTCACTGGGCAAAAATATGCGCTGAAGGTCTAAAATGTATGGGTCGCAATCACATCCATTTTGCAGTCACTGATATGCTGCTGACAAGCGGCACGAGTGGATTCCGAAACAATTGTCAGCTGCCGATATACTTGGATGTAGTCAAAGCAACGACACAAGGTGGAACACTTCTTTTTTATTTAATGGATTAGAAATTTTTTTTCTTATTTAAAAAAAATTATTCTAATAAACCAATCGTTATGAACGATTTTTCACTGCATTCAAGATATGTTGAAATCAAATTTTCTCCGATTCTGATGCCAGCGCCGTGAAGATGAATGCTCTGCGTGTGAATGTGTGTGTATACTTATATTGAATTGAATGAAAAATTTATTTTTCAAATATATTTTTCGTTCGTTTTCGTCGTTTACTTTTGCTTGCTTTAACGAAAAAAGTATGTGTGATTACGTTCTCGTTACGACTATTTATTTTAATAATATTTAAGTAAAATACTAATTTATTATTTTAATTTATATACTGAGCAAGGCAAAAAGCAAATTACGACGTGCTGATTAGCAATCCACGGCCATCTTTTTTTCCAAAAACTTTTTTTTCCGCGTGTTTTCTGCCGAATCTCCATGCCCTTTGTCACACAAGTAGATTTCTTCTCAGCGTTTGCACTATGCAAGTGTATGATACAATTTTGTAACTCATACCCGCTGTGTGACACAATGACTACGGCAAAACGGGTTGCAAACAAACAGTCATGATTTTCAAAGGTGGAAATAGTGTCAGTTGTCATGTTTGACAACGTGTCAACTGTCACATTTGCCAAGTTTAGAAATGTGTCAGCTGTCAAACAGCAAATTGTCAGCTGCCAAATTAAAATCCGTCAGCGGTCAAACAGCAAATTGTCAGTCCACACTTTGACACCGTTGCGAGTTAGGGTCGTTCACGATGCTGTGCACCTGAGATTACCTTGTGTATCTGAACCAACTAAAAGGTTTTATCGATGGTATGTTCACGCTAAGTGGTAAAGAGTGAAAATGTTATACCACAATGATATGACAAATACACCACATCGTGAACAACCCCGACAACGCAAATGGTGAGATTTGGTGCCGTTACAAAACAGTTATTCGGAACCGACCATCACTCGTTACAAGAACTGAAGGCACTATTCTCGAATATCTTTAGCGTGAAATACCCCAAGCCGTTTGTTCGCCATGTCAGCCAGCTCATAGTATGCCGAACCCATCCTCTTAGTGATCCTAGCTTTCTCGAAAACGTTTGCCAACTTTGCGCTAAAATGCTCAGAGGCCTTGCTTTGGGCGAAACTTCTTCGGTAAACAATCTGACCAACTTCAAAACTCACGGGACGTGTGCGCATGTTGTAAATTTTCTCATTTTTCTCAAATGCCTGACGCAGATTCTCTCTCACTTGTTCTCGAATCAACTCAGTTCTCTCTTCAGGTTTTACCGCTGCTGTGGGATCTTCCAGCATTTTTAGTTTTCGCAGAAGTTCGTAGCTTTTAGCATGACATATCATATTTTGTCCGAACACAACAAAATATGGTGAAAAACCTGAAGAAGAGTGAACTGAGCTGCGGAGAGCGGCACTTATCGCATATAAATTTTCATCCAATCTTTTTGGTCCGGATGAATATATGCGCGAACGGCTGCGATTATTGAACGATTCACACGTTCGACAGCATTTGACTGAGGAGAATAATTTGCAGTTAAATTATGCTTGACACCATATTTTTGTACTAAATCTTTAAACCTATTAGATCGGAATTGTACGCCATTGTCAGAGGTTATAATTTCGGGAACACCGAAAATTGCGAAAACTCGCTTCTCTAGAAATTCGACAATCTTTTTGGCAGTAAAGGTCCGAATTGGTTCCAAGAAATGAAACTTCGACAGGTGGTCAAGCACAATCACCAAACCCACGTTCCCTGAGCGCGACCTTGGGTAAGGCCCTAAAAGGTCAACGTAGAGTCTCTGAAATATGCGGGTAGAAGTTAATTGTTGTCCCATGGGTGGACGAAGTACGTAATTCGGAGCTTTGGTCAGTTTGCAGACTTCACACGCCAGCACATAGTCGCGGACTTGTTTTGCCATTCTTGGCCAAAAATACAACATTTTGAGTGGCGTGAGCGTTTTGTGAATTCCACCATGAGAACTCATTGGGTGATCATGAGCTTCCACAATGAGAGATCTTCTCAATTCCTCAGGCACCCAGAGTTTCCATGACTGTTCTTCTTGGGTGGGATCACCACTTGCAAATTCACAACGCTTGTAAATTAAGCCGTCCACAACTTGTATGTCTGGTTGTTGCTCGTTATTTTTTTGAAACTCGTCAACCAGCTTTAGATAATTTTCTGTTTTAAAATGTGCAGAAGAAAAATCCAAAACTGGCCAAGTCGTAACTGCAGTTTCTGTCAATTCTGAAATTTCGACATCCTCCGGCAAATGCACTCTCGATAAAGAATCGGGAACTACGTTTTGGCTACCTTTGCGATGAATGATTTTAAATTTGAAACCTTGAAGTTTCAAAGCCCAGCGAGCAAGTCTGCCATGCAGGTCGGTTTGGCCCATTAACCATTTTAAAGACGCGTGATCAGTGATCACTTCGAATTCATGCCTTTCGACGTAAGCTCGAAATTTTTTTATGGCCATGACCGCTGCAAGACATTCTTGTTCTGAAACGGTATAGTTTCGTTGCGCTTGGTTAAATTTATGTGACATATACGCAATCGGGACTTCATTTTCATCATCATCACGTTAAGCCAGAACGGCTCCGACTCCATACTGAGAGGCATCGCATTGGATTGAAAACGGACGCGAAAAATCAAGGCTATGAAGCACAGGTGCACTACTAAGGCTATTTTTGAGGGTCTCAAAAGCTGCTATCGACTCCTCAGTCCAAACAAATTTTTTCGCTTTTTGCAGCATGTTGGTCAACGGTGTCGAAATGGAAGCGTAATTTAGCACGAACCGTCGGTACCATCCACAGACACCGAGAAAACGACGAAGCTGTCGCACAGTTTTTGGCAAGGGAAAATCTCGAATCGCTTGCACCTTTTCTGGATCAGTACTGATGGTTCCATGCCCAATCACGTGACCCAAATAACGAATTTGTTTGAGTAAAAATTTACTTTTTTCAATATTTATCGTCAGACCAGCATGTCGAATACAGATGGCTACCTCCTGCAGCAAAGCTAAATGATCGTCAAAGGTCTCGGTTATCAAAAGCAAATCGTCTAAGTATACAAAAACTTGTGTTCTCAAATGAGCAGGTATGACCTTGTCCATCAAGCGAGACATCGTCTGCGGTGCGTTACATAGGCCGAAAGGCATTGTAACAAACTGGTACAACGGTCGATTGGGCACTGTGAAGGCTGTCTTATCCCTTGACGCTGCATCCAATGGAATCTGCCAGAAGGCATCCTTCAGATCCAAACTCGAAATGAATTGAGCCTTAGGAAGCCGACTGAGAATTCCATCAATGAGAGGCAGGGGATAAGCATCCTTCACAGTAACCTCATTTACCTTACGCGCATCGAGACACAAGCGCACTTTATTAGGTTTGACGATCAAGGCTACAGGTGATGACCAAGCGCTTTGCGACACTTCAATGACACCAAGTGCCAACATGCGGTCGACCTCAGCGAAAAGAAGTTTTTCGACCCCAGGAGAAACCGAAAAGTGTCGTTGTTTGACTGGTTTTGCTTGCCCTACGTCAATGACGTGACTAATCAAGCTGGTGCGGCCTAAGCCTTGTTCAGAAAAAGATGGGAAATTTAAAATGGTGGCGTTTAGCCTAATTTGCTGACGAGTAGTCAACACATGGTGGTTGGAATCAACTTCAGAAATCTGGCTAACAGGAAAGCAGGGGTAATTTTCCAGAAAGAGATCTCCAGCCAAGCCAAATGCTTTTACGAAATCAACTCCCAAATACAAGTCTTGAGACAAAGTGGGAACTATCAAAAACCTGAGGGGTTTGGTGACTCCTCGAAAGGTGATGGTGGTGTCGAGGACTCCTGCAGAAGCATGACTCGTCCCGTCCGCCGTCTTAAGATCAATCGCACACCTTTGCCACTTCAGTTGCTCGCTAGACATCAGTCTTTGCGCCAGCTGGTTGGCTATGCAGCTGATGGTGGCGCCAGTATCGATTAACCCCATCAACGTTTCGCCGGCTAATGAGACCGGTGCGTAAGGACGAATATCCTTCGCAGGAGCAAACGACAAAACCGCCGAGCACGCAAACTTTCTCAAGGCTCGGACCTTTTTCCAAAATTGCCTCAATCTCGCAGTTGATCGCCGTTTCTTTTTGCATTGGATTTGAATGGAGCCCTCGCTCTGAAATATACGTCGACGCGCAGCGTTATATTCGAGCCAACGAACATGCAATGGTTTGAACGTCCGTTGTGGCACAGTAGCAGCCTTTTTTTCACGTGTTAAAATTCGAATTTGGGTATTTGGTACATCCGGGATTGCTTCAGTTTGGCAGGCCACCTCAGAAGTTAATGAGGGGCGGTTGACAAATCTAAAAAATTATCGTTATTCCTATTGTTAGGGTTAGCGGTCGCGTCACCAGACTCGCATGCCAGTTCAGAAACCTGACGCTGATTTTGATAGTTGCGAGAATTCCTCCCGTACTCTTCATCAAGCAATTCACGTTTCTGAACAAACGCGCGAAGCTGGCTAACACTTTGTATGGGAACATACAACAAACTACGCCTAACCTCCAAACGCAAATTCCTTTGCAGAATTTCCAGCAAAACCTGAGAGTCAAGAGGCCGCTGTAATTTATCAGTCAATTGCAAAACTGCCTCATAGAACTCATCAAACTTTTCGTCAAACTTTTGCTTCCTATTTCGCACCAGATCCATGATGTCTAGATCAGTTCTGCGATCACAAAATTGGCTTCGCAGCTCCATGCACAACGTACCCCATTCAACCCTAGGCACACTTCGATGGTAACGCCAAAACCATTCCAGCGCCTTTCCAACGAACAACATGTGCGCATAACAGCATAATGCCCCAAAATCTCCTCGCAAACTTTGCATCGTCAGAGCGTGCACTCGATAAATAAATTTATCAACTGTTAAGGCATCTTCTTTGCCACTGAACGTGACTTTCCAATTGGAAATCAAACTGGCAACGTTCTCTGACGGTACAAATTGCGAAGCAGGTCCTGGAGCATACCCACTGTTAGGCGGCATACTACTCGGTGTGTAATGAGCTGGCATACTCTGGACAAACTGTCGATTGTGACCCGAAGTTGAAGGTGGAGCGGGCATAAAGTTTGGTGGGGGAACACTATAGTTGTTTGGGGGTGCAGGAGTCATACTTGGCATTGATCCCAAGTCCTGATGAAAACTCTGCAAGGGGTTGCTACCGGATGGAACTCCATAAGGAGTATGTCTGACTGGATTAATTTGCAATTTAGCGAGTTCGGTACGAACTGCCTCATTAATCAAGTGCTGCAAATCACTATCCGAATACTGATGTCGAGCCACCGAGGACTGAAATTGATCAGAAGGACCTTGGGTTAATGCGTTAGCTACTTGGTTAGAGTTTAGTTCGACCGACCCTTTTTGCACGGGTTGCATTCCCGATATGTTTAAATCCGGTAGTTGTGCCTGACTGAAACCTAGGTTTCTTTGGCTTCTAGTGACCGGACGTTCTTTTCGTAATGCCCCTTGGCTCTCATTCGCCCTACTAGGAGAAAGTAAAGAAGGATCGACCACCAGATTTGGTTGCCATGGCTTAAGTTTCTTAACTGTGCACAACGTGCGGCACAGCGGACAGCTGTGAGCCTTTATTACCCACTGGGATATGCAATCTTTGTGGAAAATATGACTGCATGGTGTTGCCACCAGGTCATCAGCCTTGCCGAAGGACTGCGAGCAAATGCTGCAGCAATTTCCAGCTAGTTCCACCTGTACCGTTAAATTTTCATCGCTATGATGCAAAGGCATGGTAAAAAAAATCAAAAATTTATAAATATAAATGTATAGGTCTTATTTATTTGGTCTTAGAAGAGAGAGATTTGCTTTGAAATTATGTTGAGCGGTTGTTGGTTGATTGAGTCAGGGGGTCCAATAGATAATAAAAAAAAACTTGTTAATTAACCGGAAACTACTACTTAAATGGGCTCACGTGATGACACGAAGTCCAGAAAAATAGTCCCGAGTGAAGCGGTCGACATGCGCACTAAACGCAACAACATCGCAATTCCAGGCAACACTCGACACTACCTCCGAACCCGATATCATCACGCAAGAAAACAAAAAAAAATTATTTAATAAATTTAACTATTGAAAATTTAAAAATTGAGATTTAATATCAATCACAGTTTCATATCAAACACAAAGGAATTAATCATTTCAGTGATTTGACTGCGGATTCGAATGCAGATTAATGTCACAGACGGATATTCCAGCAGCCAACCCTGACTATCCAATTCAAAATATAAAAAAAACAAAATCACAAATTTTTGACAAAAAAAAACTGCTAGAAAAAAACAATGTACTCTTTGCTTGGAATCACCGACGCGCTACCGAACATCACAAAAAAATATTTACGGAGAGAGTCGATAATTACAAAATTTTTATCGGCCCCACGTTGGGCGCCAATTTGTAACGGAGGCGAAATTTGGAGTCAACATGGACTAACAACGATTAAAATTTTTTTATTTTCTTACTGAGTTTACTGTTCATGCTCCACGTTGGGCGCCAATTTGTAACGGAGGCGAAGATTTACCGGACACCGTATGACGTTATGATTCAAAAATGAATTTTAAATTTCAAAATTTTAACATTTTGGTTGTTGTGGAGCGGTGCTACCATCTCTGCGAGAGGGCGGCCCTTTGCATTTAGTTTGAGGGCGCCTTTTTACAGCGCCCCTGGTTCTCGATGACCAGTATTAAAAGGCCGCTCACTCACAGAGGCGGTACCATCGCCCCGGTCCAGTGACCCGCGGACACTAGGTTGGCCACGGCTGCACGTGCTAGTTAGCCATTGCTAGCAGTTCGGTGAGATGTGGGGTGGGGTCTTGTGGCCGTCCACGTGTACCCTTGCCGTACAAATGTCACGTGCATAAGTCATCGCACGTCGGTGATTCCAAATCAAAAATACCAAAAAAAATTTTTCTCTGAAACTAGAAAATATCTATCAAGTAAAACAAATATAAAAAGAATAAAGGAAACCGTTTGGGCACCCCTGGCCCAATCATCCAACACCTTCTCGTTGAGCTCTGGTGGACGAGCTCGGCCCACACTTTTCCCACCCTTCCGTGAGGGTTCAGGGGCTAAATATAATAAGAACCCTCCCAAGAGCAATTTCTTCTCCCCCTGACCAAATAAAAAAACTTTAGTGTTTCATTTTGTTAGACAATTGACAAGTTATAATTAATAAAAATTACAATGATGAGTTTTGATGATGAATGATTTCGCTTTGACAAAATTCGTGAAACTGACCCCCATACAAACCGCGCTGCAAGACGTAATTCTACGTCAAAAGTTATCAAGTTTTCATAAATAAGTTTTCTGTGCACTCTCATCGTGGCCAGACCATTGAGGTGATTTTCTCCCATGTTGCTTTGTAACCAGGTTTTTAGTCACCTGAGGCTGCTAACCGATCGTTCTACTGTATGCGTAGTGCACGGTAGAGCTTGCTTCAATGTAGAGCTTGCTTTCAATGCTTTCCCGTTTCGGGAAAGAAGGTTTTGGCCTCTTTTAGTACATCAAGAATAGTTTGATTGCCACTAACATTTGCTGCCAAAGTTCAATTTAATTTTTAATACTTGGTAAATAAAGAAATTGGTCGAAAGTTTTGAGAGTTTCTGCAAGATTTGCGACTGACACCGTTTGCACTTGCGCAGGGTATAATTTAGACAATGGGAATAATTGAGTGTTTTCTTCAGTAAAACGTACTTCAAGAGATGTACTAATGGAATCCAAGTATGGTATTATTAATGGCCTCTTCCAAATTTCTGAAGGGCATTCTGATGAGTAGTATCTTCGATGACGTTGTTTTCCAAAATTTTACGGCATTGATGTAATGTCTTCCTAAGTTCGACTTTCTCAGCAACAATAGTAGCATCATTTATAATTTCAACTGTGACTTTAAGCTCTTAAGCAATTGGCTCTTAAGCAATTGTAGAATGCGCTTAACGTGTCAAAGAATCGTGATCCGAGTTTAGATTTTTTAATGATATTGGTCTCGGAAGGTAACCCAAAGAATCATCACAAGAACATGCGCCAATATTAGGGTCTTGACCTACTGCCTGAGGTTGAGTATCTCCCGTTCTGGTAATTGAGCTAGGAACATGCGATACTGTGTCTATTTTGTTCCCCTTTTTCTTTTATAAATTTTCATCCTATTCATCACTGTCACTGCTTACTCCTTCAGGTTTTTTCTTTTTAAATTTACTGCAAATCAAAAAATTTAAAGTTGGTTGGCACTTGTTAGATGTCCATTGTAGCTATAGCAAGTTAATTATTTCCTCTAATTTAATTTGGAATTTTTAATAAGAGCGAATATGAAAAAAAATTATGTAAAGATGATTAAAAAAAAGTTGTGTCCTCTGCTCGTTTCGCTGTTACAATGGTGAGAAAAAAATTACTGTTGCCATTAAATAATTTTAATGCTTACGCAATTTTCTAGGGGTATTCACGGTGGGCAGCAATTCTTGTTAACAACCATATTGAGGAATATGAACCCAGAAACACTTTTTGCTTAAAATGCAATTAGCGAATTCACTCGAGTTTCGACGTGCGGGAATTAACGGTCAAGCAAGTCAAGTGACTGGACTAGGGGGAGGGGAAGCTGCCCCTCCCTGGCCCTCTTGGAAACACCCATGAACATGTTAATAAATACTTTGACTACACTGTGAACATGATCAAAACAAGATAGAGAAGAATTTTTATAGAAACAAAAATTCACAATTTTCTATACAAAAGCAAGCTTATTTGTTCCAATATATAACCCAGGGACATCATTTATACAAGTATTATTCTTATATATAGGAAGGATATATGCATGAACGTCCGCAGGATTTGTTCTAGGGGGGTTTTGGTTTTGAAATTACAAGTTAAGGCACAAGAAAATAGAAAAACTCTCTCCTGCAAAATTTGGTTTTTGGCACATACGATTGGAGCGCGTGGGCCCTAAAATAGAATTATTCCCTTATTGTTTTTAAATTACACTTATCTTGAAATTTAAAATTAATAGATTTTTCAATATTTTCGGATTCAATTTTTTTCAAGATTTTGTTTTCAAGATTTTGAAATTCTGATAGACAAACCCAACCCATTCTAAACGCCAATGGCTCTCTCAGGTAGTAGAATTTTTAACACCTATTTTTAACACCGATTTTTGAAAAATCCGTATAAAAGTCCGTCATTTTGTTATTTTTTAATAGAAATGTTTAAATCTACTATCTGCCAGATGACAAGCCTACAGAACAAAAATGTATTTAAATTTTTTGTTTCAAATGACTTAAAGTCAACCGGGCCAGCAACACACCTTTTTCTAGGTGTTCACTTTGGACGTAAAAACTTTAAAAAAATTTCATAAAATAAACGATAAGTAACAGTTAAAGATGTCAATAATAACATATTAAGTCTTGCAGGATGACTCAACCTGTTCGTCAAACTCAAAAAAACTGAATAGGTTTACTATCAAAATGTAAGGGGATTACGCTCTAAGACGCGAGACATATTTTAAATGTCTCAAAATTTGCCTGAAGATATTATCGCATTGACTGAAACGTGGTTAAATGGAAGCATTACTGACTTGGAATTGTTTGATAATAGTTTTGAAGTATATAGAAAAGACAGACACGCTGGCAAAACTTCTGCTGTCGGTGGAGGTGTCTTATTAGCTGTTAGGAACTAGTTCGTTAGTTCCATTGTGTTCCATAGTGATGACAATTTATTGTTGGGTGATTTTAATCTGCCTGACTTGAAATGGGAATCTTCAGACGATGATACATATTTTTGTGCATCTAATTCGAAGACACGCCAAGAGCATATATTTGTTGATAATATTTGTTCTGACTCCCAACAAGTAAGTTGTATTTATAATAGTCGTGAAAGAATTCTTGACTTGGTCTTAACTACAGACTGTAATGATTGTCAAGAGGGCCCTTCATGCTCTAATTTCTGTTGATGACTACCATCCACCACTGAGCATATGGTACAAGCCCGACAGGGAAAATATAGTGAATTCCAATTCAATAGATAAAGTTTATGAATTCAATTTTAAAAAAGCTGACTGTCTGAAGTTGAATCATTTACTTCATAGTAAACTTAATGCAATTTTAGAATATTTTAATGGTAATAATCTTGAAGATTCAATTAATTTTTTTTATATGGAAATCTTTACTATGTTTTCTGAGTCAGTGCCTTATAGCCTCAAATATGCGAAAAATTGTGTTTATCCTTGGTTTACAAGGGAATTAAAGACTCTTCGCAACAACAGGAAGAAATATGCCTGTAGCTTAGACTTAAATGACCTAGAAACCTACAAGCGTTTGTTTCTGGATTTTGAAAGTTGTTCAGCTACCTTGTATCACAATTATTTAGACAGTATTAAACTGAGAATATTGTCTGATCCAAAGAAATTCTGGGGTTTCATAAACACAAAAAAAAAATCTGATGGATTCTCTTCATCATTTAAAACTTCTGACGGATTAATGACGAACCCGTCATAATTTGTGGCCTATTTGCCAATCTCTTTAAAGAGTCATTCTGTTCAGACTCTTTTAATCCTGATGAAGAGTATTTGAAATATATGAACTCTACACCCAGGCTTTCGTTAGACCCTATATCTTTTAATTCAGAGGATATTTTAAAGTATATTGGATCGATCGAAGAAGGTTTTAATGCTGGACCTGACAGAATTCCTGCCGCAGTGTTAATGCAATGTGGTTCCGTTCTAAGCCAACCAATCTCCATGTTATTCAATAAATCAATTAGGGAATGTAATTTTCTACTTTTTTGGAAAAAATGTTTTATAAGTCCTATTTATAAAAAAGTTTGTAGGAATGATGTAAACAACTATAGGCTATCGCAAAACTCTCATCTATTCCAAAACTTTTTGAGCGGCTCGTGTATGATCGTGTAAAGATTCATTGTGGGAGGGTCATAACAACTCGTCAGCATGGACTGTGTCTAATCTCCTCGATTTTACAACATTCTGCTTAAATTCAGTTTATTCAGGTAACCAGGTCGATTGTATTCACACTGATTTTAGTAAAGCATTTGATAAACTACCACACAAATTAATTATATTTAAACTAAAGTTAATGGGTTTTCCACAATTTTTTGTAAGCTGGATTCAATCGTATCTGACAGAGCGATCTTATCAAATACGATTTCGAGGCGTATTGTCAGCTGAATTTATTGCTGAATCAGGTGTTCCTCAAGGTAGCCACCTTGGTCCACTTCTGTTTATTTTAGCCAGTAATGATGTAACCCACATCATCTAATACTCTCATCTGCTCATTTATGCAGATGATATGAAAATATACAGAACAGTAGATTCTAAAGACAATTCAGATCTACTCTAGTCTGATTTAAAATCCTTTGAAGTTTGGTGTTCTAAAAATAATATGTTTCTTAATCCAGATAAATGCCAAACTATGACCTTTTCGCGAAAAAGGAATAATTTAAATTTTGATTATAAGATAAAATATACGGCTTTAAATCGTGTAGATTCTGTCAAAGATCTTGGTATATGCATGGATTCTAAGCTATCGTTTAGCGTTCATATTGATAGCATTTGTAAAAAAGCGTCTTCTATGCTCGGTTTTATAAAACGCTGGGCCAAAGAATATAATAGTATGATTACAACTACAACGCTGTTTTATTCAATTGTCCGTCCTCACTTGGAGTATGCAAGTCAAGTTTGGTCGCCAAGTTACAATGTACAAGTTAAGGTAACAAATATTTAAACAAAGAAAATATGCTGACACTATGTCTACGAGTGCACGCGCATTCGATGCATTCGTCACACCGTGAGAATGCCAACGTTATCTACTCCAATAACCACTACAATAAAACACAACAACAATTGAGTCCACGCGCATCCGCTAAATTCGTCAAACCGTGAGAACGCCAACGTCAGCTACTTCAACAAACACTACAATCAACAGCAACAACAACAGCAACAGCGGCAGCGCAGGTTTAGGTGTAATAATAAAGCTATAGAAAATGTTAAGTTAGTTTTAAGTTCAATATCAAATAATAAAGTCGCTCATAGCGAAGAAAAAAATATTTTTTTTTATATACTTAAACTCGCAATAAATTAACTGGCGCCCGAGCAGGGACCAGCGGTAATAGTGCGTTTGTAAGAGTGACAAAAATTCAAGTTCGTGAAATAGTTGAAAATAAAAAGTAAACTAACGAAAAACCGCAAAGTTGTAAAAGTGAGAAAGTCTAAATCGTGAAATAGTTGAAAATAAAAAGTAAACCAACGAAAAATCACACAGTTGTAAAAGTGAGAAAGTTTAAATCGTGAAATAGTTGAAAATAAAAAGTAAACTAACGAAAAACTGCACACCTAACAAAACAAAAAAAAGTTAAGTTCATAAAAAGGTTGAAAATTAAAAGTAAACCAACAAACTGTGCGTGTTGACATAAAAACACTCAATAAAAGGTTGAAAATCAAAAAGTAAACCAACAAACTGTGCACATTAAAATTGAAACACTCCAGAAAAAGGTTGAAAATAAAAACCATTAAGCAAGCGCACTAATTGGAGATCTTGGAAATTAAACAGTAAGAAGGCCCCCAAGTAGATTCATCATGCTGAAAGCCGCAAATTACTCCAAGCTGCAATTATCTGCAAACGTAATAAAGACATCTTTAACGCTTTCTCCTTTCGTGGCTCGGTGTATATCAGAAAGAAAAGAAATGCGGATGCTCGACTTATTGCGAGTGTGGAAGAACTTCGCAGTGCGATTATCGATGATGTACCTGATGGCGAACCAGTTTTTTAATTTACAGTCTTATATGTATTTTATGTTTATTATAATTGTTATTTTTTTTCTCCTAATTCACTCTTTAGCTGTAATGTTCTTCTTCTATCTCTTACTACTTTCTTATTTCTCTAAATTTAGCTCTCCTGCTGTTTTCTTTGCCTATGTCAGGTTCTAGTTATTCGCCTATTGGCGCTAATGAAAATGTAAAAATCTTGATGCAGGTACTGTGTAAGCAGTACAGTGGCCTAAAAGTTGTACATTTCAATGCACGAAGTTTGAATATGCTTAAACTTGATTATATAAAACATGTTTTCAAAAATTCTTTAGTACACGTTATTTGTGTATCTGAAACGTGGCTTTGCAATGATATAAGTGATACTATTTGTAACATTAACAATTATACTCTGTATCGTAATGATCGGTCTGGGAGAAAAGGTGGAGGAGTTGCAGTTTATTGTAAAACTTCTCTGAATTCAAAAGTAATATGTAAGTCTAGTAGACCTGGTACAGAATTTTTAAATGTATGCATATGGGATAATAATACTAAAATTTGTTTGTCATGTGTGTATAATCCCAACAAATGTTTTTCTGTTGATCCTTTGTTTTCTGCTTTAACGAGCAGCATTCTTGACTATGACTTAATGTTGTTGTGTGGTGATTTCAATGTCAATATTCTATCCAATGATTCCGTAAAACAAGTACTGTTCGATAAAATATCGACACTAGGACTTTCAGTAGTAAACGGCACTGTGCCCACTCGCTGCTGCAATAATTCTACTGCTAGTTTACTTGATTATTTTATTGTCTCGGATCCTTCTGCTGTGTCTTTATTTGATCAATTGTTTTTTGTCTCGGATCACGATTTAATTTTCTGCACGTTAAATGTCAATTTATCCCATCATAGAACTAATAATACTTTTTCGTATCGTGATTTTAATCATATTAAGCAGGTAACAGAAGATTGTCGATACTTCTGTTACCTGCACTGATAATCCTAATATTACTTTTAACCTGGCTATGCAACAATCTTTCGAGTTCGAAACAGTTAACGAACTCGACGTTGGGAATTGTGTTTCGCAGATAAAATCTAATGCAGTCGCAGAAGATGGTATTCCCATCAAATTCATTAAACTTATACTGCCTTACATTATTAGTCCCCTTACGCACATTATAAATAGTTGCTTCATAACTTCTTCCTTTCCTGACATGTGGAAAATTGCTACCGTTCTACCTGTGGCTAAAAAGCGAAATCCCTCTGGTGTAAATGATTTTAGGCCAATAAGCATTCTGTCGCCATTGTCTAAAATATGTGAAAAAATTATGTCGCAACAAATAAGCAAATACTTATCTCAGAAAAAACTATTATCCCCATACCAGTCGGGTTTTAGGGCAGGACATGGGTGTTCTTCTGCAGTTTTGAAAGTGCTTGATGATATTCGGCCTAAATATGACGCTGGCTCTATGACCTTACTCTGCTTACTTGACTTTTCCAAGGCCTTTGATAAAGTAAACCATAATTACTTGTGTCAAAAGCTTAAATTTCTCTTTGGGTTTTGTAATAGTGCTGTCAATCTTTTGTCTAATTATTTATGTAACAGAATTCAAAGAGTCAATGTCGGTCAAATGTTTTCATCGTATAAAATTGTACAAAGTGGCGTCCCACAAGGTTCCATTCTAGGCCCGCTGCTATTCTCTTTGTTCATCAATGACATTTTTAATGTATGTAAGCACGCTTTTGTTCATGCGTACGCTGATGATATCCAGCTCTTTCTGTCTCGGCGAACTGGGCTTCTTGTTGATCTGTGCGTCAGGTTGAATGAAGATCTCAGTAGCATTGATGAATGGGCTAAATGTAATGGGCTTCAACTCAATGCTGCCAAATCGTATGTCCTTCCCATCTGTAAGAGTAAAACTTGTGTTGATGATGTCCCTGACCTGTTTATAGGAACTATCAAGCTAAATGTGGTATCAAAAGCAGTAAGCATTGGTTTTGTCATAAATTCATCTTTGTCTTGTGTTGACCACGTTAATAGTGTTGTACAAAAAGTTTATTATGTCCTTCGTAATTTAAGAATGTCTGCTAGTTTTACTCCTGTTGACTTGAAACGTAGATTGGTAAAACAATTGATCTTACCTTTAATTTCCTATTCAGAAACAGTATACAGTAAACTCGAATCTTCCTCCCAATTAAAACTAAAGATTGCTTTTAATTATGCAACACGCTACGTATATGGTTTGTGAAAATTTGACCACCTTTCCACGTTCAGAAACGCTATACTTGGATGTGACCTAACTACATATCTTAGTGCTCGTAACTGTATGTATCTCCATAAAATCATACATGAAAAAACACCTCGCTACTTGTTTGAAAAACTCCAGTTTTGTCTTTCAAGAAGAAGTCATGTTTTAATAGTCCCTAGGCATTATTCGTTACATTCGTCTCATCTTTTTTTCATTAACGCCATTAAATTGTGGAATGCTTTGCCTCGTTGGTTAAGAGAGATTAGTGGGAGAGGTAATTTTAGGCGCTCTATCCTATCTTTCTTCTCTACTTCATAGTTTCATGACTATATTTTAATCTATTTCCTGTATTCCTTACTCTATATTATTAATTCTTAAAAAATAATTGCAATGTGATTCAATTTAGCATTCAATATACTTAATATTTATTATAGCTTTCTTTCTTTCTTTTAAAAATTTAACGTAACCTTAAGTATATACTTGTTGTTATGACTGTATAGTTTAGTATTATTGTTTTTTTTTTTCAAGCTAATGCTTATATCGTATTATAAAAGAACCTGGTTCTTATTGTACCAACACGTTTCTCTAAATAAATAAATAAATAAAAAAAATCATCAAAAAGGATCAGAGCCAACATACTTAACAACCCCAGGAGACCACCGCTGGAAGTAATGTTAAGATTAGCAGTAATTTATTTTATGTAAGTTTCTTAAAGATAAAATTTTTTTATTTTTTAAAGAAAATTTGAAGAACGAATTCAATAAGAAAAAATTAACTTAAAAAGTGCTTAAAATCTGAATATCTAACAAGAGTAATTAATTGGAGAAAATTGAATAGCTATCTCATAAGGAAAATTTGTTGAAAATTTTTAAGAATCTTATAAGAAAAATCAATTAAAGATTAAAAGTGTTTAAAATTAGTAAAAGCAAATTAAAAAAATTTTCCTATGAGAAAATTTAATTGAAAATAAGAATAAGGAGAATTAATAAAAAAAAATCTTTTTGATCAAATTAATATAAGTGAAGAAATTGGAAAATTTTTATTGAGAGGAAATTGAAACAAAAAATTTATTAAATATTATTGAACCATTCTATAAAAATATAAAATATATAAACTATATTTTATAAAAAATATACAAAAATATTTACATCTATATATAAATTTACAAATACTCATAAAATATATATCTATAAAAATGGAAGAGGAAATCCTAGAGGGAGTTAGGAGATTAGCAATTGGAAATGATCAACAAACTACCCAACCGAATCCTCTCCAAAATTCCCAACCAAATTTCCAACAACCAAATCCTCCACAAATTTTCCAACCAAACGCCCAACTATCCAACAATCAACTTATTCAGGAAATAGTCCAGCAAGTTATGAATCGCATGACCAACAGTGACGATAGGAACATACGCGATCCAGAAATGACAGTAACCACGACAAACATCAACGA
Organism: Dichetophora obliterata; assembly: GCA_963920525.1. NCBI lineage: Eukaryota > Metazoa > Arthropoda > Insecta > Diptera > Sciomyzidae > Dichetophora > Dichetophora obliterata. Next base: position 154,656,877 of record OY986436.1, on the reverse strand, counting down.
ACTTGATAGGATTCCAGACATGGTAAAAGGTTTGAGGGAATTTTCCGGCCGACCAGGAGAATTTAACTCCTGGCGCAAATCAGTAGACCGAATTCTCGATGTGTATAAGAATTTTCAAAATACTCCAAGATACTTTGCAATCCTGCATACAATAAGACACAAAATTGTCGGTGATGCCGACACGGCATTGGAGTCTTACCGGACTCCATTAGATTGGCCTCGGATTAGGAAATGCCTGATGCTACATTATTCCGACAAGCGGGATATAGGTACACTTGAGTACCAATTAACGACCTTGACTCAACGTAACCATGATGTAGCGACATTTTATCAAATGGTTTATCAGCATCTTTCGCTGATCCTAGATAAAATAGCATGCCTTGACATTAGCGAAGAAGCAATCCGTGCCATGACCAACTCTTATAGAGAGAAGGCATTGGATACCTTCATCCGTGAGCTTATTGGCGACTTGCCACGATTATTGAGTATTCGTGAACCAGCTACCTTGCCACAGGCACTGCACCTATGTCAAAAGTTAGAAAATATGACTTTCAGGTTGAATTCTGCGCATGGCGCAAACAGACACCTGCTAACATGTCAACGCCTCCACGACCTCCACGACAACCAATAAATTTTAAAGGGCAACGTTTTTATCCAGAGCTAACCTACGCTCCACCTCCTCCACCACGTTTCCATAAACCTCAACAAAACTTAAATCAGTTCAACAATAGATTTAACTTTAATCGACCTAACCCGTTCCAACAAAATTACTCATCACAACCAAATTACAATAGTTTTCGAAATAATCAACATTTCCAAACATATCAAGCTGGATTCAATAATCGACCGAACTTACCACCAAAGCCACCGGTCCCAATGGATATTGATAGTTCGATACAAACAAGACAGGTGAATTATCAGAATAGGCCACAACAAAACTTTCCTCAAAAGCGTCTAGGAGTCAGTCATATGACGCACCCGCCACCGAATAAAATACAGCGAAATTATTACCTGAACACAGGCAACCCAATTGAGGCAGGTAACAACAATGAATTCGATTATAATGCAAATTATCCAAATTATTATCCGAATTTAGACACAGGATATCCAATTCAATCAGATAATGACAACGAATTTGATTTTAATGCATATTGTCCGAATGATGAACAAGAAAGCAATATTCAACCTAACGATGATCCAAATAATATTTTTTTCCGATAAAGATAATGGTAATTTTTTAGAATAAGTCCGTCTTCACTCCCATGTTTTGAGTACACAACTAGAAGTGGAGACAAGATAGAATATTTAATTGACACAGGGTCAAACAAAAATTATATTCAATCTACAAGGATTAGGAATTTTATTAAGAATAAAACCCCTTTTAATGTTAGTTCAGTAGCAGGAGACATAGAAATAAATTACCACACATACTTGAATATTTTTGGACCAAAAACAAATAAATTGAAATTTTATATTTTACCCACGTTATCCTCTTTCCATGGAATAATAGGAAATGATACTTTAAAGGAACTTAAGGCCACAATTCATACTGATAAAAACTACATGATATTATTCCCAAATATTAAAATACCTTTAAAACAAAGAACTGCACAAGAAGTTAATACAGTTTTCATAAAATTACCACATTTATCATCTGCACAACAGCATAAATTAAATAACATTATTAGAAATTGCCCCAATTTATTTTCCGACCCCGATGAAAAACTCACATACACTACATTAGTTAAAGGCGAAATTCGCACCACTTCCGATACTCCAATTTATTCTAAGCCATATCCTTACCCAATGGCATTAAAAGGGGAAGTTGAACGCCAAGTGGAAGAACTTCTTGCCAATGGCATGATAAGGAAATCCAAATCCCCGTATAACTCTCTCGTGTGGATAGTCGACAAAAAAATGGACCGATACCAGAAATCAATGAGGTTCTTGCAAAGCTTGGAGAAAACAAATTGTTTACAGTAATCGATTTAAAAAGCGGATTCCATCAGATACTCCTTCGTGAATCAGACATAGAAAAGACGGCATTTTCCGTAAACAACGGGAAATACGAATTTCTACGCCTTCCCTTTGGGCTCAAAAATGTGCCCTCTACATTTCAATGAGCGTTAGATGACATCCTCCGACAACATATAGGCAAAAGATGTTACGTCTATATAGACGTTGTAATAATATTCGGCAAAAATGAAGAGGAGCATTTGCATAATCTAGAGCTGGTGTTTGAAACATGAGAAAGAGCCAACATGAAGATTCAGTTGGACAAGTGCGTTTTTTTGAAAAATGAAGTAGAATTTTTAGGTTTCATAGTGTCACAGAATGGTCTCAAGACCCCCAAAAAGGTACAGGCTATCGTAGAACTCCCGCAACCAAAAACACTTAAAGACTTAAGGTCATTCTTAGGGATGACTGTCTATTACCGCAGATTCATTAAAGGATATGCCGATCTAGTAAAACCACTCACATCCATCTTACGAGGAGAAAATGGACGCTTGTCCAAAAATATATCGAAAACAAAACCCATCAATATGAACAGTCAAGCAATAGACGCATGGAATAAAGTCAAAAGTTGTTTAATCTCAAAAGAGGTAATGCTTTCGTATCCTGATTTTCAGAAAGGTTTCGAACTAACAACAGACGCCTCTAATCAAGCTTTGGGAGCAGTGCTCTCACAAGATTCAAAACCGATTACATTTTTATCCAGGACATTGAGTAAGACAGAGGAATCGTATGCTACAAACGAGAAGGAGATGCTCGCCATCATATGGGCGCTGACAACTCTCCGCAGTTTCCTTTACGGATCTAGAAAAGTCAAAATTTACACCGACCACCAGCCGTTGACATACGCGCTCAGTACAAAAAATGCCAACTCCAAAATGAAACGCTGGAAGGCTATATTGGAGGAATATAATTATGAGTTGCAATACAAACCAGGTACAACAAACGTTGTAGCAGACTCGTTATCTCATCCTCCACCCACACAGGCTTTTACCCTTACGGCTACCGAACACAGCGATGAAAGTTCATCTCATAACCTAATTCCCTCAGTCTATACACCCATCAATGCTTTTAAAAATCAAAATCAAATAGTTCTTGTTTTCAGAGTTTCACAATTCCGTCGAGAAATCCGAAGAGCAGAGTGCAAAAGTTATGCTGTAAAATTTTTTTTCATGGCAACACTGGTTGTTACCCAAAATGAGCAAACGTAACTGAACGAAACTAAACGAAACAGTTTGGCAAGACGTATTATTCCGTAAGAACCGAACTGCTAGCGTAGCAACTCGTCAACAACATCTGTGCAGAGTGCGTTTTTATATTATTTTCATCAATTTGTTTCAATTTCGCCATTATTTCACTCATTTTCACAAATCTTTATTAAAAATTTAACAAAATGCACAATATAAATAAATAAATAATACGCGATTGCCTACTGATCAGCTGTTTCAGACGAGTTGAGCAAATCGTTTCATTTTGGGTTAAATCCGTAAACATCAGTAACGAGTGCAGACGTTCGTCAAAATGCTATCGTCTCGTTTCGTCTATTTTGGTTGGGCCTTAATGCATATTTGTTTAGTGTTTTGATTCTATTTTACGATCCGATATTTGGTTATATCGAAATATGATTGGAAGTGTCATTGTTTGACGTTTCCAAAATGGTGTCAATGGTTGTGAACCACTGTGGTGATTAGACTAGATTTGTACTATAACTGTCAAATAGCGTCAGGAAGCACCAGTGTTTTGTCACTTCTGGATAAAATTGGGCTATTATAAGCAGCCACCCCAAAGAAATCCACGAAACATGGCCGAAAGGCAATGGAAAGCTACGAGCTGACTTCTCTAAACAAAATTGATGATCTGAAGCAGAAAAAACAGCAGCAAAGTAAGAACCAACAGCAAAAGCAGCACCGAAGAACGCACAAACAGTATCACCCAAGTGTTCCAAGGCAAAAAAACCATCAAAACCATCTGATGAGAACATTGATTTTGCACCATTTGTTTGAGTTTTTTGCCTAAGAGACTGAACCCCAATAACTCCATCGAATTCAACACATGTGGCCTGTTCACTTGAAGTGCACCAATATGGGAACGCGTTCGTATTTAATATACAAATATTGCAACACCGATTTGGATGAAGATGAATAAAATTATGATTGATTACTTCCATTCATTACGATTTCTTTAGCCTATAACTTGTTTTTATTCTTGAGGTCTTCTGAATAAATAAAATCCCAATTTATTATAAAAAATGGGTGTTTTACTTCGTATTTTTCGACTTTTATTAGGATTTGTCAGATGGTTCACAGTAAAGCCACTTTTTTGGATAAGCCAAAAATCACGTCCTTAGAATATTGGCCTTAGAGTTAAATTTAAAGCAAAATGCTTTACTGTCTGAACATAAAAGGCGTTTTATGTTCACCTTTCCAACAGTATCGTAGAGTATTCGATATCTTTATTCTGTGAATAGTTAGAGCAAAAAAAAAAAAACAAAACCCAACCCTTTTCTCTACTTTTTAATCTATTAATTTTATCTCATTTAATATGAGTTAAAACGATCTTAAAGTTGTATAATAATGTACAAAATAAATTTTTATCAATAAGTAAATTGTTCACAAAGAAATTCTTAACAAGTGTGTTTTTCCAGTTTTAAAGCAAATGCCCCCTTAAAAAAGGAAATATTAAAAAAACACCTATAAGCCTGGTTTGGATATTCAAAAGTCCATTTATATTTGTGTTTAGTCTTATGTAGTATGAAATAATTTAATGTTGAACTAAAGAAAATTCTCATTACTTATATTTTTATTTTTGCAACCAATAGGCATTAAGAGATCAAGCATAGCACCCAGTACAACTATTGGGAATTAATTGTAATGACAATGTTAACACGCAAATTCTGGCATGACCACTATAGAGTCCGATAGGAAAGGACAACTTTAGTACGGTGACAACAAGTGCCGCGCAAACACTTCGGGTGCATGGCTCAAACTTGCCTGAACGTTCGTTTGTTATTTGGTCAACATTTTCTATTGACCAAAAACGTATCAGTACATAAATATACATATGTATATGTATGTGCATATATAAAACGTTGAAAAAGTATTTGAATAAAAAATACGTCATTAGTTGTGTCTGAACTCTTTTTGGATTTATTTTGCTACAAAGAGACATAGAATACATAGAAATAAAATGCGTACATTTGGATGTGTTTAAGTGAAGCTATATGAAGTCAAATGTTATACATGTATTTGTATCTTAACCTTGACAAAAATAATTACAACATAATTTATTTAAATTCTTATGACCGAGTTTATTGGAAAAAATGACACGTCATTTAAAATATAACGAGTTATTGTTTGCTACACTGAGAGAAGAGTTTCTTTCTATCAACTAAGATTTGGTTACAGCGAAATCAATGTTTGGTTATTGAAAATAGATTTATATATTTGAGCATTCTGTATAAAACAAATGTTTATTTGGTTATAGGCATTTCACGTGAAGAGGACAGAGGAAAAAATGTGATATTCTGAAATTTGTATATATGTATGTATTTGGGTTTATTGCACTTCTAGTAGATATGAAAGTGACCACACAATATTTTGACGTAGAATCTTAAAAAGAAGAAATAAATGCCAAAATATCAGATTTAGTGGGAATAAAACGAATATCTAATAATATAACAAAATCTAAGAAAATGAAAAATTCATATATTCGTATGAGAAATGCACAAGCTGCTTAGCTGCAGTAGCTGCTTATGCTGTTTTTAAGGTTGTTGTTGTTGTTGTTGTGTTTGCTTGTTTGGTTCGTAATCACGTCGTTCGTTGTTGTGCTGCTTTTGTTGTTGTTGTTGTTTTTATTAATATGTATGTAAAACATACATATATAAATAAAAATCAGTTGCTTCAATTTTTTCGTTTCCCAGATAGCGAATCGGCTCGGTTGAAAGCGGTGTGCACTTTTTAAAGCACTGAAGCGGACCGTTTCGTTGTCAGCAAATTATGCGTGTGTTTCATATGTATAAGCGTAAAATTTATTAAGTTGTATATTAATGTTGATTTTCTATGGTTTAAATACAAATTCTAAATGTTTGATAGTTTAAATCATTCTTGATTTTAAATACAAATTCTAGTTGTTTAATAGTTTAAAATCGTTTATTGAGCTTTAGGTCAGGTTAAGCCCGTACGATACTTCATTGTTTTGACCAATTTCAAAATTTAAAAAAAAACAAGTGGCGCGTGAGCTAGACAGATATATATTGTTGGAAAAGGATGAAAACATGCATCGTGCCACTTTTTTACATCTCCGCAACGTGACTATTTTATCTCCCTCTTCTTCTTGGCTGCGGAAGAGAGAGAGAGAGCTCAAGCTTGTTTTTGAAACTTAATATTTGATCGAAACTTAACGACGAACGAATTGAGAGAAGCGTCAAGAACAATGCATTGAAAATGCTGTCCGTCGCTCATTTTTTGTCCAATTCGTACTATATGCGTATACACTCACAACTCTTGAATTTTAGCTTTAGCCCTTTTTCAACTGCTCTAGTTTCATTGTCAATGAATAAAAATTTTACAACACAATGAAGTATCATACGGGCTTTAGAACAATTAATTGCTAACGAATTTTTTTCAAAGAAACAACAGCAACAACATTTTCAATATGAAAAGAAAAAACATCACTAGCTGATTAATTAGTTAGCTGATTTATTAACTAGTTAGAGCAATTAATTGTTCTTACCTGACCTAATTCTCAATAAACGATGTTAAACTATCAAGCAATTAGAATTTGTATTTATGATTTAAAATCCAGAATGATTTAAACTATCAAACATTTAGAATTTGTATTTACATCATAGAAAATCAACACAATAAATACAAGGTCATATAGATAACTTTAAGTTGTATATTAACTTTATTTGTTGTTAAACAATTGTAACCTTTTCTTAAAGTGGTTATTATTAAGTTGCAACAATAAACTAAACAATAAACGACAACTCAACTGCACCTCAACTGTACCTTGATTTCAATACAAGATTCAATGCATATTTCACCGTTTTTTGGCGAACGGGTGAAAAAGAGGGAAAAAAGTCAAGAACAAACGACACATCAAGCGAATATGACATAATTTCAATTTCAATTCAATTCTTGATAAATATAAAAAAGGACTTTACAATTATATAGAGAACGGTTTAAAGGTACAAAAACATGTCGTTTTCATACCAGCAAATCAGACGCTGCCGTTTTAAGTACTGTTTAGCTGGCACAGTATAGAGGTGGGTAATAGCACAATTTTTTGTGTTTTGACTCACCAGCACATGTGCACCCTTGTGTGTTAGCACACTGTGCTAGCACAATTGTGCCACAATCGAACAAAGCACTAATAAAAGTGTCGATAACAAATAGAGTGCTAACACCCTTTTTTATTGATTTGTTTACAATAATCACAAATTGCATATTGTCAATTATTGCAAGTAAACCAAAGTAAAAGCAAAATCAACTGTACTAAGCAAAAACTTACAAAATGTAAGTAATACAGTGCACAGTAGCGATAACCAGTGAGTGTCAGTGAAGAAGCTTAGCACAACACTCTGCTATTCATCCCAACTTAGCATACAAAAGTAACTTTAAGCGCAAAAGCTCGTCAAAGCTCTGCTCTTTGCGTGCTATTGTGCCACTATGTGAGTCAACGTAGTGTGCTAGCACACATGGCACACTACAGGGAGTCAGTACAGTGCCATAGCACAGCACTGAGTTACCCACCTCTAGCACAGTAACATCCATGGCTTGTTGGGTTGTAATGCAATAGAGAATAAAGATGCATGTAGCTAGAGAGTATGTGGCTACAAAAAAATGTACTACTACTAGCCAAGGTTGCCAGTTAAAATTTAAAACAATTCCGACAAAAGTTACTTTTTTCACAATAACATAAATTAAATACAACAAAAATTACCACTGTAAAGATAAACAAAAAAGTTTCTACCGAAATAAAAATATATCAAAAAAACCTCACGATCATTTTAAATTACCACAAAAATACCACGCGTTTTAAAAATAACACCACACATTCCATATGCATTTAAAATTGCCACAAAAATCTCATTCGCATTAAAAAATACCGCAATAAGTCGTATACGCACAAACAATTTAAAAAACATAAGAAATACCACAAAGAAACTTTGCTTACTAAAAAAAAAAATGTAAGAAGAATATTACCAAACTCCCACGGAAATTTAAATAATACCCCGCTGAATTTCCACTTCAATTAAAAAATACACGCTGAATTAAAAAATTTAATAGGAATTCCCAGAAACAAAAATTTCTAAGGGCAATTAAAAATTACCACGAATGGAATTTTTCCAACATAACTGGCAACGTTGCTACCCCCTCATGCGGGCGAATAATTCACAAACTGCTTGCGGCAAAGGCAATTATTGCCGAGTGAAAAGCGGGACAAAGAGATCTTGCTACCAGAGCAATCGACGCGAGCTCGAGAATTTTCATGTGTAACGAGTGAAAAGCGGGACAAAGTAAGCAGAGTTGTTTATTTTCTGTGGACGATTCGGTTCATCCCCTCTAAGGCGCCTGTAACACGTTCAATATATATTGATCAATATACAGTATTGTGATATTTATTGAACGTGTAGCATGCAATATTGACGGATCGTGATCCAGATCGCAAAATATTTAAATATTTTGAAATCTAGATCGCGGATCGCAAAAGTGTCAATAAATATTGAACGTGTTGCATATTTTGTGTCATTAATACGCGATACGGCAGTAGGCGGTGAAGTAAAAATTAGCGTATTCACGGTATTCACTTGCCTGTACATTTAAGTACTTGTGCAGTTAGGTTTTCGTGAGCACACTTAGCCAAAATTGTATGAATACTGACGCGATAAATATTGAACGTGTTGCATTCAACCGCGAACCAACAATCCATGAACTTGGATCGCGATCCAAGTATCACAATAAATATTGAAAACTTTTTATAATACAAAAAAATTTTTACATGAATTTAATTGTGAGCATTTTAGATCAGGTAAGTTTAAAGAAGGACAACAACAAATTTGTTTTTGAATCATTTTTATTTAGAAGATGAAACACTTTAAAAAAGTTTTGAAGAATATACATGAAAAACCAGAATTTTTCGCTATTACTGTTTGAAAAGGAATTCTACGTCTATACTTACGATACTATCGAAACTGTGTCTTTTTTTAATTAAGACTAAGGATGTGTGTTCAAAATTAATATAGCCAATGTATACGATAACATTTTGAGTTGTGACTATTTTTAATAGGGTGTGCGATATGTGGTGCCACTAGGCCAGCCCAGAATTGCACTGAGAATTCAAAACTAGAATTAGCGTTTCCTTCGGTGGCTAGAAATGTTCCATTGGCCGATAAGATAACTCTTCAGAAATTTTATCCAAATCGGACACCTAAGGACACCAATAAACTAAGGCTCATTGCGATTTAATCTCATTACATTGGTATTAAGGGCGAAAATGAGGTGTTTCGTCATTAAAATGTGTACTAATATTCTGTAAACTGATTAAATAATTCTATAATTTTAATTAATGGTAGATTCAAATACCTTTACAACGTGTCATCGGTGAGGAAAATCGGATGAAAATTATCAGAGTTGCGATATTTTACTTTTCGAAAAAATTCTATTTTTTTCTTGTTGTAATAAAAAAATCGTAAAAATCCAAATTTTAAAAAACTGCAATGAAATGTTGTTTACCAATTTTCTGAAACAACACTTAACACAAATATAAAAAATTGTGTCATTAATTCGAATAACTTGGTCGTTATGGAATTTTTTATTAGAAGTGTACCCATTTGAAAATGTCGAGTTTGAGTGCTTTTACGAACAAAATTCTCAAAAATCCAAAAATTCAAAATGTTAACCAATAGCAACAATAATGCTTAAAGCATACCCAAGTAACATTGTTGGAGCAACTAGGTGCGAGTGAGCTCTAAAAGTGTTCTATAGGTGTATAATATGTGGCTAAAGCTTTGCCGCAGCTTTGTTTGTTGCATATTAATTTAAACAAAATGCTCGATATATGTTTTTTTTACCATTTTGAGCTCTAATACTTTATACACCTCTGTAAAGGATTTTATTAAATTTTATTAAAATTTTCTACTTGCTCTGTAAAGGCTCTTTTAAAGTAATAAGCATAACTATAGAGCTGTTTTGAATCCCGTAGATTCAGTATATGTTTGCTTTAATATGTATTTTTGTATTGCATTTTTAAAGCTAATAGATGTAAAATACTGTAAATTAATGCTATAAATTTTTTGGGAATAACAAGTGATTACAAAATCTGACAAAGAGCTTCTTTAAAAAAATGGCGATCTTATTAAAAATAGAATACCTTGAGAGTTGCAGAAAGCTAAATATTATAGTTTACAATAATATTTTAAACAAAATTGATGATTTCTATGATACTTATATTTGAGAATAAAGTATTTAAATAATTTTTAATTGAATTTAAGGAATGTTAAAAATTTTCGAACTTTTTTTAAATAATATACACTACCTAATTTTAATTGTTTTTAAGCCCGTTGTAGTTTTTCGAAGTACTACATTCACGTTTATAACGAATACACGAACATTAGTCTGATATAATAATCAGTTTATTATTTCTTTAATTTATTTGTCATTCTAATCATCACAAACACTCTTCAAATTTTATATATTTCTTGAGTTTAGTTTTAACACATACATACTTAACGAACAAGAAAAAAGAGCTTTGCAAGAGCTCTTATTTGGGTTTGACAGGGACTCTTTTAAAAGTTTATAGCTCTTCATATGAAGCAAAAATAGTGCATTTAAACTCAAGAAAGCAGCCTTATATATTCTCTGCAAGAGCTTTAGTAGAGCGACTAAAGCTATAGTTGAAGCTTGCTGCTATATAGGATAGCACTATAAGCTCTGCAAGAATTAATATATGGCTAAAATTGTTACTTCGGTAGTCTTGAGCATTTTTGTGCACAAAATTAATAAAACAAAAATCCTAAGAAAAAAGTTATAGCTGATGAAACTTGATATTTTTTTCAAAAATCCGCAAAGTGCCTGTTTCTGGCATTTCGAACACAAAAAATAATAGAAAAATCATAAAAATGTTATATCTCACTTGAAATGACTTAAAAATTAATGCTCTTTAAATTTTTTTTATTTCTGTATTACAAAAATTTTGGAATTTGAGGGTTGCCAACATATTAGATCCTGGTTTTACTGTTCAAAATATTAAAAAAATGCAATACCAAGCAATTTAATTTTGTATTGTTTTATTTGTTTTATATGTATTTCTTTTGTTTCTTGATGTTTGTTTCATTCAACGCGTTGTTGTTGTTGAATGTTTTTGTTGCAATTGGTCTTGAATTCTAAAGATAATAAAAACCGCAGTTTCCTTGAAAAATTACAAAAAACAACACAAAAAGAACAATTCAGAACCTGCGCCAGCCTGGTTTCTTGCAACAACCTGATCAGTAGCTCGTTCCTGTAACTCGTAGCGATCGTAATTACCGGCTCATATAACCGATTTGACGTCACTCTGATGTCACTCTCACCTGCAACGTTTCTGTATGTATCTGAATCGATTTATGTTCGATTCGTTCGTTCCAAATCGATAAGCTATCACATGTTCCGATTTAATTTCAATGGAACCTTTTAAAAAAGTGTTTCTGTACGTAAAGTAAATCGATAACAACGTGTCACTTTTCTCACTGGCTTTGCGGTAAGTGAGAATTCTACCGATTTACCTAATGTCAGTAATGTTATAAGTTATAAGTACTTAAAATATACCTTTAAAAATGGTTCTTTTCATATAAGTCGAATTTTTTAATGATTGAAATATTTTGTTGTTCTTAAAAAACGTTTAAATTTTAAAGGTAATACAATTTATAAATAATGCCTATTTACATAAAAGTTAAAAATTCTAGCAAAACAGTATATGTTTGAGCTATGAAAAAGTACCCGGTTGCATAAATTTGCTAAGCTTTTGCTGCACAGCACTAAGTGTAAAATTATTTACATTGATTATTTCCGCAACCATTTATACACATCATTATAACATAATTAATTTTTTTAAACTGCAAATATTCACTTTTTATTAACAAGAACAGAAACTATTTATTATAAAGTTTTATTAAGTAAACAGCTGCTTGTCATTTGACTCAATTTCGCAACTTTTATTTTCGATTCGTGTTCTTTTTCATAACGGTCCGAGTTTTTACCGATTGAAACGTACAGAAACATTAGTTGTCACGAAATCGATAAATAGGGATCTATAGCAGCTGACGTCACACAAATTGCCGATTTTGTTACAGGAACGAGCTACTGATCTGATCTGATCTGCATTCCACTCTGTACACTTCGAGCAGGTTTATATGAAATCGTATGAAGCGAGTTTTCTCGCACTGAGACGAGTAAAGGCCCATTTCCAATAACGCGTGAGATGCGTTTCGGAAATTTACGCAAAGAATCAATGCACGAAAACATACCCAATTGGTTCCAATAAATAACGTGCGTGTGTGAATTTAATAATTCACGTGCGTGAAGATTTGATAGCTATTGACATCGAAACAGCTGTTCACTTTAGAGCAACTCAAAATAGTACTGTACGAACTATTGGTATCATACTACAAGGTATTTGGTACTGGTGCGAATTCTTTTCACTCAAAATTGACAAAATATCCTCAAGTTTTTTTTCAACTATGAGTGTTTAGTCATCACAAACAAAAACTCACATCCCTCACCCAAAAATCACCCAAAATTAGCATGTTCACCAAATATATCAACCAATGTGAAAAGAATTATGAAAACAACATTTTCGAATATTTTTAAATGCAGAATATTTTTTTAATTTAACAAAATCTACCGAAAGTTTGGTTTTAAAAAATAATGGCGGTCCGTTTAAAAATAGCATCACTTCTTTCTGAAATTTAATTTTTTATACTATTTTGCAAAAATTCGCAAACATTGTTGTATTTTTAAAAAGTCATCCGTTTTTACCAATCACCGATGATGAGAAGACAAAGTGTAACCATAAAATTTGGAGGATTACTTTTATTTTTGGTCATAAATCAGAAAGAAATTATAAAAAAACAATGAGAGATTTTCATTGTTGTATAAGAAATATCGCGTTTTGGGCTCAAGGCTAATTAAAGGTAGTCACTAATTGAGGGACATGAGCCATGTTCCGTCGGATTAAAACTTATATATATTAGGTACGATGGAAACATGGCAGACTTTTGAGAATAAAGACTATAAAATAAAAACCATGAATTCTCTGTAAATAATTCATATCAAAAATTAATCAAGATCAAGAATGAAAGTTTTGTACCATTTCAGCATCTGTATGATTCTGTGATAGCAAGAGAAAAAAAAAGAAGGTAAAATTCGAAATAGTTGCCTTAATATGACTCTGATTTTTAGGTACATAATTTTCATTTTTAAACTATTTAACTTCTTAGTTTTAAGATTCCTCTGCTACAAAATGCATTTTTTTAAAAGTATTAAACGGAACTCCAACCACAAAATTATTATACATTTTATTGGTGATTAATACAAAGAATAAACCTCCATAATATCCTTATATTCACCAAGAAATTGGTTTTACTCACATAGCTTTTAAACTTTTTTGTTTAATTTGGGCTCAAATTCCGGTTTAAATTACTAACTTTTTAGTATATCTTTAAGTTCCCATCAAGAAATATTGGGTAACATTCAAAAAGTTAAAAAAGGTTCGCGACTTAGTGAAAATATTTGTTTATATTTCGATAACTTAAAACTGCAATTATATCAAAAATAGGACGCCATTTTTTATTAAAGACTATACTTTAGTATTGAGGGTAAGAAAATTATGCATTAAAAAATATACGAATTTTTTGTTTAGACAACTTTCTTGACATTTATTAATTAAAAAACCTTGTTAAAAATATTAGTATATATTATTTTTTTAAATGTAGGAATGTACTGAGCACCATTTTCCTTAAATGAACATTTTTAGCACGATTGGAAAGAAGATGTCAAGAAACACATCCTTATTAAAATTTTTAGTACAAAAGCCAATTGGAGCAAATTTTTAAGCACTTCTAAAAATCTTTTTATGTTATGCTATTTTTTGGTACGGACTGTACTTTCAAAATGTACCGAGCCGGGTACTGTTCAAAATTATGCTTTGCTAAGCAGAAGTACGGCATATCATATGTTCACGCACACGTTCTATTGGAAATTGATTCTTTTTCCGCAGCTTTCGCAGCGTAAAACGCAACGCGTCTCACGCGTTATTGGAAATGGGCCTTAAGGTGCATGTCACAGGTGAACAGCTGAATATTATTAGTGATTATTGTGATTGTAATATTAATGATTTAATATATTGTTTTTTTAGTAATTGTGTATTTTTTATAATTGAAAATATGAACGTAAAATGCGTATATGATGTTATTTATAAAAATGTATGCATTTTTAACTATATTTTCCATTTATAAACTATTCCATTGCATATATGAAAGTAACACGTAATTTTATATAGTATTTTTAGTGATTGTATGTACAGCTGCAGTTGTCTCTTTTACCCTTGTATTTTAGGACAATCGTCGAGAGAAAATGTGAGCAGTAGTATATTATTCTGTAATAATATTGAGCCAAGTGGCAGTCGATTTATTAATTATGGTATAACAGATCAGGCTAGTCATACAGTCATAAATAAACTGTTTATGTATTCATATATCTTGTAATATAGTTTAAGCCGGTAAAATTAACAATATTCTAAGAGATTTATTCTTAGAGTATATGGCTATTAATTGGAGTATAAATGTTACTGAAATGCTCATAAATGAATTTCAAAGTCAACCGGCTTTGTGAGATATTCTCAAAAAAATTTTAAATGCTTTATCATCAGTGCATCTTAGCCCCTTTGATAAATTTATAAATCCTTTCTTATGTCTGCCAATTCTTCATGGCTGAATCCAGCAGGATCTTTTTTCACTTTATTTAACTGCATCCAGAGATTCATCAACTCAACGATTGTTTTTATTGTGACCATATCGTTGTCATCTAAATATGTGGATACACTTCCTGCATACATATTGGCCAATATAATTCATTTTAACCCCAGGAGATCAGAATTTAACCCATCCAATTTAAATGCAAATAAAACCACTTGTAAATAACCTATAGAGGGTAGCCGTTTTATTGAATCGATTGCATAAAGGAACATTGCCTGCACGAAATGGTAGCAAAAACGTAGTTAATTTAGCTTCCGCCATTATCGAACAGAAAACTATGTGTAGCATGCCGTGGACAAAACAATGAGAGAAAGGAAAAAAAATGGCGAAAATTCCAATGTTTGACGGACAAACAGACAACGTGTGACATGCCCCTAAGCAAACCTGCCTGCCTGCCTGCCTGCCTGGTTCAGCGTTTACTCTGTCCGCAGACTTTGGCTTCTATAAAATAGTCTAAACTGAAATTCGAACTTTTTTTAACTTAGACCCAATTTTTTTATTTTAATATGTTGCTTAATATATATTTAAACCTAGCTCATAAACCAAGTGGTACTTGAGAAGTTATGTATATATATATCTATAAATTTAAATACACACTTCCAAATAGTTGTTGTATACGAATTACCAAATTTCAGCGCTTAAATTGCAAAGCCCTGAATTTCTTGAGATATAACTAAATGTACTTTTTCTGTTTACGACTGCTAAAAGTGTTGAAAAAAAATTTAATATTGATCGGAGTTCTTTGAGTTAATTTTTGAGTTTAAAAAAATGAAATCTTAAACTTTTTATCACATTTTTGTCAAAAAAATTATTTTCTTATGAACCATCGCCGTTCCACTATAAAATTTTGTATACTTGTAGCCAAAACATATAAAATATCATATATTTAAAAAATATTAAAAATGTATTTGTATTTGTAAGTTTCGGAACAGTTAAAAAAATTTGCATTGTGTTGTATATCAAATTAAATCTGTTTATTTAACCTGAAAAATGGGCTATTAAACATCTACATAGCTTCTTTGGCTTAAAACCCATCAAACCCATCGCAAAAATATTTACAAACCACATATATTAAAAAAAATTACAAAATGGAGTATTTTTTTGACAAAAAAAAAGTTTCGGTAACGGTTAAAAAAATGTACTTTGTGCTACAAATCAAATTAAAACTGTTTATTTAACCTTTAAAATGGGCTATAAGATATCTACATAGCTTTTTGGGCTTGAGGTCTATAATCATTTTTGTGTTTAAAAAAATGTAATCTTAAACCTTTTATCTAATTTTTTTGTTAAAAAAAATCATTTTCTCATAAATCCATTGCCGTATACAAATTGAAATGAAATTTGGTATACAAAATATAAACAAACCACACATATTAAAAAAGAATTATAGCAAATATTTAAAAAAAAAAAAAAAGATCAGTAACAGTTGAAAAAATAATACATTTTAATATCGTTTTGCATATCAAATTGAAGCTATTTATTTTAACTTTAAAATGAGCTATTAAATATCTTTATCGGTTCTTCGGTTTTGGAAAAAAAATTGTATTTTGTAGACTTGACCTTTTTGAAAAAACAAAATTCTCAAAAAAAAAAAAAACATGCGGGTACAACAAGCGTTGTGATGACAAAAGCAATAAAACAATTTAAGAGCAAAACTGGAATAGTTTTTGCAAATGAATGCTATACAATTAGAATGATATTCAAAAATGCAATTCTTACTTGTTTTTATTTTTACAACAAAAACCACTTTTGAGTCAGTTTTTGTCTAAAAAGTGAATACTTAGGACCTTTTTTGAAAAAAAGATAAAAAATATATGCTCTGCCCTAACGGTAAAGTTTAAACTATTTTTGTTTTTATAATTCAATTGTAATTTTATTGAAATTTTGAACAAAAAACTTTGAATGAAATATATTTAAAAACAGCGGAGATATTTGCATCGAAAGTTAAAACTTGGATTTCCATGTCGTTTTTTCTCATTCGTAGGTAAAGCTGTTTAATGAAAAAGTCGTCGTAAATGTTGTGTGAATGTTTTTAGTGTCAAAATTACAAAAAAAAATTTTTTATTAATAGACAAAATTTCCGATTTCACCCCTTCATAGGCATTCATTTTTTGGATTGATAGACTAAATGTTTGTGGCTTTTTGTTTGAAATTTTGTTAAGTAAAATAGAATGCATGGGACTTTGTGAAATTTTGGTATTAGTCGGAGTTTTCATCCGTGTACTATGAATGATTTACCTGAAGGGGGTACAATTTTCCCCCATTATTAATTCAGGTGTTTGGGCAGGTAGAGACCTAAAATTATTATTTTTATTCTAGATATCCCTTGATAATATATGTAAATTTGGACAAAATCGGCTGGCTGGTACTATGTGCAGATTGGAATGGGTTAAAAAGAGCAAGAAATTTTCGATGCAAATCTCTAAGTTCAATATTTTATTATAATTTTATTTTCAATTCGAAAAACAACTTCCAAAAAATTCGAATTTCAATTAAGACTTTTTTTTTAAGCCTATAAACATTATCAACTTGTATGGGAAAAATGTTACCCCCGATTCCGGTACCATAATTAAATAGTATATGAAAAATCCTTTCGATTGGTATACTTTTTTTTTGGTTTGAACCAATTTTGGCGTCCCCCGAAATGCATTTTTGTGCATTTTTATGGAACTTTTGTACTGGAGACCCACTTGTTGTTGATTTGAAAAAAAAATCAAGCTTCATTAATTTTTTATTCATTTCTTATTTATGGCTTAGGACTAAAATGAATAATAAATGAATAAAGAAGCAATAATGAATAAAAAATTAATAATGAATAAAAAATTAATAATGAATAACACAAGAAAAATGAATAAAAAATTAAAAACAAATAAAAAGTTAATAATGAATAAAAAAGAATAATCGGAAATTCTGAAATTCTTTGTGAATAGCATTCAAATGAATAAAAAAATAATTGATTATTCTTAATAACGAAAATGAATAATAAATCATTTTTGTAAAAATGAATGTGAATTAAAAATTTTATTATAAATCAATTTTGCATTCATTGAATGCATTCTTATGTAGTTCAGTTGTATTTAAAATTGTGTATATGAATGGCGATTTTACAGCTCTGACATTTACTAATAACAAAAAAAAAAACATTCTATCTTAGCTGGGGTTTGAACCACGGTTTTTTAGCTTACGGGCCACATACTCTTTCAATAGACTACGGCCACCTTGCAATCATAAACTCAACTAATACTAAATAGTACGAAGATATTAGTAAATACTACGAATGCAATGAAAGAAATTGCGATGTTATTCGTACGAGGAATTGAGAAATGAGAATTGGAATGATATCCCTATTAGTCGAAGATCATTCTTCGGAGCAACAGATGGTAAGGGGCATTTAAGCCAATAACGCATATGAACTTGGACGATAAGCGAATTTATGTTTTAAAGAAATTAAACACAAAAAGAAAGCAAAGTAAAATGAATTTAAAAAACTAAATGCTTTCCCAAAAGTCGGCTTAAAAAAATCAGTTTTCTGTAATGAAGATGATACAATTTGGATAATTTAATTTTTCGTAAACTTAATAAAATTGCTAACAATCTTGCAGCGTTTAAATTGGAGAAAATTGCAGTGATCTAGGCGAGGGAAAAGTTTCTGGCTCAAAAGCAAAAAAATAATTAGGAGATTCTGAATAAAGTAGGCTTATTTTAAATCATGCATTAATTTAAAAAAAAAAATCTGATGGCAGATTCTTTTTAAGAAAACGCTTTTACATTAGAATATCTTATGCTCAAAAGTTTTTTTATGTATAAAAGTTAAATAGGTTACTCGATTTGAAACATTTATTTTATACTTCTTCAAATTCACGTTTTTGAACAGACGTCCACCCATTTTGAGAATTTTCTGGATTTTTTCGCGTCACGTGCTTATATTACATCCAGGATTCAGAATCAAGCCTTGCAGGTAGGTTCTGGAATATGTTTAGAAAATGAATGGAGCCCAAAACCCATCTATACAGGTACCTCTTTATGTATTTATTTTTGAATTAAAAAAAAAATTTTTAATAGTTCATATAATAGGAATGTTTCCAAACTTGATTTTAGTAACTTGTATGCTGTTAGAACTGATGCACGTTGAAAAAAGAAATAAGTCAGTTTATTTCCATGCGGTGAACATTTCAATAATAGCAATTTTTACCTCCTAAATCCAAATCTGATAAATTTCAGACCGCTCGCAATTAGTTTAAGAGTTATAGGCCTCCAAAACTGGAAAAAATTGTCTCAAAATCTGGCTGGTTGTTATATAATATTTGGAAATTTTTGTATTCTTATTTGAAAAGAGGAAAACTTGGGTCTAAATGGTAATTAATGCGATTTTTAGGGATAAAGGAGACCCTAAGGAGACTAAATTACTAAGAATATTTGTTGAGAAAAAAATGTTCTAAATTACATGAAAAAAAATTAAATTTGAAAATGTTTCGGGCGTGACACGAGAAAGATTTTTACTCCATCTTTGGAACATATATAATATTCTTATGTGTACAAGCGTGTGTCAACCGGCGTATCATGATAACAAAATTAATACCAAAAATCTCAGAAAATAGAATTATATAGGTAACATTTTCTTTATGTGCATTCTAGACTCCTTGATGCCTTTCCCCCCCCCCCTGGAACAAATCCTGCGGACGCCCTTGTCATTCTGTACTGAATAACTTTAAATCGTCAGCATAAAGTAAAAATTTTGCTGAATGAGAACATTAACTGACATCATTAATAAATAAAGTAAAAAGGAAAGGGTCAAGAATGCTACCCTGTGGTACTCCAGAAGAAGCAATAACTGATAAGATTTAACTCCATTTAACTCAACGAAACATACTCTTTTTTCCAGATAGGACTGGATCCAATTTAATAAAACAGAATGGAAACCCATTTTGGCCAGTTTAGCTATAAAAACATTATGAGGGAAATGTCAAAGGCCTTAGAAAAATCTGCATAAACAACATCAACTTGATGTCCCAGCTCAAAAGAAGTAATGCAAAATCTTGAGAAAACTGCTAAGTTAGTCACGCTTAACTACAAAGAATAACTTATTCTTAATAATAGTTTCAAAGAATTTAAACACATTTGAGAGCTTAGAAATAGGCCTATAGTTGGAAACATAATTTTTACTGCCCCCTTTAAAAACCAGAGTTATAGAGCCCAATTTCCAACAGTCTATAAAAGTACCTCTACATAAAGACTTGATGAAAAGTTTACACAAAGGCTTTTTTTGATTCGCCCGGAGGTATGAATCTTCCAAAGATACGTATACCCGACCTATACGCATGCACGATTTACATTCTAGATCCTGCCCGGATCAGCCGGGAAAGACAGAATGTACCTACGTACTAAACATACCCCCTATTGGCAATTAGGATTTTCCACTAAGCACATTAATTGGCTTTTCAGCGGAATTTAAAAATTGAATATATATATAAAACGCGCATTTAAGTATATTTAATTTCATATAAATAAGCAACATCGAAATAAATTATAGTGATTTAAGGTACCCGAAAAACAATCCTGATTTCAAAAACAATCCAAAACACTAAACTCATTTTGACTGGTTTGCGGCCATTGTCCAACCCAAGGACCTACGTGAAAATGAGATAAATCTCATACCCGCCAGAAACAGAACAATCTCAATTACCGATATTACATTGTTATAAAACTTCGTTAGGTATAATAGGATGAAGTTAAATTGGTTTAATTATTTAAATGTAATATAATTTTCCGTTTTAAGACGTCTACCGAATCAGAAAAATTAATCATGTTGAAGTTGGCATTGAAATCACTGCACATACATCGTAAAGGTTCATGAAGAGCGTAATTAGAACTGCACTGACTTAACTTGAAAAACAGAAAATGTCTAGTTCCTCTCCTTGGGATGTTAAAATTTAGAGCTGAGATGAGAAATTCCGAATTAATCTCGCCACGAAGTAATTTATATGGAAACATGACATTAAGCATCATTCTTCTGCTTTTTAGGGAAGGTAGTAAAATAATTTTAAGCGTATTTCATACGATGGAAGCATAATATTGGGGTTCCAACGACTATGACGTAAAGCAAAAAGTAAAAACTGTTTTTAAACGGATTCTATGGCGTCGATGTAGACATTAAATTGTGGGTTCCATATAACTAATGCATATTCAAGAATTGGCCTTACGAGAGAGGTATATAAGAGTTTAGTAGTAAAGGGATCACTGAATTTTTTAGCCCATCTTTTAATGAAACCAAGGACTCCTCTTGCCTTATTTATCACCATATTAACGTGGAGATTGAAGCGAAGTTTTGGATCCATAATAACACCAAGATCGAGAAAACTGGAAACTATTTCTAAGTTACAGTCAAACCTAAATCAGCGCGTTGAGCGGAGCGTTGATAGCCGATTTACGTTAACGCGTAAGTACCATACCTAAATAAAAGCGGTAGGCGGCAAGCAAATGTCAATCTTTAGATAAAAGAAATATTTTGCAATTAGAAATTTTATAGTATATTAAGCGAATTGTTATGCTACCCGGCAGATTTAATTCTTTGCCAATTTCTTCCCAAATTTTTTCTTTAAATTTAACATCTTTGTATTTAGGTTCCTTCTTAATATAAAGACATGGGTTTCTTTGCACTAATTCTATTAGGTGCTGTAATTTTCACAAGCATTAAAACTATACTTAAATTATAATTATCAACAAAATTCTTACCTCCATATTGCAAATTCAATAAACGTTCGAAAAAGAGTAAAAAATAAACAATTGTTGTCACTTTAAAATTACTTTGCTTTCACTTTTGCTTTTGATGTGTGCAACTTCACTTCTTAACGCTCTGTCAAAATTGGATTTTCCAACCGCTCAGCGTTGCCGCCGCGTTATTATGGTTTGCTACATATAAATCGTATGGGCATGAGAAATTTTTGACAGATAAAAAACGCTAACGCGCTGATTTAGGTTTGACTGTTAGTGTTATTTATAGTGTAACTTATGTTATTAGCAGATCTTCGCGAGAATGTAATTTGCTTACATTTTTTTAAGTTGAGATATAATATATTTAAGCTACACTAGTCCACTAGTCTATTTAGATCAGATTGTAAAAGATGTCGTTCTTCGGGTGATTTGTAACAAAAAAAAAGTTTCACGTCGTCAGCGTACATTAAGACGTTACAGTGTTTTATTACCAAACGAAGATCATTAATGTATAGTAAAAACAAAACCGGTCCAAGATGACTGCCCTGAGGAACGCCAGAAGTGACCGAAATACTTTCTGAAAGAGAATTCTTATATAAAACCTTTTGAGTAAGTCTAGATAAATACGAATTTATCCAATTTAATAATGTGACAGGAAACCCAATAAGTTGGAGTTTTTTTTTTTCATCTATCTTGGAGCCAGATTTATGAAGGGGTATATTATAAGAATCCTTCCATATAATAGGAAAATAACCACTATGCAAGGAAATATTAAAAATGTTTGCTAGAGGAGTACACAAGTTTGTAGCACATTGCTTTAAAATACAACTTGGAATTTTATCAGGGTCGGTCGTAAAAGAAGATTTTACTTGTCGAAGATAGCACATAACAATATTTGGGTCTATTACAGGAGTTTCAAAAGAGTTAACTGGCGGGAGAAAAGGATACACCGTGCTAGTATTAAATGGTATATCGGAGTAAGTTTATTTAAAGAAGTTTGCAAACATGTTAGAAATCACATTGTCACAAGATGATTCTTCCTGATTGAATTTCATAAGGGGTGGAAAGCTGGAGGCTTTACGTTTTGAGTTAACAAAACTATAGAAAAGTTTTGGATCATCTTTAAATTGAGATGTTATGTTAATTATATAAGCAGAATAGCATTGTTTATTTAATAGTTGATATCTATAACGACAAGAAGAATAGGAAGCAAAGTCTAAACTAGAACCAGATATTTTATATTTTTTAAATAAACGATTTTTTAAATTTTTAAGTGCCTTTAGATCATTTGTAAGCCAGGGTGGATTTAAAGGATTGGAGAAACACCTTTTTTTTGGGACGGACAATAAGGAACACCTTTGCAGAGTATCATTGAAAAACTGTACAGAAGATTCGACGTCATAATATGAATATGATGTTCCGCTAGTTAAAATTGGAGACCAATCAGTCTGCGAAAGTAAGGAATTAAGTTTTACATAGTCCGTTTTCTTAAAATTATAAACTTTTTTATTTCGCGCATCAGAAGTTACTTTATCTTCTTTTTCGTGGGGGAGTAAAACTGTTATTTCAAGAGTTGGATGATGTACATCTTCTGGAAGAGATACGGGATTCGAACAATGGAGATTAACAGTAGTGCATCTATCTACAAATACAAGGTCTAGGGTTCTGTGGTTTATATTTAAAATTTCATTGACTTGTTGAAGACACAGATCAGACAGCTTATCTAAGAAGTCATTTATCCAATCACTATTGGAAACAGGAGTAAGAAATGAAGAATCGTCAGACGATCTCCAAGTCACAAAAGGTAGGTTAAAATCACCCAAAACAATAAGAACGTCTTTATTTTTTAACAAATTATGAACTTTTTCGATGGCGTGTAAGTGTTTTAAATACATTGTTAAGTCACATTTAGGAGGAATGTAAGAGCAGGTAACATAAATAATACTATTATTTAATTTAACTGCAACACAAATGAACTCAATGTCACTGCTGTCTAGAATTGTCAATTCTTCAGATACAAGCGAGTTTTGAACAGCTATCAAAACACCACCACCGATCATATCATGACGATCTTTCCGAAAAATTTTATATTTATTGCACATAATTTCAGAATTTAAGATATTAGAGCGAAGCCAAGTCTCTGTAAAAATTATAATGTTATATTCAAAATCAAAACTGTTTATGAAAATATCGGAAAGTTTGAAGTTAAGACCCCTGACATTTTGGTACACAAGCTCTAATTTAGACTTGCGGTTTATTAATCGTTTTTTGGATGAGATTCAGGGCTATTTCGGGGACGCCGCAAATGTCTAACATTTACCGGTCTTGGATTGCTTTTAAATTCAAATTCGCGTACAATTGTGTTTGGCGGCCAAAAGTTTACATCAACTGTAGAATTAAAAAAATTTTCAGGAACTGTTAATCTAAAAGAAGTAATCTATCTTACATTTGAATATTTGAATTTATGAACCGAAAGATGCAAGGAACAATTCAACTTTGATTTAATAAAAAAATCTATATCAACCTCTGTTGTATCCGCAGCTAAGCGAGAAACAACGATTGATTTAGTTGGTGGAATTGCAATGATTGGCTTAGGTGGAACAGAAACCTGAGAAGTAAGAGGAACAACCTGGGAATCGACCAAAGTTGGTGAAAGAGAAACAGTTTGGGCATAAGACATAAGGCAAAGGAGCAGAAATCTATATGTTTGCTGCATTCGCAGTAGAAGTTAAAATAGGTGGAGGGGCTGTTATACCACCAATGTCCATGTCATTAGCAATGTCATGTACAGAAGAATGTAGAGTTGGAGTTGAATCCGTTTTTTGCTTACTAAGCAAAGACATGTGTTTTTTTTTCCCTGTTGGGTGAAGGAATTGACTCTTCAATATATTTAAAATCGTCGAAAAGAGACTGGTATTTATAAAATTTTGCAGAAAACGAAGAAAGTTCCTTACTTATTTCAGAGAAGCCTTGCTTTGTCTGCTTGAAAAGCTTGTAGAAGTTGATGTCAGCCAATCTACATTTCTCGCAAGACCAACGCAACCCTTTACCTTCCTCAATACAATCCGAAACTCGGCCTGTCACGCCTGCACATTTGGTATGAACAGCATTATCACATAACCAGCATGATAAAAACCGCTAAGTTTTCAGTTTCACCCCTTACAGAGCAACCAGGCTTAGCACAAATCATATTAAAATAATGTAGATAAAATGACGAGAATAAGGCAAAAAAAAAACACTGCACTTAAATGACAAGCAAAAATTTTAACAAATTTTATCATTAAGAATAAAAAGAATAAAAAAAGAAAAATTAGCGTTGTAACCACCCTGTACTAAAAGTTCCTAAAAGTATACAGCGATTAACAAAAGTATGTAGCAAAAATTTAAAATACAATTGATGTACAACTGCTAATGTAAAAATGAGACAAATAATCAAACGATCAAACGAAAGAAGAAAAACAACAGAAACAAGCGAATATGAATGTAAAAACAAAACTCAAAAACTTAGCTTCCACAGCTTATGAAAAAAATTTGTCAGAAAGACATTTTAGTTTTCTTCTTTAATAGAATTAAGTGAAAAAATAAACAAAATTTATAAAAACCTGACTGAAAAACGTCCTCAAATGTCCCAAAAAGTACAAGTTTACACAGAAGTTAGACTTAAATATTCAAAAAACACTGGATTAACTTAAAAATTTTCTCAGCTAAGTTATCAAACAATCTGTTTAGAACGAGAGTTGATTGAGAACGATATGATAATGAAAAATGGAAAAGATAATGAAAAAGCACATTTATTAAGCAAAATAGATGCAACGCCATCATTATCTTAAATATCACTTCAGCATCTAGTTGCATTTGCCACAATGTACTTGTGTGCGAAGAAGTTTCCCCTCACTTGAACACATAAAAAAAGGCTAGAAAAAGACTTAAGGAAGCACAACCAGTTCGGACGCACTAGAAATGGTCTTGTTTAGGTTTTTTTTTTTGACCACACATTAAAGTAGTTAATAACAATTTTTTTAAAGTAAGATAAATATTTGAAGAAACATTTTTTTTTTAATACGAAATATTTAATAAAATTTTTGTTTGTTATTTTTCAGGCTCTAGGTCTCAAAATTTATGAAAAACTTTTTGTTTTGTTTTTATTTTTATTTTTTTTATTTTTTCAATATTTCAGAAACCATTTGGTGTCCGTCTTCAGGAAAAATCTGAAAAATTAATACGAAAACATTAACACTTTTAAACAACATTTATAAAGTGACAAATATAATAAAACAGGTAATAAATAATCTCGACGTGGGAAATGTTGAAAAAACTGCAAAGATATACAAAACAATGACACACGTTCCCGGTTTCTCTAATAGAGTTATTCACTCAGGCATATACGACAAAGAAAAATTTAATATCGCACTAAAAAACAATAACACATAAGGGGGCGTCCATAAATTACGTGAGGTGATTTTTGCGATTTTTGACCCCCTCCCCTTAGTGAGATTTCGTAAGATTTTGCTCTACCCCCTCCCCAAGCCTCTAATCTCACGTGAGATTGTTCAAAATGCGTGTTTTCAGTGTAAATATGTTCATCTATGCTTCATTGTGTTGGACTTATTAAAAACACTCGTAATTTATTTTATTATTTTATTTAGGACTAGTTGAGACTAGAATTTAAGACTACTGAGATCGTAAATTAAAATTACAATGAAAAAATTCGAACAATGAAATACTTATTAAGTAAAAGTAAGTCATTTTAAATGAGAACTTCTAAAATTGGTGAAGGAATCACCTCTTTTATGTAAGTCAACGTCGACACGTCGGCGACGACATATTGCAAATTGGTATTGACGTTGTCAATATTGATGGTTATCGATAACTTTTGTCACATTTTTGGCATTGGCTAAGCAACATTTATATCGGCGTCGACGTGAAACAGCACTAATTCTGTCGACACAGTTTTTTTAGGTGACAGGCACAACGACTTATTCTTTTTAAACGCAAAAGCAGCTGCAGTTAAAAAATTTGTAAGTTAAATTAATTGTTTTCCTTAAATATGCTGTGAATTTACTTAATTTGTGAACTTTCCGACACTTAATTATCAATTAGAGTCTTGCGCAAAAAATCGCAATGTTGTTGCTAACTTAATTTTATTTGAAATGAATGTTGACCGTTTTCCACTTTTCATTGACGGCTCTATTTTCTTAAAATAAATTTAAACGCTGCTTTGTTTATGCGAAAATAATAAATAAATCTGTAACGAAATAGTATACATAAGTGTCTTAAATATTTTGAAACCCAAATTTGCTACAAATTAATCAAGAACTAAAAAACTTGTACGTACATCCGTACTTCGATATCCGGCAAATTAAAAATATCTGATCTTTGCCTTATGACTTTTCTCTGAAGCCTAAGGATTCGATTACTATCGTCATCGCTTGAGATTTCGCTGGAATCCGTTACAAAAAACATATTTCGTCATAACAACCCTGATTAAAGTCTTAAATAAAAAGGCTTTCCAAATTATGAAAATTTAAGTTGGTGTATTTGTTCTGTAAGTAAAATTTGAAATAAAAGTGTATTTAGAAATCTTAAATCACAATAAAAGTGTAACAAATGACAAGGCGACACAAATGGTGGCAGAATGATCTCTTCAACACGCACAATGCAGTCTTTAACACTCAAACAATTAAATTAATCAATAAAAGTCAAAACAATTAAAAAGTATAAACTGTTTCACAATTCTTTATTTTTTGTTTATTTATTTCCTCTTTTTAAAAAAAAGATGGTATCAATACTTTTGAATTATCGATAGCACGTCGATATCAATACAGAATGTTAGTAAATACCAGTATTGTGTTGATGTCGTCGTCGAAGTGATGTCGAGATAGAATTGATGTCGGCGTCGGCGTTGACATACACAATAAGGGTGAATATTTATTCTAATTCAGTCCATGGGGACTCATGTGCTGTCTCGAGAGTGACTACTGGAACCAGCATGTCTATGTGATTTTCAGTAAAATCATCTGCTCCTTCAACCTCGCTCTGATTTAGCCACTCTAAACCGTTATCGCTTGCACACAGAAGCTCATTAGCTCGACGTGTGATAATCCGTGAAGGTCGCACTTTGTGCGCTACTTCACGGTGGACTGCGCGCCGATGCTCTGCAGCTCTTGTGATGGATGAAAAGTTAATACCGCATGTATTGCAGCATCTTTTTTCTAGATCACCACGTACACTGGGGCAATAGAGATCATAGAGCAAGTCCATGAAGGCATGTAAATGTTGAATCGGTAAGTAGTGGCGAATCAAAAAGGGAGCAAATAACTTTCCGTCATGCTCACCAGGATCTGGGATAGCCAGGTGGCCCCAGTATTAAGGCGCTTCACGCTCCATAGACAAAAAAATGTTGTTCGACACAAATGCTCAATACAATCCTTGGTTTATGTTATAATGATTCCCCAAATATTTCGACTCTAGCGATAGCCATCCGTGAGCTGGAATGATTTGAAATAACCTCTAAAAATCAAGTTATTTTGTAACCATATTGGCTGGTGTAATAGTTTGCAAAAAATTTAACTGTCAGGCCGGAAAAAGATCTTCCAATCTGCATCAAAAATTGTAAATGTTTGCAATCAGATTAAAGATTACGTAATTTTTCATGCATATTTTTGATATTTTTTATTTTATTTCCATACAAAAACTTTCAAAATTCAAATAACTTCATTACTTTTATATTTTTTTTTATTTCTTACGATTTTTTTTCAGTAGGTGTTGATTTTATAATTAATATTCTACTTTTAATATATACAGTGAAACCTCTACTAACGGAAACCTCTCTTAAGCGGACACTTCTCTTGAGCGGACAGTTTTTCCACGACCAAGTTTTTCGTCCGCTTTTTCGAACAAATTAACCTCTCTTAAGCGGACCCTCTTTTGAGCGGACGCAGACAGTATATTTTCGTCTAATTGGGCGAAAAACCTCTGTTAGGCGGACGCGAACCTCCCTCAAGCGGACACAAATGTCTGTTGAACGGACGCGAACCTCTCTCAAGCGGACACATACGTCTGTTGAACGGACGCGAACCTCTCTCAAGCGGACACGAGCGAGAAAAGTAACTGACAAAATGTGTGTAAACATACAGAAATGAAATTAGGGATTTCCCTCACAAAGCGCCTCGCTTGTTTTTTTTTCATTTGCCTTGCCATCGCTTCACTGAGCTATAGAACGTTGCAGTGAATAGACATACGAGATGGCGAACCCATATGCAAAATCGTTATTTTTTCTTTCATAAATTACACATGTAAAATGTTTGTCAATTACATACTATTTTTCATGATATGAACTGAATTTTAAGCAAAATCAAATTAAGCAATTCTGACTAGGAAACAATGCGAGCACTCAAAACCTTTCCAACGATATCTTGAAAGGGAGGATTGCACTAGAAATAATTAAGTTGTTTTAATTTTAGTGAAAATAAATTTGAAAAAAATGCATGAAAAAATCATTATTTTTAATCCGAATGCGAAAATTTTAATTTTTTGATGTAGATTGGAAGACCTTTTTTGCGGCTATAATTTCTGACAATTTATTTTTTACAATAATTCCACAAGCCAATATGTTTACAGAATAACTCGATTTTTAGAGGTTATTTCAAATCATTCCAGCTCACGGATGGCTATCGCTAGAGTCGAAATATTTGGGGAATCATTTTAACATAAACCATGGGTTGTATTGAGCATTTGTGCCGAACAAGTAGTAGCATGCATACAGGAAACCTGCATGCTGTATGCAGGCAGAAGCATGGACAAGACATGTATGGTCTTTAAAAAAACCAACAGTTATCCAAATTCGCTGAGTATGCGTGTTGTTTATACACAGCAGCGTGCATACTAAAATATGCATGCTGTATTAGTACGAAGGCATGAACTTTGCATGCATAATAGTCTTGCTTACAAAATATGAACTACCATTGTGCATTTAAGCTTTAAGGAGTGCAGTTATACATAATTTATTAACAAAATATAAATTAATATAACAGAATATAACAACTTTCAAAACTGAAATAAATAAGATGATTAATTAATGCAAACAGCATTTTTTTTCTTACAATATTAATGCAAATGTATGCATACAGTATTAAGGGTAATGTATGCATGCAGTATTAATGACAATGAATGCATAGAATACTACTAATTCCCCATGCGAAGCTGGCACAAGTCGCAGCGGTCGTCGAATCGCGTGTTCAGCTAGCCGGTGGGAAAACAATCGACGAGCTACTTCGCTACTTTGTTGCTCTCGCATAACCGCGAAAAATATTATAGTATAAAATTTAGTCATATTTTAGTAGAGAAACACATTTTACTCAATTTAACCAGTTATCTCATAATCCTACACTGTTTCTGTGTAAATTTCTGTGCTGATAAAAAATTACGTCATTTTTGTGAGAACCCCCAGCAGCTTTTGGTCAGCATTTCGTTTAATTGCTTCAAAAGAGGCTCTTGGAAATCTTTGTGGCAGAAGCTCTTTTTATTTTGAATACACTTTTCAATCTTTTTGAACTGTTCTCTTCTTCACTTATCAGCACTTAACAAGTTCAAAAAGAACTTGAAAGAAAAAAGAGAACAGTTCAAAAAACTTGAAAAAAAGTATTCAAAACAACGAACTGCCGACAAAAAGATTTCCAAGAGCCTCTTTGGAAGCAATTAAACGAAATGCTGACCCAAAGCTTTCCTTGAGAGGTCTTTTGAAGCAATTAAGTGCTTTTTTCCTAGGTTAAATGTTAAAATGACAATGGTGTGTCACACGTCGGGTCTGCCCTTTCACGCTTTCAGCTGACTTGTAAGCACTCAAAAAGACCTTTTGGAGTGCTTCTTTCCCCGTTGGGAAATGCACGAATATTACAACAAGAAACAAATTATAAAAAACGGTACACAATCGAAATGCTGCATATGATAAACACACCCGCTACAAAACGAATGAACTACAAAACAGACACGGAAAAATGCGCACATATTTACAGACACATAATAACAAAACATAAACAAAACTAGCATTTAGTAATAACTTGACATTCACAACAAGTGGACAGACAATATTATTATTCGTAAGAACACCTCAATTGTTTTTAGTATGTTTAGTTTTAAGTGCTTATTGTTAAATGTTGTAAAAAAGTGTTAATATTTTCGTGTTAATTTTTCAGATTTTTTCTGAAGACGGACACCAAGGGTGTCTGAAATATTGAAAAAATAAAAAAACAATTTATAAAAACAAAACAAAAAGTTTTTTATAAATTTTGAGACCTAGAGCCTGAAAAACAACAAACAAAAATTTTTTAAAAAATTAAGGTCGAATAACAAAAAACAACTTACAAAATATTTAATTAATTAGTGGGATACAATAAATTTGCGAGGGGTAAAAAAAGTGTTTTGCGGTGATCACTGTTGCTCGTCACTGAATCATCTGGAATTAAAAACAAAACAGGGGTTATTACTTAATAAAACAATGCTGCGGATGAACTAAGGGATAATTGAAAACAATTTCAAACTGATCAGTAAAGCCGTACTAAAGTTACAGTAATCCATTAATAATAATCCGATTAGTTTAAAATTTTTAGAGAATACTTTTGGAAAATGGTAAACAAATTTTTCCCAATATTCTAACAGGTTGTGCCTCCTTAATGCTAGTGACTTTATGCGTTTGAATATTTCAAAAACGATTCCCCTGTTTGAAAAACGAATATTTATTACTTCAGATAATATTACTTATATTTATTTCTACTAAAAGCGACAAAATCCAAATTTTAATAAAATATGTTATGAATGTAACACAGTTAAAAATCTTGGACTAAATTTATACTTTTCATTTAGTTTAGGTGCCTTTTTAGTTCCAAAACGTTTTAATCTAAAACTTTGCGAAATTTTAAGTGAAATGTTTAACACGCCCGAATCACTTGACCATTGGCGTCGGAAGCAGGGGGGAAAAGGGGGCAGATGCCCCCACTTTTTTAGCTAGATAAACAATTTGAAAAGAAAACTTCAAAAGTTATTCAAAATGTCAGTTTTTTTTACAACGATACTATTTTTGTATTAGATATTTTCCTCTTCTTTCTCTCTTCTTAATAAGCATGCTTGTGGATAACCATTTTCTTTCTCTGTGTTTGCAAAAAGATAGAACAAAATGTAGAGTTTTTACTGCAAACCCACCACTTCAGTTTAAAAGCACCCTTAAGTATGTAGCTTAATACTGTAATATTGTAATCGAAGCCTTCAACGGAAAAGTGCCTTCTGAACAAAATCTAAAAACAAAACTAGATATTTATGCAGATGACTTTGATGTGAGCGACCTCCACGCGCAACTTAAATTGCTGAAGCAATTGCCTGGCCAGACACTTTCAAAGTGTAATGGCATTGTATCCCAATTTGCAAAAAATTCGGATACTTTAAAAAAAATTATTAAATGATGTTGAAAAACTTATTGCTTTGCTTTTGACTGTGCCTGCATCAGCAGCTTCATCTGAGCGTTTTTTAGTGCACTAAGACGAATTAAAACGTATCTTCGAGCAACTATGACACAGAAACGACTCACTCATGCGGCACTTATACAAATTCACAAAGATAAAACCGAAGAATTGAATTCGATGGAGGTGGTGAGAGAGTTTGTTTCTCGCAAGGACAGAAAGAAACATTTTGGAATAATTTAAATTGATATAACTTTTTGTACCTTATTGCATTTAAACCATGTAAAGATATACCTAGTCTTGCTTTATAAAAGCAACCATTATTTCTTATTTTTACATATTACCATATGAAAGATCCTTTAAAGAATGATCTCTAACATTGAAATTGGAAGAACTTTTAAACTAATGAAATTTTAATATTTTTTATATATTTTTATATTTTATTTTATTTTAAACTAAAATAAAAAATTTGTGTATTCACATTCATGTTTCTTTGAACAAATTTTGGTGAACTTTTTTTGCACCACCATTTGTACTGCCCCCCATTTGTACTGCCCCCCCAGATGAAATTCGCTTCCGACGCGCTTGCACTTGACTTTTCGTATCGAAAGATTTGCCAAGTTGAAAGAAATGCCAGTTATATTATTAACTTAAAGCTATATCATTAACTCACGCATCACAAATTTAAAAAATGTCACAAATTTTCCTCAAATAACGTTACATTGGCTGTTTTACATAAGCGAAGTGGAAGAAAATCCTACATACTTACTTTTATTTCATTATTTTTAGATTTTCGTGATTTGCGTTTGATTTTGCCCATTCCTTGACTTGACCGGCGTGCTGAAGCTTAAAGTTAATGTATAAAATTAACTTCTCTTACATTCGCTTCGTTCACTAAACTCAGACAGACATACGGACGGACATGGATATATCAACAGAATATTTGATCCTAATTAAGAATAGAAAAATATTTAAAGTACTCAAAGTTGTATTTTAAATTTTTATTTTAAAAATGTGATGTAGCTCTTTAATTCAGCTTATTAATAGTTTGAAATCTTGCAATCAGATGTAAAATTAGTTGAATTTTTATGTAAACGTAATACAAAATAAGAAAAAGGTTTGTGAAAGTGCGCAAAGGCGCACACCAAAGAAAAATTTTGGGAAACGTGCGCAGATATTTTTAAGGCTAATGTAATTAATTGTGGCAAAGAGACTAATGCAAGGAATATGTAATTTTCTTTGAATACAAAAGAAAAGACCTATTCATCAAAATATAAGCGAAAAACAAAAAAATAAAGATGAAGAGTTCTTTGTAGAGCCAATATTGAAGGTAGAATAAAATTAAAAATTGAGAAACGTATTGCTCAAATCACATTTCAGTACGTATCAATAGTTAATACACTTAAGTGTCTTTTTTTAGCCGCAAACTGTATTAGTTTATGTTTTCTAATTACTAATTATAGTAGCCTGCAACAGCCACTCAACTGACTTTGTAAGTTTTGAGATGCAGCGTGGATTACCGTTAGCCGTCGGTTGTTACGTTATTTCGTTTAGATTCTGTTTGTGTAAGAAAATTGGTGCCTCGTTTTTGCGGCTAAATTGCCGCTGCTTTCTCGTGTAACAAAAAATTAAAGTCTAGCTTGCAGAATTTTTTGGAGTTAATTGGGAAAAACTGTTTTGATTAAGGTGAAAATATCTTTTATTGTTTTGTGTGAGTAATAAGTATAGTCACGTGCATAAAAACGCGTATATTTTAATTGCGTTGTGTATGAATTTTATTGTATTATGATATCAATCAACTGTTCAGGAAAAAAAATTTAATAAGAAAAATGGATCAACAACAAATACAATTACTTCTGGAGGAATTACTTTCTAATAATACCGATTCGAATATAGACAGTTCAGAGTCGGAAGCCGAAATAATACTTGAAGACCCGTACCAAAGATTATATAGTATAAAGATGTGCCACGTAGAACATTAAAAAGTAACAAATATTTTTCAGATCAATACGAAAGCTTTTGTGAGCGTGATGTAAAAGCTTTCTTGAGAGAAAAGTTTCCAATCCTTGCATGCACATTCTCTCTGCAATGCTCTTTCGCTCTTCACTCCACAATGCTTCACAGCATAGATCACCACTGCATGGTTTCTCATAGCTAGCGATAGTCGTGAAATTTAATGTTGTAATTGTTTTTTCCGATGTTGTTGTTGGAACCAAGCAGTTGTGATCTCTGCTTGACAGCAACAAATGTTTTTGTTTGCTTGCATTATTTTCATGATGATTTCCATATTTTGTGCGAAGCAGATTTTTCTTATTCACTGCTTGCTATTAATATTGACTATTTTTGATTGACTTAGCCAGAGCAATATAATCTGCATATATATTCAGAATCTTAAGGAAAACTGAATAACGACATACAAATCCATCATCCAATGAATTCAAAATTGTTTATAAATAAAATTTTTTATTCACATTGGATTTTAAAAAATTGATTAGTAATTAATTTCAATTAGTTTTTTTTTCGTTATTCAGAATAATTTTTTTTTATACTTATTCTTACAAAGAATGCAATTCCAAAAGAATTTCAATTTTTTCAATAATTAATTTTTTGTACATTATTACTTTTTGATTCATTGCCTATTCATGTGCTATTCATTATTAATTTTGTAGTCATTATTAATTTTTGATTTATTATTAATTTGGTTCATTATTCAAAAGTGAATAACAATATTTTTTTTAAATTTTATTTATTAATCAAAAGTGAATGAAAAATTAGAAATGAATACGAAATTTATAATGAATAAAATTGATAATGAATAAAAAATTAAAAGCGAACATTTTATTCATAAAATAGTAGTGAATAACAAAATTTTGTATTCATTGTATTTTTTATTTAAAAGTGAATAACAAATTAATAACAGTGGTAAACAATTTGAAAAAAGTTTGTACGACGAAAACGACATTGCTTGTTCAATTGAGTATTTTTTCTAAATAATAAAAATCATTATGACTTTTCCAGGTTGGTTCGAATTTTTTTTAGAAGAATTTTTCGACTTTTTTGAGTTTTGAAAAATATTTCCACAGCTATGATCCTATAACTCCGAAAGTATTCTTTTATTTTACAAGTTTTATAAATATTTACAAATGAGACATTTATACCTTTTATTTAAGCTTTTATTTATACGATTATTGGTACGATTTTTGTAGACTTTTCTGAACACAACATTTATGAAAGAGTTTAAAATATACCGTTTATTTAACATTTCCCCATATTAAAGTGCGCAAACATATGACTTTGATATATAATTTGGTTTTATTTTTACTTTGTTGTTAATAAAAATGTTTAAACGAAAATATTAAGACAAAAAGTATGATTGTAACAGGTTGGATATTTACGTATTTCGGTTTTGGTAAAAATACTCAAAATTACCTGCATCAAAGTCGACGTGGTGAGTTCGTACTAAACAAATTCTTCAGACTTTAAAAACCCAATTATCATATATTTAACTAAAGATTTTGTTTACAAATAATGTTGTTAAATTTAAAAATCCCCTAAACCGCAATTTTACGGTTTAATAGGATTTGCAACGCTGTAAACTCTTTGAAATGAGTAAAATGTCAAAAATAACGTAAACAAAGATACGTCAAAAATAAATCAAAACAAAACAACGAAATCTTCGCGCTGGTATAAATAGCTAGCTGAAACACTGTGTGTTGCTGCCACGCCCTCGTTGCCAAACGCCCATAATATGCTATCAGTGAAATGGCACGAATAAATTGTGGTCGAGTACCGAATTGCGAGGCTGTGCGGCCACCTATAACTCCAAAGCTATTCAATATCAAAAATTTCAGTTGTGTGGGAGGGGTAACGCCCATAAAATAATATCAGTGAAACGTGTAAATTGTAGTCGAATACCGAATTTCGAGGCTAGGCGGCCTATAACTCCAAAGCAATTCAATATCGGAAATTTGGGTGGTGTAGGAGGTGCCACGCCCATCACATGTTATCAGGGAAAAGCTACTTGTAAATTGTGGTCGAATACTGAATTCTGAGGCTTTTCGAAATATAATTATAAAGCTATCCGATATCGTATATTTGGCCTGTATAGGAGGTAATTTTAAGTATTAGCCATATTTTTTAAACTCTTTCACAAATGTATTATATAGAAAATTTATACAAAAATCGTTAGATCAATACTAACGATAGGTTAATTGAAAGATATAAACGTCTTATTTGCAAACATGTATAAATTTTGTAATATGAAAAAATACTTTTGAAGTTATAGGATGATAACTAGGGACATATTTTTCAAAACTTAAAAAAATCGAAAAAGTCTTTGAAAATTCTTCAATTCTTTACGAATTGTATTCGTTCTATAATACTCATACAATTTAACACAAAGTCTATATTAATAAAACTTATTTTCTGGTTTGTTTGTTTAATTGACATTTACACAAATCTAAATGGCTTAACGGACTTCGCTCAATTTGAGTTCACATATTGCGAGCATCCTAGATTAGATTGTAACATACTTAGTTTTGATCACGCTCATTCCACCCATTTTCACTTACGTAACTTTTGATATTGAAAATCTTTCTTGAAAAATTTTTTAGCAAATTGAATTTAAAAAATTTCAGTAATTTTAATACCAAAAATATTCACATATCTTGAGAATTTCAGAAATTTTTGGTACAACGACTTTTTCATAAAACATCGTTCCCCAAGAATGAGAACAAAAGACATTTAAATCAAAACTAGACTTTCGATGCAAATATGTATATCCGCTATTTTTATATATATTTACAGCCCTATTCTGGCAACTTGACAATAGTCAACCGGTATTTTCAATATTTCTATGTGTTTGTTGTAATTTTTTTATTTCAAAACAAAATTTGAAGCTTAAATAACAACATTTTTTAATGAAATTGTCAATATCTGAAAAGCAGTTGACAATTTTATCAAAATTTATTAATTATGAGATTCAAATTTTGTTTTGAAATAAAAAAATTACAACAAGCACATACAAATAATAAAAATACTGGTTGACTATTGTCAAGTTTCCAGAATAGGGCTGTTTAATCAAATTTTTTTGATCAAAGTTTTAATAAAATTACTTAACAAAAATAGTTTCAACTGTAGCGTTAGGTCAGTGAATATATTCTTTAATTTTTTTCAAAAACGGTCCAAAATATGGATTTTTTACTCAAAAAATGATTAAAAAAAATGTTTTTGTTGTATAAATAAGAACAATTGAAAATTGCATTTCTGAGTATTTTTCATATAGTAAAGCATGTACAATATTTGCAATAATATAATAAAAATACATAAAAGTAGTTAAATAAAAACTTTTTTCCGCAAAAAAAACAACTTAAAAAATAATGCTTACAACATTATTCGCGGCTAAGCTTCAACTGATGCAATCGCCCTTACACTAATATAACACTATAAATATCATGTGGCAAAATGGCAAAAAAAAACAAGTCAACACACAAAATATACCTAGATTATGTCATCTCTATAATATTATATTCTTGAAATTATGTAACAAAATGATAAGAGATAATGCAAGAATATATAATAACTTTAAATTACATAATGTTCGTAGGGTAGTTTAGTAAAAAAATTGCCTACATTTTTTAAGTGAAACCTAATAAAATTCTGCTACATTTTGTTCGCAGCTACATCGTTTATTCAGATGTTTCGTGCATCAAATCTTTACATATCCTTTCTATTGCTTTTCAATATTATGCTCACATTTGCTCACATTATCGCTTACTTATTCTCTCGCTCTCAAAAGCTTTAAATCGTTCGCTCGCTGACTCTCATAAAGCTTTTATGTGGATTTATGATAAATCCACATTCAAATTTTACTGTGCCACTTGCTTGTATGGCGGTGGCACATCTTTCTATTATATTATCTGTGCCCGTACAGCAGTGATTCAGAGCAAAGTCAAAATGATAATACCGAAATTTTCGATCAGATGGACTGCAATAATGGCTGCCAATTTTATATCGGAAAGGATCAAGAAACGCTTTGGAAAAGTGAGCCATTTCTCTCTGGAAGAGCAAAACAAAAAAATGTTATCAAAACTTTTCCAGGGCTCCGAGTAAATGCAAGAAATGCGAAAACCAAATTAGATGCATTTAGCTTGTTTATTTCAGATGAAATGATCGAAAAACTGGTGTCAAATACCAATAAGTACATTAAAAAAGATTCGAGGTTAACTTATCAAGAGATAGAGATTGCAAATTGATAACTAAAGTAGAATTAAAAGCTACACTTAGAGCATTATTCTTAATTGGCATACATATGTGCGGACACACGAGTTGTGTAGAGTTGTGGAGCTCGGTTGGAACAGGCATGATGCTTTTAAGAAGCCTTTTTAGTTACAATCGCTTCAAATTTTTACTTCGAGTTTGTAACTATTGATGAAATGCTTCACCCCTTTAAAGGTCGCTGCGGATTTATCCAATATATCCCAAACAAACCAGCGAAATATGGCCTAAAAATATGAGCACTCTGTGACGCCAAAACGTATTACACTCTAAATATGGAAATATACTGTGACAAGCAAGTACCGGGGCCTTATGTACGCTCAAATAAGCCCTATGTCACTGTCTTGCGCTTAGTAGAGCCAATAAAACAATAAAAAAGAAATATAACTACAGATAATAACTATTTATTATCCATTAGCCAGTTTTCCATTAGCAGAAAATCTTTTGAAATACGGCTTGACATTGCTAGGAGCATTGAAAAAAAAAAATAAAAAGGAAATACCACCGGAGTTTCTTCCGGTGATAT
Source organism: Dichetophora obliterata (assembly GCA_963920525.1). NCBI lineage: Eukaryota > Metazoa > Arthropoda > Insecta > Diptera > Sciomyzidae > Dichetophora > Dichetophora obliterata. Next base: position 154,617,888 of record OY986436.1, on the reverse strand, counting down.
TGCAGGGATAAACGCAAATATAATAAGGGTTCTCATCTAAGCATGTAAACATGTAAACATGTTTAGCATTTAAACTTTTGATGAGCGATAAAGTATAAATAGCGTAAATGTCGACAAAATGGCGGCTGCGGCTGCGACAACATTATGACTTTTTTAAATTTTAAATCTTTTAAAAACCTTCATTAACATAGAAAAATAAAAAAACGTGTTCATATATACTTCAACTACTTTAAATATGTAATGATTAGCGCCGAAGACAACTCTCATTCACACACGTAGGTTTACATGCTAGTTTACACTACAAAATAGGCTCGGAAATGATGTAAGCTCACGCCCATACAAATTTTGACAGATAGTTCCGAGGCGAACCAGCTACGCAACAACAACCGAAATCAGGAATATGTTATATATGTGGAGCGCACAGAAAGAATAGAACAAAAATCTGTTGTATTAATTGTAATAAAAATGTCTGCAAAAAACATTGTAAGCAAATTTCAGAATGTGTGGAATGTATTAACGCCTCTGTTAACGATAACGAATAAATATTAAAAAAAAATTCTAAAACAAATTTTAATATAACTAGAAAGCAATCGCTTATTTTATTTTAATGATTTTTTGAAATAAATAAGAAAAATGACAGTCGTGTAATTTTTCAGAGCGCGTCCTCCGAAGGGTTAAAAATTAACACACTTGCGTAAATGATAAATAAATTCAGTTTTGTTGTTTTCAAATTTCCAAAGAAAACAAATTTTTTAAAGAAAATGATAGCGCCATATTGATACAATTGTTTTACGATGATTTCGAAGTTGTCAATCCTTTAGGGAGTAAAACTTGATACAAAGAACTACAGATAAAGTATTGCGCATGTCCGCCATCTTTGCCGTAACGTGCAAGGTGCTCATTGGTTGCAACGTAGTCACAATTTATTCATAGGGTGTAAAGATTTTAAATTTTTTAAAGATTTTAAATGGAAACTTGTTTTACTGAAATGAAATAAATATTGTTAAATAAAGCACATGTCCAAAATAAAGTAAATGTATTTTTTAGTACTGTTTGTAAAAAAAATTTGCATATTTTGCAGGGGTGTTTTTCCCCTTTTACCGATTTACACAAAAAGCGGCTACGTTGCTTGATGTGCTTGACTGTTTCTTCGTTTTCATTTTGCTGTTTTCGTCTCTTTTTGACATTTTCTTTTGAATGTATTCATCAAGTGTCACATTTGTAAGCACCAATGACGAGGTGCGCGGTAAATGTTGTTCGTTGCGCCGGGAATACTTTATCTGTAGTTCTTTGTATCATGGAGTAAAACAGGCATTCATAAAATTGATGCTATATATTTTTCTTTACAAAATTTACCTTATGATTACATTTCTAAACTTGAAAATATTCATTTAGTTGCTCTGTTCCGTTGTGATCACATAAAAGTCAAGGTATTGATTTTAACAATAGCTGCGTTCGATTTGCCAGCCTATACTCAATAAATGCAGCTTATTTCAAAAATTTGTATGTGAAAACAACAACAAAGTCGTCGGATAGTTGAGCATAGAGTAGGTCAATTGCCGATTGAGTTGAGTGAAGTTGCGTTGCCAAGTTCTTATTTTTTAGTTGGTTTGTGTACGGGATAAGATAAAATGTAATGGATTCTGTCAAAATGTGATGGGAGTATAAAAACAAAATTAAATTTCTTCAAGCAGTCAGCTGTTTTTTGTTTTGGTTTTTTTTTTCTTCATTTTCAATTTAATTTATTGGAAGACTTCAAAGTGATTTGTCAAAACACAAAAGTGTTGCCAACTATTGAGCAAGTAAAAGCTAAATGAGTAGCCGTTTTTTCACAAGTGAGTTGAGCACTGGCGAATCGAACGCAGCTATTGTTTTAAAACCCATATTGAATGAAATCAATGTGGGTGCCAATATTTGTTCGGAGCTTGTCGCATCCTTAAGGGTATCATTCTTTTGCAGATTCTGCACAATGCATCGCGATGACACTCAAAAAGCTATTAAATGCTTTTGCTAATGCTTCATATCTCAGAACCACTTCAGAATATAACGATTGTTTTTCGAAAATTAAGCGGATAAAATTCGACAATTTTAAGGACTCAAAAGGAATGAAAAACTTTTGTGAACTGAATAAACTGTCTCATTATCATATTGTAGATAATAATAATGTTGATCTCATGCATGCTATTTTGGAGGGGGCTGTTCTTTTTATAATTAAAAATTTTATTAAAAAACTCGTAATGGTGGGTTTCTCAAAATAACATAAAAAGAAATATTTTTAATACGACTATGTTTATAAAGAAAATATGCCATCCTCAATAACATTAGATAAAAATGGGGCATCTGTTGGACTAACGTCTTCTAAAATTGTATGTTTTATTTTGCATTTCCTATTTATTCTTCAAATTTTCGTTACAAGTTATCGCAATTGTGGAATGGTCAATTCGGTGATCTTCGAAACAAACCAAATCGCCTGTCGAAAGAAAATGTTACAACATACGCCAGATCGAAAACTTCGCTTCGATGTTTGCTTTGACAGTGAAGTTACAACATGTCGCCACTGGCTGGCAAAGACTATGTGTGAGGGCGAAAATGATTTCTTCAGTATTGATACATCATTATTATTACATTAATACATCAACAGGTTAATCAAAATTGTTATAAATTGTTACAAGTTCTTACTAGTAAAGCGTTCACGTAATCGAAAAAGTTGTAACGAGAGAGGACAACGAGAGCATAAAAAAGTAAGAGAAAAAAGGAACTACAAACAGGGACCGTAATGCGGGGCACACATTAACACTCCTGAGTAACACTCAAAAATTCAACCACCAAAGTAAGAGAAAAAAGGAGCTACAAACAGTGTAACCAGAAGATTTTTGAAAAAATATGCTTTTTGTTAAAAAAAAATATGCTAAATATTCCACTTTCAATTTTTATATTCCACAAAAATATTCCACTTTCAATTTCAAAGATATTTACCTAAATATGACTAAATATGCATATAAAAAAAAAACACAGAAGCAAGTTTAAAAGCATTTTTTTATTTGATAACTATCGCACTTAAAATTATAAAACATAAGTTAATATTAAAAAAATTATATCAATAAAACGTAAACAAAGCATATATCAGTTGATTTGTACTTACCAAAAGTCTTTTCAAGAATTATATTCTCTTAAAAATAGTCAAATACTTTTCTTACAGAGAAAACTTAATTTTTAAATCAGAAACTTATAGGTATATTACATATTGTCACCTAAAAAATAAAAACCCCAACAACATTTTTAACTTTTTGTAGCAGAAGCCAAAAATGTTTTCAAATGGGACATATTTTAGATTTAAAAGCCGTTTTTTGGAAAAATGCCTTAAAACTACTACTTAATAACCGAAATTATGAAGAAATTATCACTTTACAATCTACTAGTATATGTACTATTTTAAAACGTTTTTGGCTTCTCCTATAAAAAATTATGAACGTTGTTATGGTTTTCTGAATATTAAGTAACGATACACAAAATTAAAATTCAGGCATATCTTCGAGATCAATACTTAAATTGTTGCTTGCATTATTATCATAGAAGTTCGCATTTCTAAATTTTTTTTATTAAGCTATGTGGTATTTAATATGTATTACAACACTTTTTTTAAACTTGTAGCCATGTTTTTACATTCAACAAATTATTTAAGAGTTTTTCTTGCATTCTATTTCGAATTTTCGTTTTTAATAAGATTCATATAACTAAAAATTTTCTCAACCACAGCATTGCTAAATGGTAAGCTATGCGAGGAAAGCACAAATTTTGATGAATCTTCTTCAAATTCCCAACTTTGATCAATCACTTTTTTTCTACTTTATTGCTTTGAATCTACTTTTAAAAATAGTTAAAAAAAATAAATATTGTTTGCAATAATAGGGATATTCACGATGTGGTGCATTTGTGATAAATTTTTGCAAAATTTACAATACTTACAACTTTGTGAACGAACCTTCAGTAAAGTATATATTGTATTTTTAAAATCAGCTGATTTTGGTATGAACTTCTGTTTGGAAATATTAATTTTAAATCATCATTTAACTACAGGAAATCATACAAAAATTGTAATGAAAGAATAAATTATATTAATTTTTATTAAATAAACTCACAGCGTAGCATGTAGTTTGCTCCATGCTGAGTAGAAATGCTTTTACAATCAGCTGATCTAATGCACAACAAAATTTACACAGAATACAATAGTGTTCCATCGTTATATTTTTTCCACAGGGTTTTATTTTGAAAACTGTGCATTTTGTTTTTGTTATATTACAAAATTTACTACAAATATCAAATTTATCAAAAATACACAATACAAGGGAAAAAACAACACATCGTGAATACCCCTAATGTTTTCTTAAGTAAATTACTTACTGCTGTAATATAATTCATAAAAAATCCAACCAAACAAACATATGATGAATTTCATGTAAAAATCGAGATGCATTGAACCCGACCCCCTCAGATATCGATGAAATTTTATTCATAGCTAAATTTGATTAATACAAACAAACTCTCATTTTTAGAAATGACTGTTTTGCGATTTTTTGGGCGTGGCACAGTGGGAAAGTTTTCGAAAAAACGCGAAAATGGTCAAAAAGAGCTCCATTTAAACTACAATAACTCAGAATCAGCTGAACCGATTTTCATGATCTTGGTATCATTAAAAAGATATTTTAACAGGCTTTAGACACGTTTTATGACACAAAAAAAATTACACTGTAAAAAATTTATAAAAAAAAGAAAATTTTAACTAACGAAAAATCCAAAAAGATCAAGGGTTTTCTTACAGTGTATTACTTTTTTAGAAAGGTTTATCCTTCACCTATACCATATCAAAAAATAAAAATGGGTTCTTTTTTAGTTTTTTTTATATAATTTTTTAAGTAGTGTCACTTCTAGTAATTGCCCTTATATTTTATATTTACAGGTTAAATAAATAAACATAGTCCTAGGAAAATTATGAATATGTTTTAACCCCAATTTTTTAAGTAGTGTCACTTCTAGTAATACGTACCGAAAGTTTTCGAAATAATTCGAATAACAGCGAAAATATCAGGTCACATTCTTACACATTTACAAAATAGTTCAACAATTATAACATTTTTTAAATGTTTAAAAATAAAAAACCATCAACAATTGTTTATATTATTTGCCATGTTTTTATTAATTTGTGTTTTATTTTATTTACATTTTTTTTAAGTTAATTATTTGTAAGAAATTTTGCGCTGCTCAAATTTGGCACAGTCCGAATATCTGCGCACATGTACAAAAGTTTCATTTATCGGAATGAATGAATGAAAGCCTTGAGTTCCTGTTATAGTTTGAGCTTCTTTATATCTTGAAAATAGCTTTTCTTTAACGTTGTTGTATTCGTCAGCATCTGCGTAAGCAACTTGTATGGTAGTCTTATATGTTTCTGATGCCCAGTGATAGAGTTGCCTCGTTGTCTGGATTTAATTTTTATTTGCAATACTATAATTTCGAGCACCTCTCTTCAATGTTCCTCCGATTCCATCACATGCAGATTTTCCGTGACTGGTAGCATAAAAGTGCCATTCAGCGTCAATACCAAAATCAGATTTGTGATGGCATAAATTAATGAAGTTATATTTATTTTTATATTGTGCTCCTGCACCATCTGATACGTAAATGATTTTATTAATATTGTTGGTTATATTGGCCTTCACGAACTGTATCATTTTTGAAATATATAGATGAACTACTATACTATCATGGGTATTGCAATCAGATATTATGGCGAAGCTTTTATGAGTTAATTTATCGTTATCTGAAAATAAACAAACAAAGGAAAAAAACAAATAAATAAAAAATATTAAATATTTTGATGAATGTGGATGGATGTGTTTACTAATACCAAAATATTAAAATAATTGCCTTTGTAATAAATAACGAAGGGATGTATTGTAGCCTGATCATTATTCCAATGGTATCCTTGCACGGCATCTTGTACAAGAAATGCATAATTTTCAGCAAAGTCCATTTGAATTAACATTTCTCCTGATAACAGCGCCGCTCTTTTATTGCTGATAAATTCAGATTGTCGCTTTGCTATAAAATGATTCGGAATCAGAACTTTGATGTGTTTAGTAAAATCGCTGACAAATGATTCTGGGTTGGTGGTTAACGTTTCCAGAACACATCTAATCGTTGTATTCCACTTTTTGTATATTATTTCTTCAGTTTGGTTATTTTCAAAATGTTTTAGCATATGCGTTTTTAGATTATTTAAATTTTTGAAGCAGTGACCACACATTGAAACGCAACACTCGCTTTTTTCTATGTCACCATCACAAACAACGAATTTGAGAACATCTTTGTAGTCGGTAAATGTGCATTCTCTTTCAATACAAATTGATTTTAAGCCACTTTTTTCAAACATCAATTTCATATTCTGATGCAATGTGCATACACAGATATTTTGCTGGTTTCCAACTCCAAGTTTCATACAATTTTTTGGCCTTAACATTGTAAATTTTGTAAAACCCACTTTGGCCAAGGGATGTTTTTTTAAAATTCGTAGTAAGATTCGCGTAGTGAAGATAGCATCAGTCTTTTTTGAACTTTTTCACGTAAGTTTCCTTGTTTAACAGTAATTGAATCTTGCGATCCTGGCATCATTCGCCTAATTTCATCATCTTCATAAAATAACTTGACTGTGCTTAGAGTTTCGGTTGGTAAACTACGTGTGCTCATTTTTAAAAGATTGATATCTGCAAACTTCGTTTTATTCCTTTGGATATCTTTACTTTTTTTGATACAATCGTGAGATATATCATCCCCAAAACGATCTTTAATTTCTGCGTGACTCATATTGATTAGTAAGAGAGATAAAAGTTTTTGCTTTTCCAAAAGATTTGAGCTGTTCTCTATTTGATATTTGATGTTTTGCAAAATTTCTTCGTAAATGGCTTTGACGTTTTCAAGTTGCGCTGACAAATCAGACAATGGATCAGCTCCAAGTGAATCTGCTACATTTTCCAAAATTTGCAGTGATTTTCTATTTCTGTATGCATCTCGTTTGATATATTTCCTCTTAAGAGGCGACATTTGGTTTGGTAGATGAGGAATAATATGATCATTTATATTTTCAATGAGTTCGTTGCTTTCGATGTTTGCATTACGGCTAGTACAAGTTGGAAGTTCATTCAATTCTTCCTTAATTTCATCGCTGGGCGTTGTTGGTAAATAATTTGAGACTTCATTCTGCTCCACGTTGGATTCATTACGACTGCGCGCTTTTCTCAGTGTATTCCGGCAAGTTTCGCAAATACGGCTACAATGAATGCTGGCGACAGCTGGAAAATATTCAATTATATTTGCAGCCTCGTTTTCACTTATTTTACGAAGCGAAGCGCAACACTTATTAGATATTTTTATGCATCTGTACTTATTGTTTGAATTCATATTCACTCAAATTTTTAAAATATACGCGTAAAAATTGTAATGGGATATCTTGGCTTCTCGAAACTGTTTATAATTATGAATTTCGGTACGTTCATCAGGTGCATTTATATAGCAATTTTTAAGGCAAGCAAGAACTTTTTGGGGTTAAAACATATTCATAATTTTCCTGGGACAATGTTTATTTACACAGTACAACATTTTTCAGTTCATTGATTGCCAACTCAATTCTGAGAACTGTATGTAAAATTAGACCCAAAAAAGAAGAATTTCTGCATCATTCGTTTTGTCTTCTTGCCTCCCAAAATATTTTTAATATCGATTTGAAGTTAGTAACTATCGTATAGGGGAATTTTCACGTTTTATGCACAACAATATTTGGAGAAAACATTGACTCCCTTTTTATGATTCTGAGAATTAAAAAAAAGGAATAAACAAAATAATAAATAAACCCACATTTAAGGGTGCTGATTATTTGGAAAGTTTTGCACAATTTGAAACGTACAAGTGCTGAATCAGGTATATAGCCAGCCACCCTTAAAATATGCGCCCATTTATAAGTACCTGGCCGTAAAATATTGAAAAGTACGTAGTATTTATAGGTGTGCATTGATCGATTTTTGTCATTCAGGCAGTGCCGACGAACGCGAACAGTGAAAGTGATTTTTCTCCAGTTTTTTAAAAGTGAATAACAACAAAACATGAAATATATCAATATGGAAAACAACAAGTGCCCAAATTTGGATGAATTTTGTTACGTTTGTGGTCATATCGTCCGAAAAATACAGAAAAAATTTGTTTACTGAGCAATTAAAAATTTTTTTATTTTAAGGGTGGTGGCTATAACTGATTTTTGAAATTCATACCTTTACTCAATTGCGAATAAAAGCGAAACTCGTGCATCGATTTTCATGATCTATGTCTCATTTTGCTCATAGGTTATGTGACTTTGCGAAAAAGTAACTAGACTTGAAACTTATTTCCGTTTTGTATTTTTTATGAATTTAAAAAAAAAATATTTTTTTTTCTTCATGCGCTTATTTTTAACTTGGAAACTGTGGCTTTTATAGGAAAACAATATATGAAGAGATTAAGGAAATTGTAATTTTTAATTTTTTAAAATTTATTTCAACTAAATCGGGCTAGTGGTTGTCGAGCTATGTCAAACAACAGGGCCTAAAACGTGATAAATTCCCCAATACGATAGTACTAACTTCAAATCGATATTAAAAATATTTTGGCAGGTAAGAAGACAAAACGAATGATGCAGAAATTCTTCTTTTTGGGTCTAATTTCACATACAGTTCTCAGAATTGAGTTGGCAAATCATGTGTTGTACTGTGTTATTTTACCTGTAAATATAAAATATAAGAGCAATTACTAGAAGTGACACTACTTAAAAAATTATATAAAAAAAACTAAAAAAGAACCCATTTTTATTTTTTGATATGGTATAGGTGATGGATAAACCTTTCTAAAAAAGTAATACACTGTAAAAAAACCCTTGATCTTTTTGGATTTTTCGTTAGTTACAATTTTCTTTTTTTTATAAATTTTTTACAGTGTAATTTTTTTTTGTGTCATAAAACGTGTCATAAAGCCTGTTAAAATATCTTTTTAATGATACCAAGATCATGGAAATCGGTTCAGCTGATTCTGAGTTATTGTAGTTTAAATGGAGCTCTTTTTGACCATTTTCGCGTTTTTTCGAAAACTTTCCCACTGTGCCACGCCCAAAAAAATCGCAAAACAGTCATTTCTAAAAATGAGAGTTTGTTTGTATTGATCAAATTTAGCTATGAACAAAATTTCATCGATATCTGAGGTGGTCGGGTTCAAAATTTCAGTTTTATCTCGATTTTTAAATGAAATTCATCATATAAGCAAATTTATTTCACTTTTTAAGCTGCGTCAAGTTATTACATGAATTGCAATAAAATTGACAACGAAGAAGTTAACCACAAAACGAGTTCCTTATATTGCGTTTCACAAGGTGGTTCAGAGATGAAAAAATATAAAATGTCGATAGCCAAAAATAACCACTTAGTAACCAAATATACATTTTTATTGCAATATTTGTTAATTTTAAAAAATATAGGAATTCGCAAAATATTCCACTTTTTATGCTGCACATTTTTATAAAAAAAAATATGCTTCCCGAAGGTGAAATATGTCAAAATGGAATATAATATTCCACTCTGGTCACACTGGCTACAAACAGGGACCGTAATGCGGGGCACACATTAACACTCCTGAGTGACACTCAAAAATTCAACCACAAAAATTTCTGTGGTTGACTGTTCAATGACGAAGGTACACACACGCGAACCTGCGCAAAAAGAGAGAATTTGAGCATGAGTGTCACTCATGTTCGCTAATATGTACCCCGCTTAACGGTTATGATTTATTCCAAAAAAGTCAACAAATAATCGTTATTTTTTGACTAATTTCATTTCGATCAAAAATAAAAGTTAAAATTTTACTTTTATTTTTCGATCAAAAATAAATGTTAAAATTTGACATTTATTTTTTTGATCAAAAATAAAAGTTAAAATTTCACTTTTTGACAGATCTTTTTCTGATTAACTATTATAATAGTAAATATTTTCAAAACAATTAATAGAGTACATTTTTTATTCTTGCGCACCTATATTCGTTACATTTTTGCACAGAGATAAAAGCATTCCTATCGATCTTCATATCGTTGCATTGTATCGCTTAGTTGCTTATTATTGCACATTCTATTTTTATTTAGCAAATAATAAGCAAATAATATAGGAATTAAAATATGACATTTACTTTTGATCGAAAGAGTAAAAGTTAAACTTTAACTGTTATTTTTGATCGAAAAAATAAAGGTCAAATTAAACTTTTATATTTGATAAATAAAATAAAAGTCAAATTTTAACTTTTAGTTTTGATCGAAATAAAATTTGGTCAAAAAATAACGATTATTTATTGACTTTTTGAAAAAAATCAGAAAAATTAAAATCATTATAGATTATTATTCCTTAGCTAACCAGCATCACATTGCTATATTCAAGTATCGAACAGACTTACTCTTTCTATTTGAATTTTTTAATATAAATTTCGAAAATAACTTTTATTTTCGGTCCGTGACTACAAATTTTTACTAGTGAATAAGAAAAAATTGGAAAATCTGTTAGTAAAACAGTTTTTAAAAAACCCAATAACCATAGATTAAATTTAAATAGACTTTTTCAAATGAGTTGCAAGAATTCGTCTTTTGTGAATATGCAAAAAAAATCAAAACTGCTATAAAAGCTTTGCAATACTGTGTGACAGTCCTCTCATAAATAGTGGACGCACTGTATTAAAAACGATATGTGTATTTTTGTTTTTGTATGATCAGTTTGACGGATGTTTTTCTATTTAAAATTATAGGATAAAGGTTTTTACAAGAAATAAAAGTTAATGATATGGTATGATTATCATAATATGAGGGTATGGTATGATGAACATAGTATGATAAGTTGATGGCACAATAACATTTAACTTCTCGAAATTGTATTAAAAAAGATTTTATCTACTCTAGCCATTATATCTGTGGACCTTTGACAAAACAACTTTAGTCTATATTAATTTCATATTTACTTAAAGGGTTTTGTCTATGAATTCCAGGTAGACTTAGGTTGTTTTGTCAAAAGTCCACAGGTATGCAATGGGACTTTTTTCATAAGACTATATTAAAGAGTAAATCAATTAACTACTTAAAAATCTCTACTTTTTTGGTAAAGGTTTCACTTCCACCGTGCGTGGCAGCCACACATATATTTTTTCAATTATGAGAACGACTAGTGCTCCAAAGTTGTAAATGGATCCAGAAAGTATTTCTGTAAAGTCCCAAGTCAATCGGACAAGTTAATTTATTTTTTTTAAATTAAAAAAAAGACACAGTTTCGATAGTATCGTAAGTATAGACGTAAAATTCCTTTTTATACAGTCATAGATAAAAATTCTGGTTTTTCATGTATATTCTTCAAAACTTTTTTAAAGTATTTCATCTTCTAAATAAAAATTATTCAAAAACAAATTTGTTGTTGTTGTCCTTCTTTAAACTTACCTGATCTAAAAAGCTCTGAATTAAATTCATGTAATAATTTGTTTTGTTTTATAAAAAGTTTTCGTTTGATAATTATGGTGATGAATTTATTGTTCTTTTTCATTTGTTTTGTTGGTTAAAACTAAATGTAATTCAAAGTTATGTTTAATTAATGAAAATAAATATGGGTAAATTTGAATTATTTATTTGTCCTGTAGTAAAGAGCATATACATATATGTATATTTTAAAAATAATTTAAAATTAAAATTTTATTAACAAAATAAATTTTTAATATGGGAAGAACATAATGCATAATAAAAATAATTCGAATTTATTATGGTATTTAAAAGATAAATGCAGTTTTTAAAGCACAATGCATGCTTAGTAACGCATGCGCAAATTTGCGTAGTAGTATACATACATGCTGAAAATAAACATTATTTTTATTCGTACTCCAACTCATGGCAGAATAACCAGGTAGGGCCGACTCATAGAGGAATGAAGTAGAAAGCAGAGAAAAGCAAGCCAGTTGTCAAATACAGCTGTTCATGTCGAGTAAAAATTAAGAACATCTAAAAAAATTTCAGCTAACTGAACCAACAACAATTACCAAGCAAATCTAAAACAACGACGCACAGAGAAGAGCAAGATCACAGCGGTTGAGCAGCGTTAGAGGGGATGAACCGAATCGTCCACAGAAAATAAACAGAACTTTGCTTAATATGTCCCGCTTTTCACTCGATACACTCGAAAATTCTCGAGCTTGCGGCAAAAGCAATTATTGCTCTGGTAGCAAGATCTCTTTGTCCCGCTTTTCACTCGGCAATAATTGCCTTTGCCGCAAGCAGTTTGTGGATTATTCGCCCGCATGAGGGGGTTTACGAAAGTCCCCTTTAAACCCGAGTAGTCAACAAACTACTTGCGGCGAAAGCAATTGTTGCCCATAGAATTGTCGATTGAAAAACGGCCCTTTGCAGCACATGCAGAACCAAAACAACAATATCAGCAGCTAGTAGCAACGTTGCCAGTTATGTTGGAAAAATCCCATTCGTGGTAATTTTTAATTGCCCTTAGAAATTTTTGTTTCTGGGAATTCTTATTAAATTTTTTAATTCAGCGTGGTATTTTTTAATTGGCGCGTGAATTCAGTGGAGTATTTTTTGAAATTCCGTGGGTGTTTGGTAATATTCTTCTTAAATTTTTTTTCTTTTTTAGTAAGCAAAATTTCTTTGTGGTATTTCTAAATGTTTTTACAATTATTTGTGCGTATGGGACTTATTGTGGAATATTTAAATGCGAATGAGATTTTTGTGGCAATTTTAAATGCATATGGAATGTGTGGTGTTATTTTTAAAACGCGTGGTATTTTTGTGATTTTTTTTATACTGTTTTATTGCGGTATAAACTTTTTTGTTTATCTTTACATGGTAATTTTTGTTGTATTTAATTTATGTTACCGTCAAAAAGGGAACTTTTTGTCGGAATTGTTTTAAACTTTAACTGGCAACCTTGGCTAGTAGTAGTACTTTTTTTTATAGCCACATACTCTCTAGCTACATGCATCTGTATTCTCTATTGTATTACAACCCAACAAGCCATGAATGTCACAGTTCCAACTAAACGATACTTAAAACGGCAGCGTCTGATTTGCTAATATGAAATTTTAAAGTCATTTTTTATATTTATCAAGAATCGAATTGAAATTTATGTCATATTCGCTTGATGCGTCGTTTGTTCTTGTCTTTTTTCCCCTCTCTTTTTCACCTGTTCGCCAAAAAACTCTGAAATATGCATTGAATCTTGTATTGAAATCAAGGTAGTGCAGTTGAGTTGCCGTTTATTGTTTAGTTTATTGTTGCAACTTAATAAAAACCATTTTAAGAAAAGGGTACAATTGTTTAACAACAAATAAAACTAATATACAACTTAAAGTTTTCTATATAACCTGTTATTTATTATGTTTATTTTCTATGATTTAAATACAAATTCTAATTGTTTGATAGTTTAAAATCGTTTATTGAGCTTTAGGTCAGGTTAGAACAATTGATTGCTCTGACTAGTTAATCAATAAGTTAACCAGCTAGTGATGTTTTCCTTTTCATATTGAAAATTTTGTTGATCTTGTTTCTTTGGAAAAAATTCGCTCAATAAAAGATTTTAAAGTATCAAACAACTAGAATTTGTATTTAAAATCAAGTATGATTTAAACTATCAAACATTTAGAATTTGTATTTAAATCATATAAAATCAACATTAATATACAACTTAATAAATGGTAAGCTTATGTGAAACACACAATGCATAGTTTGCTGACAACGAAACGGTCCGCTTCAGTGCTTTTAGAAGTGCACGCAATTTTCAACCGAACCGATCGTTTATATAATAAAGTTTTAGCGACTGATGTGGATTTATAAATGTATATTTTACATACATATTAATAAAAACAACAACAACAAGAACAAAAGCAGCACAACAAGGAACGACATGATTATGAACCAAACGAACATACAAAACAACAACAACAACCACCATAAAAACAACATAAGCAGCTTGTGCATTCCTCATACGAATATATGCATTCTTCATCTTCTTAGATTTTGCTATTTTATTAGATATTCGTTTTATTCCCACTAAAACTAATATTTTGGCATTTTTGTTTTCTTTGTACGATGAATATTAAAGGCTGTAGGTATACCCCAAAGTGTCAAATATCACTTTGAAAAAATGACCCCCATACAAACCGCGCTGTAAGACGTAATTCTACGTCAAAATATCTTATAGGTCCATAATATTTGCTTTTCATTTATATGATTAATAATTTTGGTGAAGGCGTGTGAGAATATTATTTGAAAATTTTAGGGGTGCCGATAGCTTAAAATGTTAGAAACCACTGTACTTGAAGTACTATTGGCTCAAATATAAACAGATTTCATAACCTCACTTTTTTCCCTGTCCACTTTGCGTGAAATCCCCTATAATTACCAAACCACTTAATGCTTAGTTGATATAAAAAAGTTGTGTAAACTTTATGCAATTATTATCTTCAATATATTCCTTTGATATTTTTTTACTAGTCTTTCTAAGGTCAGATTATTTTCAATCTATTATCCTTGATAAAGCATATATATATTTTACACATAATATAAATATATATATATATTTTAACCCTAACGAAAAAGCTAACGAGAATTAAAGGGTTTAAAACTTAAATATCTTTTATATTCCTGTAATAATTTATAAAAATTTAAAAGATTCTATAAAAAGATACAGTTAAAAAGGTTTTTTGCTTGGAGCGCACTCGGTTCAAGAGATATTGAACTCAAAATTTCACATTTCTAACCCCCATAATGCTTCTTCAAATTTACCCCCTAGTGCACGAATCAGAAATACAATTGCAAAAAACTCATTTAATATACAATCATTTCAGTGCGTGCTTTTTTAATTAAATTTGTTTTTAATACATTTTCAAAAACTTATTTTGTTCCAAAACAAGGCAACCCAATGTTTACAAAATCGGATGCGTATCCATTTCGATCGCGTTATGCCGTGGTTATGCTAACAAAACATATCCGGTGTTCATCTTTGCTGAAATGTTTATTTAGTGATTATGTTCAATTATTTTTTATTTATTTTTATTTTTTTTTTAGTTTCAATTAATATGCAATTAGTGTTCATGAATTTGTTATTTTTCTTTCAAAATATTATTAGATAAGCAACACCGGAAAGTTCAACATGTTTGGTGTTTCAATCAGCAATCAAAAATGTTCGGTCTGAGAGCGAGAGAATGAATATGAGAAAAAGTTAATTTTTTATTTTATACGTGAAACAATAACAACAAAAAATGTTCGGCAAACATATTTGGCTAGCATAACCAGGGCATTACGAGTCCATCAGTACACGTTTAGCTTCCTTATGTTTCGACGGACCCGTTTCGAACCCACTAAGAATACTTAAAAAAATGGTCACAACGTTAACATAAAAGGCAGTCTTAAATTTGTTACAAAATCTTTTATTTTATTTTATTTTCATTGGATTAGGATACGAAATACACGAGCTACCCAAGCTCTCGTTCAAATTGATTAAAACCACTTGTCAGAATTTTTAAATAATTATCATGAGTGAACAAGATACATTAACTATAAGATAGTCGTACACAAGATATTTTCCGGAACATTTTTTTATTGCGTTAGTTGTGTACGCTTTATCATAATAGCCATAAAAGTTATTGGGATGCTTTAAGGAAAAATAATGTTCAGCTGTTTGAAGATACAAGTATGAGAAACAATATAAGTAAATGTAAGGAACAGAAATAAAAAAAAAATGAAAAGAAATATTTTGAATATAGCATAAACCTTGTTGCTCCGTTTTGAATCCGAACTATTTAAAAAAACAAGTCCATTGCGAATTTATGCTATTTATTAAAAAAACTGACAAAAACGGGTTCGTATATGAAGTCCGTGACGAATCCGAAAAAGCGAAAAAAGCGATTCGTATTTTTGAGAGGAGTTTCATACGAAAAAGGATCCGTTTCGGATAAAAAATACGAAGAAGTAAGTCTGCCTTGAATTCGTAACGGATCCGTTTGGCACACTGGGAAAACACACTCAAAATTTTATTAATAGGGGTATTCACACTGAGTTGGGTAGATTGGCAAATGCCGTACATTTTGTTTTTGTAAAACGCCCAAGTACCCAAGTGCCCATCTACCAATCTACTCTAGCTGACTGCCTAACTTGTTTGGGTAGATTGATTTCTTACCAAATTGAGTACTTTTTCTACGTGCTACCACCTTTTGCAAAAATAGGCAATAATTGACCAAAGAGCATCAAATTTACATTTGTTGTCAAGGCTCAAATAATAAAAAAAAATTTTGCCACACCCCCTATTACCGCCAAAACACAATAAAAACGCAATATTTCAGACGGATTCTGTTGTATTGGACTACAATTTTGTAATTGAGTTCGCATGGTTACTATCGGCAACCTAACCAAAAATGGGCGTGGTCAAACTATAACTACGCCTACTTTTCAGAAATCGTTATAATTCCTGAGTTGTGCATGTTTTTATAATGAAACTTGGTGTGAATGTGCTATGAGACCAAGTGGTGGTCACTATGTATATTAATGTTGCCAAACCTTCTTTTACCGCCCTTTTCTATATATAAGTATACATAAAGTCGTTCGTGCGGTGTCTCTTAAGATCTCAGGAATGGTAACACCTAAGGCCACCTAATTTACAATATCTGTTATTAATGGTAATATTTCGGTTAATAAAAAAAATCCGCACCCCCTTTTACCGCCCACAAATCAATAAAAATACTATATTTCAGACAGTTTGGGTCGTAATAAACTAAAATTCAGTAATTTAGGACGTATGGTTACTGACGGCAACTTTACTAAAAATGGGTGTGGTGGAACTTCGTTTACGCCCCATTTTAGGGAATAAGTGTGGAGTGAAGTGCAAAGGAAAAGTGGAAAAGTGCGCCAGCTAAGCTAAATAAATATAAATAAATAAGCTAAATTTTGGCAGGCGATTTTTTCGAGTACGAGATGGTTTAGAGAAAAATTTTTGCCACACCCAATTTTACCGCCCTCAAATCAATAGAATTGTTATATTTCGGACAATTTTGGTCATATTAGACTAAAATTTGGTATTTTAGTTCATATGGTTACTTTCGGAAACCGAAATTAAAATGGGCGCGGTCGCACTAGAGTTATGCCAGTTCAGATACATAAAAGCATTTTTTCAGATTGGCATGAAAACTCTCTTATGGCAGTAAGGCTGTCTGTGGCAGGACAACGTCTTTTATATTTTACTAGCCCGGGATTGCTAGTAAAATATAAAATGCTGCGAAGTTCACGTTAAGAATTACTCGTATATAAAATAACTTTTTTTACGGTCAAAATTAATTAATTAATTAATTAATGGCCTAAATTTTGCGGCCATAATTTGAGAAAAAAAATTTTGTGGCAAACCTCTTCCAGCTGTCATTCATCTCTCATCAGCTATATAAGCCGAGGAGATCAAATAAACATGCAGCACTTAGCACAGCTATTCTACAAAGTACTCAATTGCAATTTAGGGTGCTCACAATAATCAAAAGTACTCAATCTACCCATACCCAACTACCCAAGTCAGTGTGAATAACCTTAATGTATTACAAATTAGTGATAATAAATGTATAAAAAAAAGTTATTATTGACACATTTTTCGCAAAGCTATATTTTGTAAGTGAATACGTAATCTTATGAATTTGATTACGTAATTTAAGCAAAAAGTATTTAAATAAAAACTCAGAAAAAAATAATAATTAATTTTAAAAAACTCTTACTTCCTAAAAAAGGGTGGTTAAAATCGAAAAAATAAATTATTTTAGCAAAATTTTAAATATTTTTTCAAGCCTTATACATAATTAAGTCAAGGTAAGTTTTAATGTACTTAAAAGTACAGTTAATTATCTTCAAAACTATGTTTAAATTAAGTCAATACCTATCTTAGAAGTAAAGATATTGTTGTCTCCAATAATGGATCATATTGTGCTCCAAAGTGTCCGACCGAATATTCGGTTTCGGTTACGGCCAGTTTCGGCTATATGGCCATATTGAGGCCGAATAGCCAAAACTAGCCGAAACTTTTGGTAAAAACTTCTTGCAGCAGTCATTTAATTGAAATATAAAAATATTTACAACGAATTGTACAAAAAAAATATGAATTCGCCTATAATTTGATTTCTCGTGTTAACGCAAAACATTTTGGCTAATTTTATGCGTTCGACACTATCATGTTCGATTTTATCTCTACATTTTGAACACATGGTTTCAAGCTTACCATAAAATTAAACACTAAAAGTTGGATAAAAATTTTAATATATTCAATTTTTAAAAGTTTTTAAAAAATAATTTATAGGTACTGAAGCTATAAATTGATAATTAAACTTCCAAACGAATTCTGTGTGTGTGGAATAAAGGAAAAAAGAAAGAAATTTCTATTTTTATAATACGAGTACCAAACCTTAAAAAAAAAAAAAATACTTTGTTTTGTAGTTCTATAAAAATGTACCTATTTTGAGTGTGTACGGAAGATATAAATTACTATAAATGCAATACTTTTGTAATAAAAAATGATCTCATTTATTATTATAATAAATTTTAATTAATTATTATAAACTTTAATATTCAAATAGTACTTTTTTTATATTAAATTTGTTTCTTTAAAAGGAAACAAAAGTACTTTCATACACATAAAGTACTTTTCTTTCCTTTTAATAAAAAAAACATTATATGTAAAAAATTAAATTTTCATATCAATAACCATTTTCGGTTTCGGTTTCGGCCAAAATTCTGGTCGGCACTAGTCATTGACATAATTTTTAAAATTTTTTCCTAGATGGTGAGGCGATTTTCTTTTTGTCGAAATCTGATGGAATGAGCCTATTATTAAATTTTTATTAATTACTACCAAAGCTAAAATAGTACGCTATAATGAATGTCAAAGCAATATTTATTTATGCCAACCAAAACCATTAAAACAAAACTGCGTTGACTCAACGACCTACGACTAAACTTGGTAATATTTACCACAATTTGGTTATAGCCATAATATATAGTTATCCAGGCGCCAACTTTATATGGTTAATGAAGCCAAACTTTTTTCTAAGTGTATTTAAATAAGAGAATTTAGGGAGCACTTTAAAAAGAATTTAACTCTCGTCTCGAAGAGCACAAGATGGCGGAAAATGTTAGAGTTGTGGTCCGCTGCCGGCCGATGAACAAGAAGGAGAATGCAATGAAAAGTCGCGTAAGATTTAATTTTGAGAAATTGAAAATTATCAATATTTTTGAGAATTACGTTTTTTAAAGAATATTATAGAAATCGAGGATTGTGCCGTTACTGTGCAAAATCCATCGGATGTGGCGGCGCCTGCCAAAACCTTTACATATGACAATGCTTACGATGCAATGGCGCCAACCGAAGCGTTATACAACGATATTTGCTATGCATTGGTGGAGAATGTTTTGGAAGGATATAATGGTACAATTTTTGCATATGGACAAACTGGATGCGGAAAATCCCATACGATGCAGGTAAAAATAGTCTTAATAATTAATAATTTTAATGAATGATTTTTTAAAAAGTAAAAAATATAGGTTCTAAAAACTTCTCAGGTATATTTATAGAACTTTGAAGAAGATTACATACAATTTTCAGATTAATTTATCAATGACACGGGGCGACGCACAGTGTTTTGATTTCATACATTCTTGTGCCAAAAATAGTAAACGTTGCCGGATTTTGATAAAATTTGGGACAGAGTCCTTTTTTAGTGCTATTAAGAAAATTCCAATGGTGCATATCGGACCAATACAACCCTTCCCTCCCGTACAAACCCAAACTGGGAAACAGCAAATGTCGATATATTTTAATGAAATTAAATACGATATCGTCTTTTGGGCTTATTAACACAGTTTTTAAACATAGTGTACATTGATTCACTAACACCCCTTCCCCTCCCTTACAACCCGAAACTGAAAAGCATCCAATCATCCCCAGATTTCAATGAAATTTTGTACAATATTCTATTTTTGGCTTATTAATACAATTTTCGAATATGATGTACATTGAGACGCAAATGACCACCATCCCCAACCCACCCACTAAACTACTCTTCCACCCCCACCACAACCTTTACAATCCGAAACTAGAAAACAGGCAAACATCTACAGATTTCGTCTAACTCTAAGGAAACAGAGAGAGAGGAGAGCTTCTTTAAAGAAATACAATACAAAATTTGTATAAAAATATTCTGTTATTTAATATTTACACTGTAATTGGTTGGTAATACTGATTTAATGGTTTTTGATTACTAAAATAGGAGATATATCTCCGTGATTTGATATTTTCTACGTAAAAATTGCATATATTGTAGGGAGATCTATTGTGAGTATCTATCTATATAAAAAAAAAAAATATAGAAAAAAGCTTATTATAATTCATATCGAAAAACCTTATGACCCCTAGGGAGGTCAAATAAATAAACTGGTCCTATTAATTTTTTCCCCCCAAAAAATTCTTATGAACACAACTAGACTCTATCTGCCACCCTTCTGGTGGTGCCCACCAGAGATCTGCAACGAATACTTAAAAATAAGTAGTACTTGAGTACTATTCGTTCACAACTCAAAGATTCAAATCAGAGATTTACAATGAATCACATTTTTTAATCATGAGCCACTTACTCAAAAATGAGTATGAATAAGTATTAGTAGTTTCCAAAGTAGTACTCATATTTGATTGATTCGAAAAAAGTGAATCACATTTTTGAATCATGAGCCACTTACACAAAAATGAGTATGATTGAGCATGAGTAGTTTCCAAAGTAGTACTCATATGTGATTGTTTAAAAAAATAGTGAATCAAATAAGTATAGAATGAATTAAATATTAAGGGCTGCCACCTAATAATATGCATTTTTAAGAATTTTAAACATCTTTTAACAGTGTTATGTGTTAACCACCTACGATTTTGAAGTCAGAATTTTCAAATTCAATATAGTTAAGAGGGTTACCACCTAAATTTTTTATGTTTACGAATTCGGTGCTGTCGCGAACACTATGTAAAAATGGGTGGTTGAATCCAAATCTGTTGTCAGAATTTCAAAATTATGTAATTTTTGTATGAAAGGGAAAACAGTGTTAGGGAGTCGCTGATTGCGAATCTGAAGTCAGAATTTTAAAATTCAATATTAATTTCAAGATTCAAAATTCAATGGGGCTGCCACCTAAATTTTTTTGTATATCTGCCACCCTTCTGGTGATCCCCATACAAAAAACACACAAAATAAAAAAATATCATTGCCCTTATAAACAAAAACGTGACGAGACTCGAAATATTTTTTATTACGAACATTTTTCGTGACGAGACTCCAAAAATTGTTCTATCAGTATTAAATCGCCGCCTAAGAAATTTCACTTCAAAGCTAGAATAGCAAAGCAAAACCAAATAAAAAAACCTCGCTTAAAACATGTGTTATCGCTTTGTCATTATTGCTACTTGCACTGATTTTAATTTATTTATTTGTTAATTTTTGGTTCGGTAAGTTACATTTTTATATTATTTATTGCAATGTTTTTTTTGTTTATGTATATTTTTTAAATAAAATTTCATTTGCGAAAAACCTACTTGCTTTTCTTTATCATAATCAAACTATTTCGGAACCATATTTAAAGTCTCTGCTGAAATAACCATTTGGAGCGACGATGAGTGCGCCACTTATTTTGAAATTATGCTTTTACATATTTTTACTGAGTATTTGTTGGCCATGTTTTCTCTTTGCGCAAGTTTCTGCTTTTACAAAACTCAACATATTTCTAATGCAGTCGGGTTTATCTTTTATTTCGAGCCATTCAGAGAAGATATCACCAATTTTCATAGAGCATTTCTCATAAAATAACAAAATTTCGTTATTATTTGCCAGAGTTGGGCGTAGTGCACTAAATTTGCAGTTTCAGCTTACATGTAATGATAGTGTAAAATTATTCTCTATCTTCTATTATTTTTGACTGCTGAATTGAAAAATAAAAGCCTCACTATACATGAGTGATAGTGAAAAATTTCTCACTCAAATTCATGTCAGAATAGTGGAAAAAAATGTTTACAGCTTAGTGGAACATTTTTTTTTTGCACTAAATAAATAGTGCAAAAAAATACTTGCACTAATAGTGGTAGAGCACAGAAAGTTATCACTCAATTGAAAGAAAACAGGAACAGTTTACTTGTAGTATTGAGTATTTTAATATTACACAGAAATTTGTATGTTTCTATGCTATTCTTAGTAAAATATAAAAATATTAAGTAAAACAAGAAAAATAAGCTATGCTAACAATTATTTGCTGTAAGCGATTTAACTTTCATGAAACTATTATTTTAAATAACACCAATTTTATATAAACTGTCTATCTGATCCTAGCTTGGTGATGCTGATTCAGAGCTGTTGTTGTTTTCTTCGTAAACATATATGACCAGAAGCTCGAAAAATAGTTTTTCTTAATTATAGATTTTTTTTAATTCGAGTCTAACTGAAATAGTTTTAAAACCAGTCATATTTGAAAGTTGAATGGAAAAACTTTCAATTGCAGCCTTCATTTAGTGGCTGTTCAAATTTTGCACTATTTGAGTGTAGTGGAGATTTAGTAACTACCACTCAATTTAGTTATAGTGCAACAGTATAACACTACCACTAAAATCCCTAGTGATAGTGAAGAGATGCTTCACTATCACTAAGCTGGTAAATAAATAGTGAAAATTAGAATTTGTTTCAATATATTTTAGTGCTAGTAAAGGCTCAGTGCACTCAACATTAAGTGCACTACGCCCAACTCTGTTATTTGCAGGCACTTGCAGCTGGGACATACTTTAATCGATAAAACATACTTTTAGCAAACTTAAGCAACAACATTTAGAATATACTTCGATCACTTTTTTTTATTCTTTCAAACTTTTAAAAGCACTTTTTTCACTTGTACAATAACTACGACTTTGAAAATATCCATAAAACGAAAGTTGTAGTCAAAACAAACCCCGAATAGTTTTCTTAGTTGCATTCGATTACAAGTTTTTAAAATACGTTTAATTAATTAGGGTGGCATTAAAGTAACTTAATTAGAGGATTCGAAAATTGGACCAAAATTTAGGTTTTTTTTTTTTGCTAAACTATCAGTTCTTTTAATACCTGACTTTTAGACCACCGTGTAACCAAACGAAATAAAAAATTTTAAAAACCTTTGGGATTCTTCTTAGTTGAAGTGTTTTCTATCAGAAAACAAAACTTTTTTGGGATTTTTCGGATATTGTTTCTTTCCTATTTATGGCAAAAAGAAAACACTGCCAAAAATACGCTGCCAAAAATCCCGCTCAATGTTTGAATTTTCCCATAATTTGTATAGCTTTCAATAGACAATATCTTGGGTAAAGAAAAAAAAATTATTTTTATAATAGTAGACACCGTTTCGTTAAGACAAGTCAAAGTTGCATTTTCTGCAAATAATATTTTTCTTGCTATACATATTTAATTTGATTCTGATTTTTTAAATACGGTAGTATTCTGAATTGTGCTCCGTTCAATATGTTTTATATATAAAAATAAAGTTTAAAATGTATTTTGCCTGACAACATTATTGTTTTTGTTTACATTTTGAACATATGGTTCCAAGCTTACCATAAAAGTAAACACTTAATGTTGGATAACAATTTTAAAATATTCAATTTTTAATAGTGTTTAAAAAATAATTTTGAGAAAGATATACTATAAGTCTTTCACGAAAACATTATTAGAAGTGAGTTAAACCAAATCCTTGCTATTGCGGAAGATATACGTTTTCTTTTCAGTGGCCTGTTTAGTAGAAATGAGCGATTTATTTGATGTATGGCGATCGGGCACTGGCAACATGCGTTCGGAGAAAATAAATCGTTTATATTTTTGGAAGAAAGAATGAATTCAAAACAAGAAGTTGTACAGAACAATTCGTAGAAAAAAATATATAATTTGGAAACTGAAATGCGGCGTAACTAGGAAGATTGCGGTCGAAACAAAAGCTATTTTAATACTAAGTTTTTTTAATGGCTTAATTTTCCATTTGATATATATTAAAATATCAACGTCACTTTTGACCGATTGACCGAGTTCTTACACGATAATTTTTGTGGAATTTTAAGAGACTTAACCATTTTCATATAATTACTTTGTATGGGAGGTAGGCGTGTTTTTACACTAATTGAACAAATTTTAAATATATGGTTAATATTTGAGACCAAATCAAAATTTCAAGTCATTACGTTAGCTTTTGGGAAAAATAAAAAAGATTTTACCATTTTGTTAAAGTTACTATTTTTAAGAGGTAGGCGTGGTTTTCTTCCGATTTTAGAAAATTTCAACTATATGGTTACTTTTTGGGATCAAAACTTTTGTGCGCAATTGTAAGCCATTACGTTTATTTTTGTGGCATTTTCAGAAATTTTACTAATTTAATAAAGTCACGTTGTATGTGAGGTAGACATGGTTTTAATCCGATTTGGCTCATTCTCGAACTTTATCTTTGTTTTGTGAATAGCCATATACCAAATTTCAATAGCTCTAAAATTCGACCGTAATTGTGTCGACGGACGAACAGACAGACATACAGACATGGCTAAATCGACTCAGAAGGTGATGCTGATCAAAAAAATATATATATGTATCTTTAAACATTTGCCACGCCTCCTTATAAGCGTTACAAACGGAGTTACGAAGTAAATATATCCCTTATTACGCGTGGGGTATAATTAATGGGCGTGGCATTCACCCATAAAATTTTTCATTTATGTATAATCTTAAAAGTAATTGACTAAGCAAATTTCGTTGGCCTGAAACAAAACTTAATGAAGTTTTAGGCAAAAATGGGGTTCGTTTGTATGCGAGGTAAGTGTGGCAGTTATGACAACGAATTCAGCGACCCATTTTTACTTAATGTTTTCGCCAGCGCCGAGTTCGTAAAATAAAAAAATAAGTTGCAGCCCTATTAATCCATATTGAATTTTAAAATTTTGAATTTAGATTCGAAATCAGCGACTCCATAACACTGTCAAATTATGTTTAAAATTCTTCAAAATACCTATTATTGAGTGGCAACCCTATTATAAAAAATTACATAATTTAGAAATTTTGACAACGGATGTAGATTCAGCGACCCATTTCTACTTAATGTTCCCGCCAGTACCGAATTCGTAAAAACAAAAAAATAGGTGGCAACCCTATTCACTATCTTGAATTTTAAAATTCTGACATAAGATTCGAAATCTAAAAGTGTTAAATGATGTTTAAAACACCTTAATATACATTTTACTAGGTGACAATACTGTGGTAAAAATTTAGGTGACAACAAAGAAGTAAAATATAAAGAAGTGGTGTAGTAGCAGAAAAGTGCGGCATTTTCCATATTGGTGTTGGTTCGCACAAACACATGAACATTCAAACACTGCCGCATTCGGTTGCATCACAAAAAAGGTCCAAACTGTTTCTGATGATAGTCACATATTTACAAATTAAAGATAATCACAATAACAAAAACAGATTGTATTTCCACACCACCCTTGAAGCATACAATTTGGTGCGTTACCGATTTTTTTTTGTGAGTGTTCGGTTCCCCAGTAGGCCTATTTCACCCGAGAGCAAAAAAGAATATTAGTTAAGTAAAAAATTATGGTAAAAGCTATCTACTGGGTTTGTATTTATTTATATTCATGCATTAAATTTTATATATTAATAAAATTATAAATAATTATAAATTGAAATATAATGTATAAAAATATGGATTTCAGTATATGAAGTGAAGAAAAATAAAATTAATTTTTTTCTAAACATCTTTAAAATTAATTGTTTTATGTAACTTTTGCCTAATAGTTGTCTTTTCATTCATATAAAAATATCTAGTTTTTAAAAATATTTCAATTTAAGATTTTACAACAATATTAAACTGACCGGAAGACTTAATATGACCCTCAAATATACTTTTGCCAAGCAGAGAGTTTTGTGTGTTCAACAAAATTCTATTGTAATACATCTTATGCTAAATAGTCTTTATCTAATAATTTTGTTTGTACGCGTAGTTCCTTTTCAGCAATAATGCAAACGTCTTCAAGTGATTTTAAAGGATTTTTCAAATACATCTTTGATTTAAAACTTATTAACGATTGCTGACTACTTCCCCCCTCTAAATCTTTTTTACATTCATTGCATTTGATTGCAATTTAACACAACAAACTCTGCTATATACATAACTACATGACCTGTATATTCAGTTAAAATGCTAGCATCTGTGAAATAATTATGGTCGTTCTTTATTTTTGCCTTTATTCCACACACTTTATATGCACTTTAATGCACTGAATTTGGAAACTTGTGCGAATTTTATCTCCTAAGCCATGTGAGACCAACATTTTATTATTGCACTTTTGCACTAAGGAGGCCCAAGTATGTTCAATAAACATAAGAGAAAATTGATTACGCGTAGGCCATAAACTGCACTTATGACCAAAATTTGTTCACTGAAAGCACGATCGCCCTTGAAGTGTATGGAAATATGTAAATTGAATACGCCCCTGAAATACTTTGACATTTCAATCCCTTAAAATTGGCGCCGAAACAACGTACTCCAATTTGCTTTTTTCACTTATTTCCAATTGGAAATGCACACTTTAAATAACTTTTTTAAACTTTTTTAACTTTTTCTCTTTAAACATTATAAATAACGTTGTTTCGTTTACAAAATTCAACTGGCGTTCCTATACTTACTTATGGAAGGAAACCACATTATTTTTCAAGTTCTGACTACTTGAACACTTTTTTACAGCACAACGCATATTTGTATAGTTGTTTATATCATTAACTTTACTAATCTCACTGAAATTATCAATAAAAATAGCTTTTAATTAAACATTTAATAATAGTAATTTTTTTATCTCTTACTTCGGCCGACAGAACGATCCAAGTGTCAAAAAATTATTCTCCGTCTCACTCAGTCAATTCACGAAACATACCGCAGTACACATACACTGTATGTGAGGGTAACACCATTTCCTTACATTTTATTTCTATGGGTGGCAACCATCTTACATTTTAAAACTGTGACATTAGAATCAGAGACCTGCAACGAGTCATGTTTTTGCGACTTAGGCTGTGTGTCAAAAGGAAACTTTTCAGTCGTGGTAGGATAGAAAGTATCAAGTTGAATAAAATTTGTGTGTGTTGAAATAAATTTGTCTTTTTTGCTGTGTAAAATGGACGACGAAATTTTGACAATTACAAATTTAGACGTTTCCCATTTCGGTCGTATTTTAGCACAAATATTTTATTTAATTTGCATTCTATTCAATTTGCGACACATTTAATTCGAGTGCTTGTACTTGCAACTTATTTCGTAAACTTGTAATATTGTAAACTTAGAAAACTTAAAAAATCAAATAATAAAAATAAAAAAAAACGAAAGCGCTTGAGCTTGTGTGTGCGAGGTTGTGAGCCAACGATCTCCCGGTGCATCAGCAAGTGCAGCAAAGTTAAATTGGCTTTCTTTGCTGACGAACGTCCTCCAAGTACCACCACCAGCAGCACAAGCAAGTGGAGCGCAAATTTGCTGATTATTTTGCTTGCCAACATGTCTCAAGCGCAGAGGCAAATTTCTGCCATTATACTCCGGCGTGAATTAAATAAATTGAAAGCGGAAAATTTGCGCTTCATTAGCTTGTGCCGCTGGTGATGCCACTTGGAGGATGTTGGCTAGCAAGAAATTTGCGCTGCACTTGCTTGTGCTGCTGCTGGTGGCACTTCGAGGATGTTGGCTAGCAAGAAATTTTGCACTGCAATTGTTTGTGCTGCTGGTGGTGGTACTTGGAGGACGTTCGCCAGCATAGAAAGCCAATTTAACTTTGCTGGACTTGCTGATGTACCGGGAGATCGTTGGCCCACACACACACAAACACAAACTCAAGCACTTTCGTTTTTTTATTTTTATTATTTTGTTATTTTGTAAGTTTTTTAAGTTTACAATATTACAAGCTTACGAAATAAGTTGCAAGTAAAGCACTCGAATTAAGTACGTCGCGGAAATTGTTGTGTTGTTTTTTTATTATTTTTGAGTGTGTCAAAAATTCGCTTTCGATTGTCGAACTTTGTAGTAGCCCCTGGGGCTAGCACAAATTTTGACAATTATATTCACCTCACAAATGCCAAAAATTGCTCTAGCAACTGTCAAAATTTGATCATCCGACTGAAAAGTTTCCAATTGACACACAGCCTTATAGTGATTCATGCAAAATCGAATAGTTAAACGTGCACCTCAAACAACAACCACCACTACCACTCGAAGGACTCTTGTTTCAGAGAGTAACACATCGTTCATTGTTTGATTCACCAATCGAACATCATAGTGCAACCTAATACTGACTTCAACATCAAACCTTGTTATAAATCATACCAAATACTCATAGCTCAAACAGAAGTCCCATAGCTCAAGTAGCAGTCCCATAGCTCATTACTAGCGTATTTTTGTATGAAAACGCTGTGGCTGTTTCGAACTAAAGCTCTGTTTCTGTCGCTGTTAGAAGAGTAGAAGAGTTACCACCAAATTTTTTTTAATGAAATAAATATAATTCACTTGCCTTTATTTAAGGGGACAGTACACACCTGGATTTTTCAAAAATTAAATTTTTAAAATGCAAATTTTTTTAAGAAAGGAACAAGATATCTTATTTAAACTTTGCATATTTATTTTTATGTAAAAAAGCAGGGATAGGAAATAACGATTATTTCCAAAAATTAAATCGAAAAAATCAACATGTTCCAATTGTCGGAGCACATTTTGGATTACTTCATTATGCTGCTTAATGCATGCTCTATCGAAATAAGATATGATTTTTATTTCTTGAGTTTACCAATAAAAATTGAATTTAATTATTATTCACTGATTTCTATTATTTTCATCAAAAATAAGAGTTATTTTGTGATTTTTATTTTTCTGTTCAAGAATAAGACTTATTTTTGAGTTTTATTATTTTGCTCAAGAATAAAAATTGTTCCTCAATTTTTATTTTTTTCGCTCAGAAATAAAAGTTATATCTCAATTTTTATTTTTATGCTCAGAAATAAGAATTATTTGTTGAGTTTTATTTTTTCGCTCAAAAATAAAAATTATGTGTCGAGTTTTACTTTTTTCCCTCAAACATAAAACTCAAAACACCACACAGCTTTGTTGTTGCTGACGCATGCTCGCCTTGAGTGTACCTTGTGTGCGTACGTAAAAGTGTGTTCGGGGGATTTCAACATATGGCACGATTACGATAACTCGGGCGCCGTAATTTTAAAGAGATTTTTTGTATAGAACCACAAACAAATTAATTTGGTCGGACAAAAAATCGATACCTTAACTTGTTATCAAGTTATCGATTTTTTAAATTTTTTGCCTTGGTAAAAGATCTGTTCAATAAAATATCTATATCTTTACAAATTTTTATTAGATATAGAAGATTAACATGTCATATGAAAGATAATTTATTAGTCTATTCGAAAAAATACAAATCAAAAATATTTTTGCAATAAATTACATTTTATGAGTAATTTTATATTATGGTTGCTTTTCAGTTATGAAAAAAACGTTCTTTTCTCAAAAGTTTCCATTATTAATATGCAAAAAATACACTATATATTTAAAGACCAAAGTTTTATCTATCATCAATCAATAATATTTCAAAATCAATATTAGTTTTTCGAATTAACTGTAAGTTAAATATGTTTGTTACAAAGATAAATTATTTGTTTTAATAAAACAAAAGCTGTTGACCAAAACTGATTAGCTAAAAGCTTAAAATCTTTTCACTGGCTGGAAATATTAATTCATATAAATATTACAGCTTCAATTTTGCCTTAAAATAAAATATAAAAAATAAATATGCTTGAAAGAAAAAAGTTCCGTATAAAGGCAAACCATTTCATCATTAAAAAAACAACATAAAAAATTAGATCACTCATAAATGGTATACCCAAAAGATAACTTTTCAAGCTTAAATAATTAAAAAAATTAACTAATAACGGTTTTCTGTGCACAAAAATTTTACATATGCATACAAATAGCTACGAAATGTGAAATACTCAACGGATTTTATTGACTTTACATTTTTGTAAAAGCTTATTTTATTATCTTTAAAAAGATTCCTTAACCAATATAGCAAGATAAGAAATAGAAAGTTTCCTTAGGGGATCAATGAAGACAAATATTGTGTTAAAAAATCGATAACTCTTACACAAATAGATAAATCGATTTGTCCTTCTCTCCCAATTCAATCCACTGAAATTGAACTTTTTAATTTAGTTTTTTCTACTTAAATCCAGCTATACTCCTTTTTAAGTTAACTGATAACTGTTTTATAATTAGTTTTAGTTGGTATGATATTACACTACGGGAGGGTAAAACCCCTTTAATCCCTTCGTCGTAATAAAGCGCTGGCCAAATAGTTAATAATTCTCAGAAGCATACACATGCGCTCAAAAATTATCACATGGAAGCTGCACAAAGTTGGCAGTTATAATTCCCATAAAAATTATCTTTTTCCCACAGCAATTAAAAAAAATTCCCACGTGGGAGCTGTTTACTTAAAAATTCCAACCAAAAACCCTTAAGCCATAAAAATCTCACCAAAAATCCTACAGTAATAAAAAATCCCACAAAAATCCCACAAACCATAAATCATAATCAATTCAATTAAATTCAGAAAATCAAGCAGTCATAAAATACTATGTTTTCAAGGCGAATTATGCCGAAGTTAACTCCCATGAAAAAGCAAGTTGTAGTTAAATTTCGATAAGTCTCCGAAACTCTACGAAACTTGTTCATTTATGTGGCTTCTGTAATTTATCATAATACAAAATTACGTATGGAAGATGTTTTTGGAACTTTGCACAAATGTATACTAAGTTTTGTTTGTAAAATCACGAAAAATGGATATATGTACAAAACTACAAACTTATACTTAATACAAAGTAAAAAATTCAGAAAACTTTAAAGATGTTTAGAAGTCAATATATGTCTCTGCAGCGTAAAGGTAGTTTTACATTGACTTGTTAAAATTTTTAACGTTTTCTGCATTTTTTTATATTGAAGTAAACATACCATTTCTGGATTTTTATAAATATAAATTTTTCGCGATTTTTTTAACAGAAAAAGCAATTAAAATGTTAAAAGAAATTGACGAGTCCAAATCGACTCAGCTATCCAAAGTGTTGACACTTAATTGTCAAAATCAGTTGTAGTGAGTACCACCACTAAATTAACAGATTGCACAAATTTAGCTTTAAAATATTTAATGTGCGAAAATCATTAAAACCATAAATAATATTCATATATATATATGAGAAAATAAAAATAACGTGTGGGAAAAAAATCGTACAAGAATTAAAAAATTCCTTATTGAATTAAAAATTCAATGGGAATTCGCATTTCCCACAGCAATGCCATTACTTAGATAATTAGTTTATACTGTGTTATTGATTCCTGTAGCAACAGGAAATGCAGAAATTTTTTTTTCACAAATATATATTAATAAAACTAAAATCTGAAATAAATTAAAAATTTCCACATTGTGTGGGATTCTTCGAACTAAAGATTTCTTTAGGAAAAAACGATGTGAACTGCACCAATTTTAAAAAATCGTCAGAAATCATAAAAAAGTTTTATCAATATCTGTATAAAAAATAATTTTCATTTTCATTATTTGTGACTGTTCGAAATTTGCCGTTTCATTAATTTTTTTCTTAAACAGTCTTTCCATCATAAAATTTCACAAAATGTTTGATATAAAAAATATTTCTGATTTTGGGCTTATAACTACGGATTTGAGAAAAAATCGATCACTGAAAGGCATCGATAAAACAGCATAAAAACCTTTTCCTTGCAATGAAAAAACGTATCTCCTTTAATTAATCCACTAAAATTAATGTGTAAAACTATTTAATATATGATGTAATTTACTATGGTCTCATAAATTGGTTATGACATTTACATTCATATAAATCTCAAATATTTATTTATACCAAATTTTAATGTATTTTGAAACATTATAATTTAAATGATTTTAGTTAATAAATGCAATTCTTTTTGTTTTGTTCACAAATACTGTATTTCGAATAAAATAATGAAAATTTTAAAAAGTTTCTTTTCTGAAAATGCAAGTTTTTAAAAAAAATATGGCAACACTGACTCACTCATATTCACTAAAATTTCTCCGGTATTTACAACAAGTTGCTCAGTATGAGTTTTTAGTGAATTTGTGAGCAAGATTCAACGAAAATTCTTGGGAATGACTGACATCTGAAAAAGCAATGTTAACGAATACGACTATGTTTTTCATTAATGTTTTGCAAATATTCAAAACAATGCAAATGCAATTGATTTAAGTGATCTTAGAAAGCAAAAATGAACTCCAAATAAAAACAAGATTTAATGAACAGAAAATATATAAATTTGAGAACAATAAAAAAAATACCACATGAGTTCTTTTTTTATATGGTTCTTTTAATTCACAGTATGGTTATAATATTCGTTAATATTTGATTTTGACTATTTATAGTATATTCTGTTGTTGTTTTATCGGCCTTCTTCGTGTGTTGTTGATGGGCTTTGGCCATAGCCCAATTTTTTTATCATTTATATATTATTAGCAAATGCTAATCGAATTTTCTTCAAATGCAATTTAAAAATGATGACTACTTATGTTTTATATAAATTAATCGCATTTGCATTGTTTTTAATATTTGCAAAACATAAATGAAATAGTCGTATTCGTTAACATTGCTTTTTCAGATGTCAGTTATTCAAAAAATTTTCGTTGAATCTTGCTCTCAAATTCACTAAAAACTCATACTGAGCAGCTTATTGTAAATACCGGGAAAATTTTAGTGAATATGAGTGAGTCAGTGTTGCCGTATTTTTTTTTTATTGGATTTGGATTTTATTGGATTGCTGGATTTAAGTAGAAAAAACTAAATATTAGATTAAATTAAAAAGTTCAATTTCAGTGGATTGAATTGGGAGAGAAGGACAAATCGATTTATCTATTTGTGTAAGAGTTATCGATTTTTTTAATACAATATTTGTCTTCATTGATCCCCTAAGGAAACTTTCTATTTCTTATCTTGCTATATTGGTTAAGGAATCTTTTTAAAGATAATAAAATAAGCTTTTACAAAAATGTAAAGTCAATAAAATCCGTTGAGTATTTCACATTTCGTAGCTATTTGTATGCATATGTAAAATTTTTGTGCACAGAAAACCGTTATTAGTTAATTTTTTTAATTATTTAAGCTTGAAAATTTATATTTTGGGTATACCATTTATGAGTGATCTAATTTTTTATGTTGTTTTTTTAATGATGAAATGGTTTGCCTTTATACGGAACTTTTTTCTTTCAAGCATATATATTTTTTATATTTTATTTTAAGGCAAAATTGAAGCTGTAATATTTATATGAATTAATATTTCCAGCCAGTGAAAAGATTTTAAGCTTTTAGCTAATCAGTTTTGGTCAACAGCTTTTGTTTTATTAAAACAAATAATTTATCTTTGTAACAAACATATTTAACTTACAGTTAATTCGAAAAACTAATATTGATTTTGAAATATTATTGATTGATGATAGATAAAACTTTGGTCTTTAAATATATAGTGTATTTTTTGCATATTAATAATGGAAATTTTTGAGAAAAGAACGGTTTTTTCATAACTGAAAAGCAACCATAATATAAAATTACTTTTAAAATGTAATTTATTGCAAAAATATTTTTGATTTGTATTTTTTCGAATAGACTAATAAATTATCTTTCATATGACATGTTAATCTTCTATATCTAATAAAAATTTGTAAAGATATAGATATTTTATTGAACAGATCTTTTACCAAGGCAAAAAATTTTAAAAATCGATAACTTGATAACTAGTTAAGGTATCGATTTTTTGTACAACCAAATTAATTTGTTTGTGGTTCTATACAAAAAATCTCTTTAAAATTACGGCGCCCGAGTTATCGTAATAGTGCCATATGTTGAAACCCCCCAAACACACTTTTACGTACGCACACAAGGTACACTCAAGGCGAGCATGCGTCAGCAACAACAAAGCTGTGTGGTGTTTTGAGTTTTATGTTTGAGGGAAAAAAGTAAAACTCGACACATGATTTTTATTTTTGAGCGAAAAAATAAAACTCAACAAATAATTCTTATTTCTGAGCATAAAAATAAAAATTGAGATATAACTTTTATTTCTGAGCGAAAAAAATAAAAATTGAGGAACAATTTTTATTCTTGAGCAAAATAATAAAACTCAAAAATAAGTCTTATTCTTGAACAGAAAAATAAAAATCACATAATAACTCTTATTTTGGATGAAAAAAAATAGAAATCGAAACATAATTCTTATTTTTGAGCAATACAATAAAAATCGAAAAGTAATAAATAATCTTTGAGTTTTTGGATATCGCTTATAATAATTACGATCCCTGAAAAAAGTATACAAAAAAAAATTTCGGATTTTTCCAACGTGTTTTTTGGCTGCTGCAGGTTTTTGAAAAAAACAACAAAAAAGTCTGAAAAAAAATAAAAACAGGGTTTAAATTAGCATCAAAGCCGCTATAGGTTGAACTAAAAGAATTTTTTGGCAAAATTGACAAAATGGCGGCGTTTTTTCGAAATTAGCCCATTTTTGGACCAAAAAATCCCTTGAAAACCAAAAATACTTTACCGATCTTTCTATCCGTAGTTCAATCTATAGATTTATATGTGTATAATAACATATTAAAATATCAGAACGATCAGTGTAGTAGTTTCTTTTTTATCACACCCGCCAACTCAAAAAATGTGATTTCTAGAAAAAGCGCTTTAAAGTTTTTGACACCGACTATACGGCCTTGACGCTCTGCGTTTAAAACCTTCGCCATTTAACATAGAAATTCATTTCTAATTTTATATCATTAAAAATAGATTCTTTGAGATCTTTTGAACAAAAATCAATCATAAAAAAAATTTGACTTTTTTAAAAATTCAGGTGTGTACTATCCCCTTAAGTTGCGGTAAACATTTCTTCATGGAATTTCGGTGTGCGGTTTATGCCATGGCGCAAAAACGAAGACAACACATCTTGTACATAAAGGGAGCTTCTTCGAAAGAAATAATAAGAAGACATATCAATGTAATGAGGTTTGTTTGTTTAAACTAAGGAAAATAATAATATTATGTTGACTTTATATGATTTAAATACAAATTCTAAATGTTTGACAGTTTAAATCATACTTGATTTTAAATACAAATTCTCACGGGTATCACGAAGATTTCTGATGACGCTTTTAGCAGAGCAGAAATTGCAATCAGATCAGCTAGTGATTTTTTCCTTTTCATATTGAAAAAAACTTTGTTGTTGTTGTTGTTGTTTCTTTGGAAAAATTCGTTAGAACAATTAATTGTTCTAACTTTGACCTTAAGCTCAATAAACGATTTTAAACTATCAAACAACTAGAATTTGTATTTAAAATCAAGTATGATTTAAACTATCAAACATTTAGAATTTGTATTTAAATCATATAAAGTCAACATAATTAATATAGAGGTCATTAAGAAAAAACTTTAATCAAATGGTAGAGCTCGACCAAACGGAAACAGCTGAAAACAAAATCAGCAAAAATACTAAAAACAACTTCAGTAAACATGCTTTGTTAGTGCAGACTTCCAGCAGGCTGTTGGACTACATATAATAACATAAGCATAGAAACTAAAGTAAAACAGAAATACAACAACAAATGTGACTTGATGAAATGGAGGAAAAACTGAGAAATTGACGCTTCAAATCTCATCGCCCCGATGGTGCAGTGCGTTAGCGCGCGCTTGCACGGGTATCACAAAGATTTCTGATGACGCTTTTAGCATAGCAGAAATTGCAATCAGATCAGCTAGTGATTTTTTCCTTTTCATATTGAAAAAAACTTTGTTGTTTCTTTGGAAAAATTCGTTAGAACAATTAATTGTTCTAACTTTGACCTTAAGCTCAATAAACGATTTTAAACTATCAAATAACTAGAATTTGTATTTAAAATCAAGTATGATTTAAACTATCAAACATTTAGAATTTGTATTTAAATCATATAAAGTCAACATAATTAATATAGAGGTCATTTAGAAAAAACTTTAAGAAAATAATTATATTCACATACTTCAAAATTATGAAAATCATATGAATAAAATAAAAGCATAAAATAAAAAATTTTAAATCAGTCATTAGAATCATCAATAAGTGGTAAACAACTATTGTTGCAGTTATGCATACAAAAATATTTATTTTCTTAAATTTTACAAAATTATTTTAAACTTACTTAATACGTTTTGATGCAGTCAGCAAACGAAAGAATAATGGCGCACTTAACTCCAAAAAATCATATAAAACAAACCTGTTGCTCTTCATATCGTACCGTTATGTATAGTGTTACGACACAATCAATAACATCAGAATAATTCAATAACATTATATCAAACTAAAATTCTTAACTTACGCCAAAGTAAGGCAACTCTGCAAAAGTCACGATAATTCGTTTGAATGCCATTAACATGTTGCACGCAACTTGTTATCGACTACGTACGACTGGGAGTTGGAGTAAAGCTTATGAAGCATTGCAATTAAGCTGCGTGTAACTGTGCGTTTAGACCGCCTGAACGAACGAAAGAAACCTCGTTCGTTCGCTCGGTTTAAACACTTTGCCCGAACGAACAGTGTTCGCTATAAATTTATCGCGAACAGTGTTTGCCCGGTGTAAACAGTAAATTAGGGCGAACGAACGAAGATTCCTTCGTTCGCTCTGATCGAACAAGCTTCGATCGTTTTGGGCGAATCCGGTGTTGCGCTGTGTTTAAAAATAGAAAAGTAGCAAAGAGGAGTAGCTTTAGAGAATAATTTATGATAAGTACTAAAATATTTACTAATTTAGTTTTATGTTTTTTAAAGTGTTCTGTTAACTTTCGCTGCAATATGATTGTGTTGTGTAAAGGGCCAAATTAAGTTTTTAAGCGGAAAACCCTATAATTTATTTATTTGATGCGACTGTTTATTTGATGTAATTTTTTTTTTAAATAACTATAACTTTTAATGAAAATTTTGAGTTTATGGATAGCAAATATTATTTAATATAGCAGGAGTCCGCAATAGAGCTCGTTCAAATAAAATAAAAAAATATTTTAGGTTCTGCTAAAACTTTTTGAGTTTTTAATCGAAGATTTTAGAAAAATGTGGATATTAACCAAAATGGTAGTTGAAAATTCGATTTGTGACTAAAAGCAATTCTTTAAAGTTATAACATAAAAAGGATTTCTCTAAAATAAAAATCGAACGACTGAAAGTATCAATTGTATTTGCTTAATAAGTGCATACAATTTGGGAACAATTTTTATTTAGTTGACTTAAAATTTACGAAATTTATTAACACACGAAAAATGTGAAAACATTTCATTTTTGTTCGTCGAAAAACTTAAATGGGCCCTTAAGTTAAACACACGTCTTTTCTATACTAACTAATACGAGTAATATATTGTTATGGAGTGGCAAACCATTTGTTGTTGAGAAGCGGATTATAAGTTTTAGTACTAATATAAAAATAAGGAGTTATCAACCCTGCATTTATTGATGTTCGGCCAAATGCACAAATTGCTGTTTACACCGCCTGAACGATCAAGATGGCGGCCAATGTTTGTTCGCGATTGATGTTCGTGCGGTCTAAACAGTACTCCGAACGAAGAATTTATTGCAATAAATTGTTCGCGATAAATTTTTCGTTCATTCAGGCGGTCTAAACCCACAGTTATACGTATAACATGTTGGAATGAGTCCGAATATTAAGTAGAAGGCAAATTAATACGTATATACTCGAGTCAACTCAGTTTATAACTACTCGTTGCAGGCACAGATAACCAGATAGGAAACTTCTATGGGCGAGATGTAGAAAGGGATGGCAATATGTACGATTTTACGTCAAATTGCCCCAATACTATCTCAAAATGTTTATATGCGGTCGTAATTTCCTGGGGTGAATAGGAATAATGCGGTGCAGTGAAATGATGTATTATTTAATACAAAATGTTAACGTAGAGGACAAAGTTATTAATTGCACCGGAAAACCTCCCTGGTTTCTTGAGGTGAATAAGAAAATCTGAAATAATGCGGTGCAGTAACATGCTGTATTATTTCATACAAAAATGTAATGTTAGGTATGAAAAAAAAGAAGTCATAATAGCACCGGCAAACTTCCCTGAATTTATGAGGACCATGTTGAAAATCTTCGACTTCAGTGTTGCCGTTTGGCTGCAAATAAATCAATTTGGATACTTTTCTCCTTTAAAAATGAATGAATATTTTATTTAAGACTTTATGTAAGTAAAGATACTTTTTAATATGATTATAACATTGAGACATTTTGGGTAATATTTTCTTATTAAAAAATGTATTAAAGCCACCTCTTTACAAATAACTTTCAAATTTTGTGATAAACATTTTAAGGTTTTCTCAGCTGCTTTTTTTATGTAATTTAATTTTTCTTATTTAAAACTTACAGTAAACGATAAGACTAAAAGATGAAAATTTTTCTATTTTTCTATTTCTTTGGAAATAGGTGAAAATATATTTTTTCAATATACTACGAAACGAAAAATTTTTAACTTTTAAATTTTAAATGAATAAAGGGCAATAGCTACCCATATTGTTTACGTTACATGAAACTTAATAAGCCATTCCATTTTTTGTTCCTTTTTTATGTAATTATATATTATCTTGTATATTGCTTTTTGTATAAATATTATTCTTATAAAATGAATGTTAATAAAAGGCAAAAGCAACACGTTATTTATATAAAAGACTGAAATGTATGATCCTTTTTAAGGCATTTGGTGGTCTAGTTTTTCTAATATTTCAAAAGTATAGGCTTTCGAGAAAATACTTTTAAATTTTTTAAGAATACTGCCGTTTTGGAAGGTATCGAGCGCACAGTAAAAATATCCATACTCACTGTTTTAACACTTATTTATCTCAAAACTACTTTTTTTCGGCGATGTGTTGTAGAAAAACAAAAGCTATTCAGCCGAAACATCTGAAATATGTAATTCACAACATCAGTGGCTATCGCCATCAAAGTTTTATTTAAAAAAATCGTATATGTTACACTTAAAACCGGTTAAAAAACCTGTTTTTAAACTTACATTTCAAAAGCACGTCGTTCTGTTATCATTATTTAATAATAATGGTATTCAGTAAAATTTGTTCGGTCCTGCTTAACTGCTAAATTGTTTAAGTTAGCAGCTGTTGATATGAATGACCCTGCTAAGACATTTTACAATTAAGTGCTAAACTGATATGTCAAAATCAAAGGACAGACTTATACAGCTAAAAATATGTTGTTTTAATAACTCGTGTAACCAGCACTAAGTAACAAAAAATGTATTTAAATTTTTATATTACAGTGCGTTAACCCCTTTTTAAACATTTGCTACTCAGAAACTTTGAAATGTTTTACATCTCTACCAACACCGTTGCAAAGTTTTTATTTTTTTATTAAGAAAGAGCAGTTTTTAGACTTTGAGGCTACAAATCAAAAATTATTTGGTACTTGTTCGAACTCATTCCAAAAACAATTAATCACTACACTTAATAGGTTTGACGCTTCCAACTTAACAAATGGTATCTGCTAAACAAAAACACAGAGCTGAGCTTGTTAACTTGCTAAATCTTTTCCCATACAAAATTTTGACAGGACTTAACAAATTTGTTAAGTTTAGGAAATTAGCAGGGCTTAAATAATGAAGTGAATACCATTAATATTCTTTGTTTTTATTTTGAATACAAATAGCAGAGTGAAAATCTACAACACCGTCCAAGATCTTTCTTTGAAAATTTATCAAAATAAAAAAATGGTTTTTTATGTGGAGTGTTACAATATACCATAGTATAATTATTATAAAGTAGGAGCGACAATTTTTGCTGCGATAGACGTATGTCAAGCAAAATAAAATTAAAATGAGAGCATGCTATGGTTGCTATGGAGATATCAGAAATGTTTTGTGTCACAAAAAGAAAATAAATAAATTTAGTTTGTAAACAATGTATGCAAATTAATAATTTCCATAACTAATCTATGTTGTTAGAAAGTGAAACTCCACGATATGATGTCAGCGCAGGTAGTGGTGCTTTAAGAAAAGTATTGAAAAAAAAGTGTTATTAAACGCTCGTTTTGTTTTCTTTTGTTTGACGTTCGTTTATCGCAGCTCATGAGAAAATAGGTTGTTGTCAAGGCTACCTGATACATTTTTGTAACATGCAATATACCTTCAAAGTTTTAATATCGTTTTTTACTTTAACATTAAAAAAATCTTAAAAATATATCAAATTTCGAGTGTTAGAAGTTTTTATTATTTATTATGTGTACATGTTTTTTTCTTGTAAAATTGTTATTTAAGTGTCAAAAATTGGGTTTCATTGTTTGAAAAATTTTAAATTTTATTTTTGTGTTAAAAAATTAATATATTATTGATTTTTCGAATTTGATACGTGGGTGCTCTTTTTTCTAAATTGGATACATTTGGGACTTTTTCAAGGGTACTTTTTTAACTTCGTCGCGGCAACACTGTTCGACTTCACTGTTTATAAAATTCACCACTAAAAATGTTTTGTGTCATGGCCTAATAGTCAACATAGTCAACATGGCCAATTAGTCAAACATAGTCGGACGCAACACAGCCGTTTCGTTTGTCACATACAAATCTACCGAACGGATTTTTATGTATTTAGTTAGCCGAAACGTAACGTGACGCAGAACTCTGTTGAATCTTGATTTCTATGTTACGTCGGCTGACATTTCAACAAACAATTTGCTTTTTGTAAAGTTGCTAGCATCACACTTGCGTTTATTTGTTTGATTGCTGTAAATTTTTTGGTTTTTGCAACTATTGGAGCGAAATGTAAGTGTTGTAATTTGAATGGAATTTTCAACAATAATATAACTTAAATATGTTTTAGAATGGTAGACGACGAAAAATTAATTGATTTGGTTAGGAGTAACGAAGTGCTTTACAACAAGTTTTGTTTGGGCTACAGGTTGCCGGAGAAAAAAAAAAGCAGCGTGGACAACAATAGCAATGGAACTTGGAGTGACAGGTTGGTATAAAAAATATAACACAAATTAAATCTTTACATTGAGATTATGTTTAACTAGAGGAGCAGTGCTGCAAGAGATGGACAAATTTAAGAGAGCGGTTCTCCAGGGAGTGCAGGCGAATGGATGCACCATCAGGTAGTGGAGCGTCTTTTGGCGAAACTTGGCCGTTGTTTGATGCATTAAGCTTTTTGAGGGAGCACGTCAAGCCAAGACCGTGAGTACGCGTTTTAGTTAAAAATTCAATACATAACATAAAATGTATTTTATTGAACACGTTGTACATTCAATTTGGTGGAAGATTCCATGAATTCGTCAAGTCCAACGACACCGGAACCCATGTCACCTCCTCCAATAATATTATCTCCTGCACCTACACCAGCAGAAACACCGACATCTTCAAGCACTAAACGACGCAGAGCTTATAATGATAGCAGTGAAGAAGAATTTCGCTCAGCTTGCAATGCCCACATGGAGATGTGCATACAAAGGACTGCACCGAAGAACGAGGTTGTTCATGCCTTTGGGCAAATGGTCACCGCTTCAATAAGCGCGATGAATGCCCAGAAGCAAGCGATTGCAATACAGGGTATCACCGATTTTGTTATGAAACTGCAGATGGAGGAGTGAAGGTTTAATTTTATTTAAAGTTTTATTTTTTAATTTCATTTTCCTATTATTTTATTTTCATTTAATTTTGTTTATTTATTTTAAATGTGTGGCCTTACTCTGTTATGCGATTCGAAAAGCAAATGCGATTCGAAAACGAAATCACACTAACAGCCCTATTCTGGCAAATTAACAAATTGTTAACCAGTATTTTGATTATTTCTATGTGTTTGTTGTTTTCAATACAAAATTTAAAGCTAAAAAACAAAACTTTTTAATGAAATTGTCAATAACTGAAAAGCATTTGGCAATTTTTATCAAATTTATTTATTTTTGCGCTTCAAATTTTATTTTGAAATAAAAACAATTGCAACAAACACATAGAAATATTCAAAAAACTGATTAACAATTTGTTAATTTGCCAGAATAGGGTTGTAAATACATAAATTAAGATTACTAAATGGCAGTAACTTCTACCTCTGCTTTAAAATGCTGTTTTTGTCTGCATTGACTTCCAACTAATCCAAAATTTACAAAAAAACCACGTACATGGAGCGATTTTGTTTTCGAAACTGATTTACTTTCCGAATCTTATTTACTTTTCAAATCGCATTACAGAGTAAGTGAAATTCAAAGAATGATTATTTGAATTAAATGGAATTTATAAGACTTAAATTTTTGTTATTTTGTAGTTGAAAATAATTTTTCATATATTTAAGAATACATAGCTTAAGAGAAGTGATGTTTATTGCATTTTTTTAATAACATACTAAGTCAGCTTACACAAAACTAAAGTTCCTTTTGTATACCAAAAAATATTGAAATAAATTAATTTATCTTTCTTAAATAAAAAGCAATGTTTTTAAAAAATTTGTGTTATTATTTTAATGGTTTTAATAGAGTTTTGTGAAGAATATTGAAACATAAAAATTAAATCCGGTTATATTGAAATGGAACTGCTCCTTCGTTTAGAAAGAACTCTGCTAACTTATCTCTAAGTTGGTATGCAGCTGTTGATGCATTGCGTCGATGAGATGTTATGGAATGTAATGGTTCGCCAACATCTGCAAGATCATTTCGCCAATTTCCATTTTCAACGTTATGTCCGGAGTTCTCCCAGTCAACATATCCATCTGGGCAGTACCATCTCTTGCTATCAGATAACATAACAAAGTTATGCAGAACTATGCAGCCAAGAACTATTTTTTCACAATTTTCTGGGCTACATTCGATAGGTGATCTGAGAACGCGCCAGCGGGCAGTCAATATTCCGAAGCTGTTTTCAATAACGCGCCGAGCCCGCGACAAGCGATAATTGAAGATGCCTTTGGTCTGAGGTAGTTGCGAACCAGAATATGGTCGCATTAAGTTCACCTTGAGCGGAAATGCTGCGTCGCCTACAAGAAAATAAGGCAATGGTTCCGTTAAACTATTCCCTATTGGAGTACTTGAAGGAAAAGGTAATTCATTTGCTAAAAGTGCTCTCCCGAAAGTAGAATGTTGGAAAACTCCTGCAAACAATTTAAAAATATGTTTTTTACTTTAACAGTATAATCAAAATATATATATATAAAAATTACCTCCATCGCTTTGACTGCCATAGCTACCAATAGACACCATAGTGAACGTATATTTGGCATCACATGTTGCCATAAGAATAATACTATAAAATTTTTTATAGTTAAAAAACATAGAACCAGAGTTCTTTGGGCAAGTAATGGCAATATGCTTGCCATCAATACCTCCGACGCAATTTGGCATATTCCACAACCTGTTAAAATCGTTTGCAATATCCTTATATTGCGAAGTGGTTGGTTCACTAACGTATATTGGCGAGAGTACATTCCACAACACCTCGCACGTCTCCAAAACAATATTTCTCACCGTTGTTTTTCCTAATTTATAGCTCCACGCAATACTTTGGAAGGACGCACCATGAGCTAGATACCTTAAAATAGAAAGCAATAGTTTATTAGAGTGAAAAATTTTATCAACTATAACATACAAGAGTGTTATGGAAATCCGCTCTTCAGGGAAGATGTCTTGATAAGGCTTTGCCAAGCGTGTTCCAACTAAATTAACTAGCAAATCATACACATTTCGGTTCATGCGCGTATGTATGAAAAATTGCTCTTCATCATGAGCTTTCA
This sequence comes from Dichetophora obliterata, assembly GCA_963920525.1. Lineage (NCBI taxonomy): Eukaryota > Metazoa > Arthropoda > Insecta > Diptera > Sciomyzidae > Dichetophora > Dichetophora obliterata. The sequence continues at coordinate 154,573,865 of OY986436.1, read as the reverse complement.
TATTTAAAAATACTTTTTTGAAGTAACCATTAGGTACCCGGTCTCTATTTATTGGTCGAACAGCCCAGCGTCTCGAATTTTTTTATTTCTAATTTCGATACAATCACAAGATGTTTAAAAAACTTAAATTTAATAACAAGTCTTCCTCCATTGTCTATTTGATATTTTTAGCTCAAACAAAAACTAATTTTTTTGACATTTGCTGTGGTTGCTTTGTTCGTAACATAATCAGTAAAAAGTCATAGTACGTTGCGTCATGTTCACCTATGTTACGTCAAGTTTGCATAATTAGACCATCAAACAAAGAAAATAAATAAATGAATTCAATGTAAGTTGTAAATAATGTATGCTAAGAATTGTATTAATAATTGTTTAATTCATTTGTCTCTCAACAGAATTATGCCAGAATTGAAGGAGACCGTTTTGTCTGCATATCCTACTCGCATGAGCTTTCCAAATACGGCATTAAGGTCGGTCTTGCCAACTACGCTGCCGCCTGCTGCACTGGCTTGAATGTTGAACCTGTCTGTGATGGACCAGGTGCATTCCGTTGTTACTTGTGTATTCGGTGCCATGAAAGGTGCTATCGATGGTGTTTTGAATGTTCCACACTCCGTCAAGCGTTTCCCTGGCTACTCTGCAGAGACCAAAAGCTTCAATGCCGATGTTCATCGTTCACATATCTTTGGTCAACATGTTACCGATTATATGCGCACTCTTGGGGAAGAAGCCTTCAAACGCAAATACAGCCGTTACATCAAGTTGGGAATCCGCGCTGATGATATTGAAGACATTTACAAAAAGGCTCAGCAACAAATTCGTGCCGATCCTACTCAAAAGGCAGCAGGAGTAGACGGAGAGGAGTTTCCAAGAAACGGTGAAATGCTAAGGGCCAATTTGTCAGTGCGAGTTTAAACTCTAGTCAAATTAAACCTAGCTTAACTCACCAAAATTGGACGTTTAAAATCATTTAGGCACAAAAAAAAGCACATGATATTTTAAGTCAATTTAACATCAACGAATGCTAAAATATCTAGATAAACCGAGTTTAAATGTCCACTTTTGGTGAGTTAAGCTAGGTTTAATTTGACTAGAGTTTAAACTCGCACTGAAAAATTGGCCCTAAGAAACTTACCAACCCTGAAAGGAAGTTGGTAAGCAGAGCACAAGGCCGCCTACATCACCAAGCTTAAGACCGAAGCTGAGGCTTAATTCGTGGGAGTGGTCTTTAATGTTTATCTATACTATTATATAAAATTGAAGTGAAAATTAAAATTTACGACTTTACTGCAAAGCTACTGGTCCGATTTTTATTAAAAGTTTTTTAAAATATAGTTGTGCTACAGATTTATTGAGAGTTATTTTTCTTTCAAAATTTGAATAATAAGAATATTTAATTAAGGTATTAAGTTTTTTAAGAAATCGTCTCAGCTGCCACGCATTGCTTATTCGTATTTGCCCAAAATTCGTTTTTGCCTTATTCGCTCCAAAAATAAAACAAAAGAAAACAATAAAATTTTTTTATTCCTGTAATATGTATTGTCTTAAGCCAATAAAGGCGATGATGCCATATCGCATCACTAAGTCGGATGTCGGAAAACTAATCGTATCACATAAAAATTAGGTAAAAATTAGCACATGTATAAAAAAATTGTCCCTTATTTAAGGCGTTAAGAAGATTGATAAAAAAGTCCTTGGTGAAGCCGCGGACAACAGTAGTCTGCTAGTTCTATTATAATAAAGCTTTTAAATATAAATGTATTTGAAAAACTCTAAATTTATATAAGTCATTAGAACTTACCAATTTAAGTACGCTTATATTATGATAATGAGTAACCAAGACAGTTGTTCTTCTGCACCTAAAATATACCTTCTATATACATGTATGACAAATATGACGCCATGTTTAAACAAATAAAATAAGAATGAAAATTAGGGAATTTTTGTGAAGATATTTTATATAATGTATTGTAATAAAAAGAAAATTTCAGTTATTTTAACCAAAATATTTTAAGTTTAATTTGTCTTAAATAAACGTGCTTCCCTTGAAACTTCCAGGAAACTTCCAGGAAACTTTATAAACAATATTATTTCAGATCAGTATTAGTTTTTTAAATTCTGAATTTTATTTGAACTATTTTGTTAACTGAACATAATATATATTGTTTTTTTAATAATTCTAAAAAAATATTTTTTTAGAATTATATTTGAGCTCAATGCCAATGAACATAATAAATTTTTGTTTAAATAAATTAATGTTATTTCGATATATTGGATTGAGTTTTTGTTTGAGTTTTAATAAAAATCTGATTTATCATATCGCTTTAATTTTCATAAAAAATGTTCTTATCAGAAAGTATAGTTTCTAAGCTTAAATAAAACATAAATTCAACGTTGCTTTTTTTAGTTCAATTCAAAAGTTTTAAAAAATAAACAATCTCTTAGAACATGCTCATCTTAGCTTTCTATCTTTTGTTTTAGCGCCAGTCGTCCAAATTTAAAATGTGTTTTTTTTTTATGTAAAAATACACTTCATCAACAGTTTTTTTCTAAATTCTAACTTTGGACGAATACAGCTCCGCTAAAACAAAAAATACAAAATTTGTTGATATTTCGTTGGATAAACTAAAAATTTTAGCTCCGCTACAGCACATAACGCGATAGGTTAATATATTGATTGAAAAACTGATATTTTTTTAAAATACAAAATATTTTTTATTTTATGGTGAGTAGTTCTGATTCTAGATCAATGATACTAAATACTAAGAGTAAAAATATTTCTTCTATATACATAAACAAATATCGCACACCCACTTCAAAAGCGATATTATCTAATTATCTTATTCTTGTATCATTTTACATAAAACACAAAAGAATCATATGTAAGTTATTTTAACGAGGATTTTTGTGTATGCCAATGCATTGCTGGAGTTTGTGTGCAAGACGTTAAAAAAATACGATATGTTGTGGGAGTTATTTGCTCTCACCAACAAAAAAACAATACAACGAAAGTTACTTTTTCAGTGAATGAATGAACCGAAAATCCTTAAAAAAATAATAAGTGGCAAACATATCGCACAACCACTTCAAAAGTGCACAATTAAAAATTTCTACATTTTTACCTATTCGTGTAAAACTGTTTGTAGTGATCATCTTCATCGGCTGTCTTAATTTTGTACATATATTCTAAGTCTTCAATTAAAAAAAATCGTTGTCTCTTTTTGTTTTGTATGATGGAGTCCCTTGAAGAAAAAAAATTTTTTTGCTCCTCCTGAAAATGTATAAATTTTGAGTTGTGCACTTTTGAAGTGGGTGTGCGATATGTTTGCCACTTATTATTTTTTAAGGGTTTTTCGGTTCATTCATTCAATCCTCGTTAAAATAACTTAGATATGATTCTTTTGTGTTGTATGTAAAATGATACAAAAATAAGATCATTAGATATTACTTGTCATTATTACTAATGATTGTGAAATGTTATATTTAACCACATTTTACCTTTTACAATGCTAAATGTAAATAGCTTGTTGAATTTTTTATTAGCCTTATTTGAGTTGCCCTTATTAGCGTTGGCGTGGGCAGCGGATGTAGATGGCATTTCTGCAGAGGCTTCGTCACCATCCTGTGCATTTTTTGTTAGATCTTCTGTAGCATTTTGTGTTTGTGCACTCTTTCTTTCGATGGCTTCGTTTTTTGTTTTGCTGCTGTGTGAAGTGTTAACTAATTTAAAATTGTCATCATTGGGTGTTTCTGTACGCATGCGTATGGCCTTAGGTCTATCGCTACTGTTGTTGAACCTGACTTCATCAGCTTTATTTTCCACACTCTTAAAATTTTCGCTTAAGTATCTGCTTAATTGGCAAGCTATATATAGCTCATCAGTTTCGTCTGTGTTCATGGATTCGGGCAGCTGTAAAGTACATAGCACACAATTATATTTCAAATAATATAAAGATGTTTCATAAAAGTAACCTCTTGTTTGATCATCAGCGTAGGTACATTTGGACACAACTGTCTTTTCTTATTCTCCGCCTCTATGCGTGCAGCCTCTTCTCGTTTTTCCTTTTCCGCAATGGGCAACAGACACAAGTGCCGATCATACGTACTGATAAATTGAATTTGCGCTATATTTTTAAATTTTCCCTTGACGATTTCGGCTGTTTCAAGAATTGGCTAAGAAATATAACAAAGTTTAACCAACTTATATTAAAATTGTCTTATCTTACCTTCATCAAGGGCTGCTCTCGAGCACGCAGTACAATGTGATGCAACGTATGCATATTCTGACGCACCAATGGAGGTATCGGATTGCAGCATGCGAAAATGCCTTGCATTTCACGTGGCAAACTCTCAGATCTGCAGCATCATATTATTGGGCAGCACGTAGCAGTAACTTTCATCTTCCAGACGAACATTATCGCAAAAAGCAAAAATCTGGCGCAGCGCGAACATTTGACGATGAGCAAAAACACGCTTTGACTTACGAAACAGATTCAAATGGGTAACCGGCCCAATGGCAGGTTTAACGTAGCGCTTCTCACAGATCTCAGTGCTACGTTGATGGTCGCCAAAACATTTGTTTGATTGTTCGATGCATTTAGGATATAATTTGTTAGGCGCTCATATGTTGATATTCATCAGAAAGTGTGGATCAACCGCAGTCTTCCTCCTTTTTACCAGCATCACAAAGGATCTGCGCTGGCAAAGTTGCCAAAGCCAACAATGATGTGTGTGAATCAATTTTCTGTTTGCCATTTCTTTATTAATGTTTAATTATTATAGATTTTCTGTTATTTTTCACACAAGTTTCTTTAATAATGAAACGATTTAACTGATAAACACAAACATTTCTAATTTCGGAAACTTCGATTTTTAGCATCTGATATTAAACAACATTGACAGCTATTAGGTGAAAAAAGGTGAACTCACGTACACAACACGTGAGTTTCACAAATAACAAAACCAATCTCAGATCAGCTGATTTCTGACTGAAAAATCGAAGTTTCCTATCTGGTTATTTGTGTTGCAGGTCTCTGATTAGAATCGAAATCAAGCCCGTTGTCAGAATTTCAAAATTACAAGAATTCGCAGAAATACAAAAAAATCTAGGTGGCAACTCTATCCGCCATATTTAATTTTAAATGCTGACATCAAATCTGAAATCATCTACCCCCTAAAACTTCCAATCAAGGACTCCAAAGAACCTTAAAAAGTCCTAATACGCTTAAGTTTTTTCTACACAAGCTCATTGAGTTTTTTGGATACTTGCTTTAAATTCCATTCATTGGATACTTGCGAGCTTACAAGCTTTTTCAGATTGTTTAAAGTTTTTCAACTTTCTGCCCGACAAAGTAAAGACCTAACCAAAATAGACGAGTCACTTCGTAACGAGTGAAGACGAAAATGTTCGCATAAATGCAATTCAATATTGCTGTCCAAAATAAACACACGTCAATTCATCGAAACTGAACGAAACGGCTTGACAAAACATTTAGTTCCGTAATTTTTATCGAATATTTAGCGTCTCAACTCGTTAACAACAGCTGTTCAAAGTGTGCGACATTTTTTTCACTCATAGTTCACAAATTTTTGGTTAATGATTAACATAATTATTATTGCACATCAATTGATAACTATAAAACACTCTGTCCGCAATTGATCAGCTATTTCAAACGGGTTGAGCTAATCGTTTTATTTTGGGTTAAATGTCAAAACAGACGAATCGATTGCAGATATTAGCGGGGTTCACATGATCCTACATGTTGTCACGCCTGACGTGATGGGTGAATAACTGTAAATTTTGCTTAGCGGCCAAACGACCACACATGCTGTCAAACCTCATTTGGCTAAAAAATTTCGTGTGGACAATGTGTCGTAGATTTGGCAGCGGCTGTACTATCAACATTTTTGTACTACTGGCTGTACTACTACCAGTAGCCAAAAACACTTTTTATGCTTTATTTTATGCATTTCTATTTTTGTACTCTTAACTCTCTATGTTATCTTGTCTCCGCCATTAGTTTTTAAATGGCGATGCTTGGCGTGTTCGTCCAAAACGTGTTCACATTGGTAGGATGACTGCTCATCAAACCTTGAATTTGAAAAATTTCAAACTCGAGCCAACATGTTGTCAGTCGGCTTTATCGAGCGTTCGAACGGTCAAATACGAGGCTTATCCTACCAGGCGTGACAACATGTAGTACCATGTGAACCCCCTAGCTAGATAAACAATTTAAAAAGAAAAGTTATTCAAAATATCAGTTTTTTTACAACGATAATATTTTTGTATTATATATTTTCCTCTTCTTTCTCTTTTCTTAATGTTTCATGTGAAGAAATTTGGGTGAACTTTTTTTGCACCACCATTTTTACTTCCCCCCATTTGTACTGCCCCCAGATGAAATTCGTTTCCGACGCGCTTGGCAGGTTGCAATCGTCTCGTTTCGTCTAGTTTGGTTAGGACTTAAGCAGTGTTGCCGTTTTGGCTATTTATAGTTAAGGCGAATTTACACATTTCACTCAAAACGATGACAGTGAATTAATTTTTAATTTATATTATTCAAAGTGTAAATTTAAAATTTTGTGGATGATTCTGTGTTGAATGTCAAAATATATTCGTTGGTTGATTAATTTCATTGACGTTTAAAAAAATGAAATAAATAAAAGCCGTTCAGCAATTAAATAAAAAAATATAAACTTTCTGCTTGAAATTTTGTTAACACCTTACAATTGCGTTTCAGTACGAATGGCACATCAGTTCGATTTGCTTTCACTTTCATCAAAAGTTGGAAGACGTTCTACTTCTTTCACTGCTCAATGTGGATCATTTCACAATCATCTTTATTTTAAAGATGAAACTTAATTGACATTTCAAATCAGATGATTCATCCAAAGCGAACACTGATAGTGAATCGTGTAAATTCGCCTTTAGGTTTTCGTCAACACACATTTATCACTATCACAAGTGCAAAACTGCTCAAGTTCTCAAGTTTGAAGGCCCATTTCCAATAACGCGTGAGATGCGTTGCGTTTTACGCTGCGGAAGCTGCGGAAAAAAATCAATTACCAATAAAACGTGTGCGTGAACATATGATATGCCGTACTTCTGCTTAGCAAAGCATAATTTTGAACAGTACCCGGCTCAGTACATTTTGTAAGTACAGTCCGTACCAAAAAATAGCATAACATAAAAAGATTTTTAGAAGTGGTTAAAAATTTGCTCCAATTGGCTTTTGTACTAAAAATGATAATAACGATGTGTTTCTTGACATCTTCTTTCCAATCGTGCTAAAAATGTTCATTTAAGGAAAATGGTGCTCAGTACGTTCCTACACTTAAAAAAATAATATATACTAATATTTTTAACAAGGTTTTTTAATTAATAAATGTCAAGAAAGTTGTCTAAACAAAAAAATTCGCATAATTTTTAATGCATAATTTTCTTACCCTCAAGCAATACTAAAGTATAGTCTTTAATAAAAAATGGCGTAATATTTTTGATATAATCGCAGTTTTAAGTTATCGAAATATAAACAAATATTTTCACTAAGTCGCGAAGTTTTTTTAACTTTTTGAATGTTACCCAATATTTCTTGATGGGAACTTAAAGATATACTAAAAAAATTAGTCATTTAAACCGGAATTTGAGCCCAAATTAAACAAAAAAGTTTAAAAGCTATGTGAGTAAAACCAATTTCTTGGTGAATATAAGGATATTATGGAGGTTTATTCTTTGTATTAATCACCAATAAAATGTATAATAATTTTGTGGTTGGAGTTCCGTTTAATTCTTTTAAAAAAAAATGCATTTTGTGGCAAAGGAATCTTAAAACTAAGAAGTTAAATAGTTTAAAAATGAAAATTATGTACCTAGAAATCAGAGTCATATTAAGGCAACTCTTTCGAATTTTACCTTCTTTTTTTTCTCTTGCTATCAAAGAATTATACAAATGCTGAAATGGTACAAAACTTTCATTCTTGATCTTGATTAATTTTTGATATGAATTATTTACAGTAGAATTCATGGTTTTTGTTTTATAGTCTTTATTCTCAAAAGTTTGCCATGTTTCCATTGTACCTAATATATATAAGTATTAATCCAACGGAACATGGCTCATGTCCCTCAATTAGTGACTCCCTTTAATTAGTCTTGAGCCCAAAGCGCGATATTTCTTATAAAACAATGAAAATCTTTCGTTGTTTTTTTTATAATTTCTTTCTGATTTATGACCAAAAATAAAAGTAGTCCTCCAAATTTTGTGGTTACACATTTTGTCTTCTTATCTACTTATTATCGGTGATTGGTAAAAGCGGTGGACTTTTTTAAAATACAACAATGTCTGCGAATTTTTGCAAAATAGTATAAAAAATTATATTTCAGATAGAAGTGATTCTAGAATTTTTAAACGGACCGCCATAATTTTTTAAAACCAAACTTTCGGTAGATTTTGTTAAATAAAAAAAAATATTCTGCATTTAAAAATATTCGAAAATGTTGTTTTCATAATTCTTTTCACATTGGTTGATATTTTTGGTGAACATGCTAATTTTGGGTGATTTTTGGACAAATTACTCAACACTCATAATTGAAAAAAGAAAATTTGAGGATATTTTGTCAATTTTGAGTGAAAAGCATTCGCACCAGTGCCAAATACCTTGTAGTATGGTACCAATAGTTCGTACAGTACTATTTGAAGTTGCTCTAAAGTGAACAGCTGTTTCGATGTCAATAGCTTTCAAATCTTCACGCACGTGAATTATTAAATTTTTCGAATATTTTACGCTGCGTGCACACGCACGTTGTTTATTGGAACCAATTAGGTATGTTTTCGTGCATTGATTCTTTGCGTAAATTTACGAAACGCATCTCACGCGTTATTGGAAATGGGCCTTGAGGCTACAGTTGAAAAGCACTTGTGTAGATTTTTGACGTACGTGTATTTTGTTTTTGTAAAGTGGACAAGTACTCAACTGCACTGACAAGTGCACTGAATCGTGAATACCCCTAATAATTTTACATGTGGCAACTCAAATCACGTGCCACTAAAGACTACGCAACAATGTAGTCAACTTTGATCATGAAAAGTAAATTGTGAGAAATTTATTTAAAAAAGCAAAGAAATTATATATTGTCAAAATCTTTAAAAATATATTCATTCGTTTAACAGTGCACCCTAAACAAGTGCGTATTGCGCTGCGTACCCAAGCGCCACGCAATTTTATTTTACGCTTAACCTAAACAAGTGCGCTGCGGAAAAAACTGCTGCTCTCGAACCAGTTCAGTCTGATGGTTTAAAAATCTTAAAGAAACTTTTAGTATTGTGTAAAAATCTATTAATATTGCAACTACTTCCATTTGCAATTGAGATTAATTAATTAATAGCAGCTGATTGCTCTTTGTTCTAATACTTTGGTTTTATGCAGCCAAGTTCACATCCGCACGCACTGTCAAAATTGGAAATTCGATTCATGTTGCGGTAGTCCGGTGCGAGTTTCGGTAGGCTTCATACAAAATGTATGTGCATGCATGAGCCGATTTTGACAGTTAAACGCACTTGTTTAGGGTGGACTGTTAGTTTTTTAAAAGGAAAAGTTATATCTTTTATTTACTAAAGCGACAGACTATTTATAGATGATTTCGTTTGACCGGCGGTTTTCGTTATCCGGCATAAGTTTGGTGCCATGCCCTCCGGATAAACGAGGTTCTACTGTATTTTACAAATCTATTTGCAACTAGTTAGTACAAATGGGTATGTTAGTTTTTTGTTTCTTTTTTATAATATGAAGAGTAAATATTTTGGTTATTTGTTTTACATTTTGGCTATTTCTACCCCTACGTTTAAAAAACGAAAAGTATAGAAAAATATATATATTCTTGATGAGCATCAGCTCCTGGGTCGATTAAGCCATGTCCGTCTGTGGTCACGATATATGCCGTAATTTTTTAGCTATCGTAACGAAATTAAATATATAACATTTTTATTCGAAAATGGAGGTCAAGAAAATGAGCCAAATCGGATGAAAACCAAGCCTACCTCCCATACAAAGTGACTTAACCAAAACGGTAAAATCTCTTTAAAATCCATAAAAATTAATATGACTTAAAATTTTGCACAGCGTCTTTAATATTTATTATAAACTTTGCTTATAAAATTTGTAAAAATGGGATGAAAACTACGCCTACCTCCCATACAAAGTTCACCAAAATCGTATAATCTCTTTGAATTCCACAAAAATTAATCTAACGACTTCAAATTTTGCACAAAACCTTTAACAATTAATACAAACTTGAGGTATGAAATTTGGGTAAATCGTCGTCCGTGGGGCATTTTTACTTCGGCCCAGTCGAAGATAATTCCTTTCTAGTTTTATTTTGCGTTCTGGTGACAAAAAAATATTGCTCCGGCAACACTGGACTTAAGTCTCAACAAGCCAAGCCAACGAGAAAGCCGGGATATGACTTGTATCTGTTTGGTATATTTGCAAGCTGGCTAAAGCTTGCTTTTTCACGTTTGGATACATACTTGAATTCAAGTACTTGAAGAGGCTTGAACTTCAAGTAGGTTTGTGCAGGTCTCTGATCCAGATTATAAATAATATTGTGCACTTGCCATGTAGCGATAAATCAGAGAATCCAGATTTGTCCTCGGTGAAGCTATCATAAAAAATTAATGATAATTTAATAAACACGCATGCGAGATCTAATGATAACTCAGCGACTCATTCATTTTCATTTTTTCATTTTTTTTTTAATATTTCTTCGTACAAATCGTCCGTAACGACAGTTTGGAAATGCCCATATATAAAAAGCAAAACGATGTCTGTCTGCCTGTGTGATGTCTATAGACTCCAAAACTACTGGACCGATTGACCTGAAATGTTGGCACTCGATTTGTATAAGGTACGATATGGTTTAGGGAAAAAAGTTGCCACATCCCCCTTTTACCGCCCACAAATCAATGAGAATGCTTTATTTCAGACGGTTTTGATCGTATAAGACTTAAATTTAGAAATTTAGTTTGTATGTTTAATGTCGGCAACTGTACTAAAAATCGGTTTTCACGCCCTCTTTTACTGCCCACAAATAAATGAAACTGTTTTTCACACGGTTTTGCTCGTATAAGACTTAATTTTGGTAATTTAGTTTGTATGGTTAATCTCGGCAGCTGTACTAAAAATGGGATTCCACGCCCCCTTTTACCGCCCACAAATCAATAAAAATGCTTTCTTTCTGACGGTTTTGGTTGTATAAGTCTTAAATTTGGTTTGTATGGCTACTGTCAGCAACTATACGAAAAATTGGTTTCCACGCCCCCTTTTTCCGCCCACAAATCAGTGAAAGTGCTATATTTGAAGCAGTTTTGTCTGTATAAGACTAAATTTTTGTACAGGGTTGCCCATATTCGACGGACCCATGTTTTTTTTAAAAAAATCAAAGAAAAAAATAAAAATTTGGCGGTTGGCAATCTTAATCATTTAATTTGTTCCAAGTAGATTTGTTTACATTAATTTTTGAATATGATATTTCTCAAATGGCCGCCTCTGGCGTTGATGGCGTATTGTGCCCTTTTTGCAGCATTTTCCATCGTTTTCGCCAACATTTCGGCCGGAATAGCGGCTATTTCTTCACGAATGTTGTCCTTGAGCTCTTCTACGGTCCTTGGCTTGTTAACGTAAACCTTTGACTTCAAATATCCCCACAAGAAGAAGTCAGGCGGCGTCAAATCGGGCGAACGCGGTGGCCAGTCCAAATCACCACTTTTCGGCATCAAACGGCCCGGAAACAAATTCTTCAGAAAATCTATTGTTATGCGACTTGTGTGCGGTGGAGCGCCGTCTTGTTGAAACCAGAACTGCCTCATACGCTTTCGACGAATAATTGGCATCACAAAATTGGTCATCATGTCGCGATAACGCTCCTGGTTGATGGTAACAGCATGGCCATTTTCATTTTGGAAGAAAAACGGCCCAATGACCGTTTTCGCACTAACGCCGCACCAAACTGTGACTTTTTCGTCATGAAGAGGCACTTCTTGAATCTCCTGAGGATTTTCAGTGGCGTAAATACGGCAATTTTGCTTATTTACGGTCCCATTCAATGTGAAATGGGCTTCATCGGACATGATAATTTTGTTCCAAAATTCCTCGTCATCTTCGGCCATTTCGAAGACTCTTTGGGCCCATTCCAATCGACGAGGCTTGTCCGCAGGCAACAATCTTTGCGTCAATTGAATTTTGTACGGGAACAAATGCAAATCAACGCGAATAATCTTCAATCAACGGTAAAGTGGACCGAGCCATGCCCAACTGTTGAGAACGGCGTTTTTGGGATGTTCTTGGGGACCTCTCAACACTGGCTCGTACGGCAGCGATATTCTCGGCCGATCGCCTTGGTCGACTTTTATTTGGCCTCTTCGGATTAGAAAGAGCCTCACCAGTCGAAAATTTTTCGTATAAACGCTTAATGGTGTTCTTAGAAGGCGCACTTCTCACATTTTTTAATCTTTTAAAAGCACGTTGAGTTTTCACAATTGACTTCTTCTGTTGAATGTAAATTTCAACTTTTTCAGAGCGCTCGCGTGGCGTGTATTGTTCCATGGTAAAAATCTGCTTGGACTGACGCTTCAAACGCGGTATGTCATTAAGCGATCTGACATCTCTGTCAAAAGTTATGGCGTTGCCAGATGGGTCCGTCGAATATGGGAAACCCTGTACTTAAGTTTGTATGGTTACTATCGGCAACTGTACTAAGAATGGGCTTTATCGCTATATATTTGTGACGAACCTTTCCGGGCGAGGTATCACTCGCCGGTGTCCAGGGTTCGCATCTCAAAAAATAAATCCCCAGCTGCCGAAACAAAAAAGAAATCAAGCTAAAGTTTTCTTTCAAATTTTTATAGTGTTGTTGCGTGGCCGTAGATTGAACCGTTTACCCTATTAGGCAGTGGCCATATGCCACTGCTTTATGTTTTTAGTGATCGTGTTTCTGTGCGGTCTTATTAATTTTATATGGCGACACTTTGTTGAGATTTGATAAACAAAGTGTAGGCTAGCTTATCGCGCGTTTGCTAGCCTAAGCACATTCCACAATGACAAAGTTGTCGTTGCCTCTGTGACGGCATAGTGGTAATTTGATCGTGAGCTAAGTGTGGTACTGACGTTCGGTTGAGCTGACGCTCTGTCTCACCGCGTGGACAGAACGTCAGCCTCGTTAATAGCTGGCAACGGCTTCATGTGACGGTTCGTCAACAGCCACTTCAAGCGGTTGGCTACTCGATTTGATACGGCATGTGGTTGTTGTTCGCTTGTGTGTTGTACAACAACCAGGCTCGCTGCCTGTGACGACTCAGCGTATCGGGACGTGTGTGTATGTTGTGGGTCGGATTGTTGTACGGCAGCATCGGCTTGCCGTGATGACGAATACCAAGAGGTTCTAAGCTAGTGTGATTGTTGTTGTAATTGTTTGCTCGTGTTGTACAACAACCACCCTTAACGTTAGTTGAGTAAGCGCTTGTTGCTTGCACGCTGGCTTAGTCTGCGGACAGAGTAAACGCTGAAGCAGGCAGGCAGGCAGGCAGGCAAGTTTGCTTACTTGTCCCAGTGCGAGAAAACTCGCTTCATACGATTTCATATAAACCTGCTCGAAGTGTGCAGAGTGGAAGCAGGCAGGTCAGATCAGATCAGATCAGGTTATTGCGAGAAACCAGGCTGGCGCATGTTTCTCGCAACTGAATTTGTTCTTTTTGTGTTGTTTTTGTAATTTTTCAAGGAAACTGCGTTTTTAATTACCTTTAGAATACAAGACCAATTACAACAAAAGCATTCAACAACAAAAACGCGTTGAACGAAACAAACATCAACAGCAGCGACCGCGTGAGGGCTGTTTTTGGTGGGCATTGACAAATTTGGTTAACGTCGATCAAGATTGTGTTGTTGTTGGTTATAAGTTGTGCACGAGAAAATGATAGATTGATAGAATAGGCAATTGTTGGGCAGAAACAAAAGAAATACATAAAAAAAAAAATAAAAATAAAACAATACAAAATTAAATTGCTTGGTTTTCTATTTTTTTAATATTTTGAACAGAAAAACCCGGGGTCTAATATGTTGGCAGCCCTATAATTCCAAAATTGTTGTGATACAAAAATCAAAAATATTTAAAAAGCATTAATTTTAAAATCAATTCAAATAAGGATATTTATGATTTTTCTATGATTTTTTTCTTGTGCTTGAAATGCCAGAAACAAGCGCTTTGCAGATTTTTGAAAAAAATCAAGTTTCACCAGCTATAACTTTTTTCTTAGAATTTTGGTTTTTTAAATTTTGTGCACAAAACAGCTCAAGACTATGCTTAAAGCATTATTGTTATTATTGGTTAACATTTTGCATTTTTTGATTTTTGAGAATTCTTTTTGTAAAAATACTCAAACTCTACATTTTCAAAAAGGTACACTTCTAATAAAAAATTCAATAACGACGAAATGTATTTGTATTAAGTGTTGTTTCAGAAAATTGTTTAACAACATTTCATTGCAATTTTTTAAAATTTGGATTCTTACGATTTTTTTTATTACAACAAGAAAGAAAATAGAATTCTTTTTGAAAAATAAATATCACAACTCTGGTAATTTTCATTCCATTTTTCTCACCGATGACATGTTTTAAAGATATTTGAATCTGCTATTTATTAAAAGTATAGAATGATTTCATCAGTTTACAGAATTTTAATACATATTTTAATGACGAAACAACTCATTTTTGCCCTTTTTACCAATGTAATGAGATTAAATCGCAATGAACCTTACTTTATCGGTGTCCGATTTGGATGAAATTTCTGGAGAGATGTCTTATCGGCCAATGGAACATTTCTAGACACCGAAGGAAACGCTAACTTTAGTTTGAAATTCTAAGTGCAATTCTGGGCTGGCCTAGTGGCAAACATATCGCACACCCTCTTCAAAAGTGTCACAACTAAAAATGTTTACATAGATACATTTTCGTGTAAGACTATTTGTAGTGATTATATACATCTTAATTTTGAACACACATTCTTAGTCTTCAATTAAAAAAAAATCGTTTTGTCTCTTTTTTTGTATAGAGTCCCTTGAAGAAAAAAAATTGTTTTTTGCTCTTCCTGAAAATTAAAGTTTTTGAGTTGTAGCTCTTTTGAAGAGAGCGTGTTATTTATGTATAGAAAATAAAAATTTTTCATTAATGCCATTAGCGGAGGATGCAAAATAGAAAGCAATAGGGGAAAAAAATATGTAACAAACTTTTGGCACGATTACGATTCTAAGATCCTAAGATCTAAATATGCAGTTTTGAAGAGCTCATTGAGAAAATACGATTTACTGAAGGATTTATCGATATATTGATTAGTTATCGAGTTATCAATTTACTTAATGTAAATACGATTCGAGTTATCAATTTACTTAATGTAAGAAGTCTTAATGTAAATTTGACTTTATTTATGCTAATATTTGACCGATCGGGATAATTTGGGTATCATTAAAAAACATATAATTGGGAAATTTGTAAAAGGCAGAGCCACTTTTTTTTATAAAAATTAGGAAAAATATCAATATGTACTTCAGAATACAACAAACAACTTTTGATAAAAGTCTATCTGGCTCCTTTTACAGAAAAAGTACATTTTGTAAAAGGCAGAACATAGTTTTTTTTCGTTTCGTATTAAAAACATTTCAAGTACCTTTCGAATGACACCTAAATCATTTAGATCGGACAAATATTAGCAAAGATATAACCGAATTGAAATAAAGGTTCCGTTAAGTAAACATTTTTTAAAAAATCGATATCTCGATAACTAATCGATTTATCGATAAATCCTTCGGCGAATTTTTTTTTCTTAAAAAGTACTTCAAAACTGCATACTCAAATCGAAAGGCCACGGAAATCGTAATCGCTCCAAACTTTTTCTCGCACTGATCTGATCTGACCTGCTCGCATTCACTCTGCACGGCTTATTTTCTGAGCAGGTACCTGCCTGCGCCTGCCTGCCTGCCTGACTGCTTCAGCGTTTACTCTGTCCGCAGACTTAGCTACCCAGCGTTCATGCAATTGCGCTGCCAATATGATGATTGGCATACGCTGCGTCAGCCCCCACCGCACCCTTTCTCTATCACTGTTATTAGCGCTGATAACAGGGCTAGCGACTATAAAGGCCAGTGCAGAGCTCCACTGGATCGTTCTTTGTTTATGTTAGATCGTAAAAATGAATATAGCAAATTCGGTTTTTGTCGGGCTATGTATGTTTGCCGCCGCACTCGCGTACATAGCCTTAAAGTACATTTTCGATGCTTTGTGGTGGCATGGTCTCTGTGCCATGCTGCCTTAAAAGTTAGTTGGTATTTACGTCGCGAGGAACACAGTTCTAACTACGTCCGATTCGTATCCTTTATAATTTGTCCTAAGTTCAACTGTATGTAAATATAAAAATTAGTAGGTAATAATAAATGTTTAAAATATAAATAGTGATTTATCAATTACCCACAGTGTTTAGTTTTATTTTTATCTTAAAATTACAAAGTGGTTACTTATTTCCTATTTATTCAAATATACTTTGTTTATTATGGAAGTGTGAAAATATTACTATGAGACTTCAAATCATTGATACTTAAAACAAAACAAATTGTCTTAACTTTGGCTACGAGATTTAAAAAAATCACCTAGAGACATCTCGCAGCACAAGGCTAAAAATCTTTACCTAAAAAAATAACCTAAAAACATCTCGGAACGCATTAATCAGTGGGTGAGCAGCTGTGTTGAGGGAACGCGTCGAAGGCCTTTTCAAAAAAAAAAAAAAAATACTAGTCACATGTCACGCGGTGAAGCGTTGGCTTACTAAAGTTCCGTTGTGCCGGTCGAGTGGCGTAATTTGACGACCTTAACCTACAATCTCATAGCGACATAGCGGTACCCGAAAGACTTGAAGAGGAAGAGAAAATTCTTGTCGACTAGGCAACCGCCATAGCGAAAAGACTTAGAAATTTTTCGGGGCTGATGTATTTTTTCCTTGCGTCGTCGTCCACTGTTACATTGGCCGCATTCAGCGCAGACAACTGTTGTGAACTGTAATGGTAGCGCTACCTTAGTTCACGATGTTTTTCTCTGAATGTGATGCTACTCTACACGTCAGAAGTTAGATTCAATTTAATTTTTGAGTAAATTTAATTCAATTGCAAAGGTTTCTCACTTAAATTTGCTGCGTTCTTTCTGCGTTTATTAATTTAACAGCGTTAGTAACAGCTTCTGACAGTTAAGCAAACAGTTGTCTTCATGTAGCATAGAATTTGTTCGCTCGATTAAAAGGCGTTCGCTACTTTATCAGTTTTAGTTAGCGCTACCAAATATGTACCATTCAGCGAATTTTTACAAAACAGTTGCCAACTGTTGTCTGCGCTGAATGCGGCCATTGCTAACATTGCTCAAATACTCTTAACGTGAGTATTTGTCAAAAACATTATTACCAGATTGCAATAGTTCATAATTTTGCGTAAAACTGACAAAAACCTTAAATATTTTAAACTTATTGCTAGCAATATTTTATAGGTGGCATCATTTTTTGCATCAGCTGTTTCGTTTGTTTTGCTTTTTTTGACATATAAGGTAAGTTACCCAAATAAGGCCGACCTAACGGTTTTTACCAGACAGAAGAGAAACGAGTTTTTTAAAACTTATTTTTGCAGTTTTGTATTTTTGTTTATTCAATTCTTTTTTCAAAAACATAAAAATAAAGCATGAAAAAGTAAAAAAAAATATCCAGCTCAGAAGGTTTTAAAAAAGACCTTTTTAATTTTTGCCATATTAGGACCACCATGTCTAAATAAGGCCCAATATAATTTCAATATAATTTCATTAACCAAGTTTTTCTCGGAATACACCACAGTTAGATTTGATCAATTAACCTTTTTGTTTTCGTTAAAATACCTCTCTTGATTTTTAATTCAAAGCTGGACATAGGCAATAGTTAATTCGTAGAATAACGGACTTTTACTGCGAGCACAATATTACATCAACCACGTTGTTGACGCTACCGCTGAATTCGTCTGTCACTCGCTTCACAGATGCGCAATCGAAGTAATTTTTTTTTGCATCGTGATGCAGATATGAACATGTTTAAACGTGCAAAAATCATTTTGCAGGGAATGCAATAATAGTGCGTATTAGAAATCGGGCCTTATTAAGGCTTGGGCCTTATTTGGCGAAGAGACCTTATGACTAATTTTTGCTGCAAATTTGATCATAGTGAAAAGTTTTGTGAAAATTAATAATTATAATGTTTTCCGCGATCGCTTTATACAATTTTAATGAATCGCATGCAAAGCAGGTAAAGCTCCAAGATCCAATCCGCGTGGGTCTGCTGCAGTTGAAATGAAAAGAATGCGGTCGATTGTTTGCTCCGATTGTCGAAAAGTGAATTAAAACGAAATGGCCCGCCACCTTTTTCACGGATGCTTTTGCTATTTTCCTTTTGGTACGGCTTTTAAGATCTGCTCAAATCTTTAATGATTTTAACATAAAATAATTCAAATAAACATTATTTATAATATTCACAATACCTTTCTCCTCTCCATAACACTTCTATTTGGTGGACCATAAGAATTGATCTTTGAAGCAATCAAACTCGACTTTCCGTTAACTTTTAGCCTGCTGACACCAAAAACGGCAACTTTTCTTGCAAGCTCTGCATTTCTATCCATCTCTTGCACCAGAACTCCAAATTGCTCGCTTGTGGTTTTTTTTTGTGCTAAATATAAATTAATTGATTCTAAATTCTTGCATTTGTTAATAAAATAATACTTACAATTTATTTTCAGCAACTTCCATTTCAACAAATTTCTAAACGAAAGATAACTTCCATCGTCTACATTTGACGTTTCGTTTCAAAATTTTTTAATAAGTCAAGCCAAATTTTCACTACTGTTACGTTGTCGTTCATTTCTGAATCTGCTGTTCTCGTTGGGCTAAGAAATTATTTTTACATCAAGCGAAAACAGCTGACATTTGGCTTTTGAACGAAGCCTTCGTGAAATACACGTTACGTTCGTTTTACAGAAAGATGCTATTAGAAAATTCTCGTCGGCTAGGCAAACGCCATAGCAAAAAGACTTAGAAATTTTTCGGGGCTAAAAAACGTTGCGAAAAGACTTAGAAAAATTTTTTAAAAAAAACTTAGAAAATTATCGTAGACTAGGCAACCGCCATAGCGAAAGGACTTAGAAATTTTTCGGGGCTAAAAGACTTAGAAAAAATTTTAAAAAAAAAACAGTAGAAAATTCTCGTCGACTAGGCAACCACCATAGCGAAAAGACTTAGAAATTTTTCGTGGCTTAGAAACTTTAAAAAACTTAGAAACTTAGAAAAATTTAAAATAAAAGACTTAGAAATATTCTTGAAGACTAGGCAACCGCCATAGCTAAAAAACTTAGCAATTTTTCGAGGTACTAGACAAACGTTTTAGTACAGCAAGGCTACGATGCAAGAGTTAAATGAAAGTTGATGACTTAGCTAACAGTGCACCCTAAACAAGTGCGCGTTGCGGTGCGTTCTCAAGCTGCAGAAAAAACTGCTGCTCTCGAACCAGCTCAATCAGGTTTTCGTTGTTGAACTAAGATGGTTTACAAATCTTAAAGAAACTTAGTATTGTGTAAAAATGTTGTTGCTTTATCGGCCTTCTTCGTGTGTTGTTTATAAAAATTGGACTATGGCCCCAATTGGTTGTTGTTTCTTTGGAAAAAAATCGTTAGAGCAATTAATTGTTCTAACCTGACCTAAAAAGCTCAATAAACGATTTTAAACTATCAAACAACTAGAATTTGTATTTAAAATCAAGAATGATTTAAACAATCATACATTTAAAAATTGTATTTAAATAATTGAAAATTAAAAAAATAAAATTGATTGGTCATCTCGTTAAATTTGGAAATAAATTTTAAGTATTGGAAATGTAGGAGAAGCTATCGAAATACCGGTAAATTTATTTTAAGAAAATACTTGTTAATTTAGTATGTAAGCCAGCAATTTTCAAAAATAAAATCAGAATTAATCACTGTAGCTCGAGTTTTTATTTCATTTCTCAGAAAGAGCATATTTTTAGTTATCAAGTAAAAAGCGTGGCACGGTTTGTCGTTTTCGACAGGTTATCGAAAATATCTTCCCTTTTTTTATACAAAACATTTAAAATACAATAAACATTTGACATTCTATTTTAATTCTAACAATAATTGATTTTGACAAATTTGAAATTTATGATGAATATTTCACGTCAAAGCATGTGTGCACAATCTCAATTTATGGCATTTGAAGATATTTACCGTTTTGCTAAAGTCACTTTGTATGGGTGGTAAGCGTAACTTTAACCCAGCCGATTTGTTTTCGAACTTGATCCCCGTTTTTTTAATATAAGCATATATTATGACTTTCATTACAATGGCTGCAAAATTGCGGCTGTAATCGTGTTACCAGACATACGGACATGACTAAATTCAGTAAGGAGGTGACGCTGATCAAAAATATATACTTTTCTATACCTATCACGACTCTTTATTAGCGTTACTAACGGAGTTACAAAGTTAATATACCCCTTACGCGGTACGCGGTCAAAAAAGGAAACAGAAGAAATGCTAGTTGTCAACTGCGCTCTTTAGTGCAATAGGTATGTTCAGCCATAAACTAACTAAGCAAAATTTTTTAATCATATTAATACGGAAAATTTTGTGATTTGTTATGATTTCTAAATGAATTTGGAAACAAAAGTAAAATTAAATCAATTTGCCCCCTAAAAATTAACGAGTCGAAATTCCACCCAAATGGGGAAATTCCCCCAGAATTGGCAAGCCTGGAGCAGACTAACAAACGAGTTGGCGAGTACGCAACTCTCTCTCTCTCTCTCTCTCTCTCTCTTTCTCTCTCTCTCTCTTTCTCTCTCTCTCTCTCTCTCTCTCTCTCTCTGTGTGTCCCTGTTTCTAATACGTAGAAATTTCGTTAAAACGTATTTGTTATTTTTATTTGTGTATTATTTCAAATCATACATGAGAATTTTTATTGCAATCAAGTTTAAAGAAATGTAAACTGCACCCTAAAGATTTGTTTTTTATTTTATATTTTTTGAGTATCTCTGGTCGCTGATTTCGAATCTGTTGTAAGAAATGCAAAACGTTGTTTGACACTAGGGTGGACCCTAAAAATGTGTTTATTTTTTATACTTTGAAATAAATAAATCCATTTTTTCCTAAAATTTTCGATAAAACCTTTTGATTTAATTGTTCATTAAAATTATTTGTCTTGAAAAAAAATATATAAAATAAAAAATAATTAAAAAATAGAAATATACAGATTTTATTTTGAATTACATTCGGAGGTGAAGAAAAAGCGTAAGGAACTTCGTTCCTGACTGTGGTCTCCCAACCGCACTACTTTTTTATTTTATCTATTTTTGAAATTATTACACTTTGTTTGAGAATTTTCTGCGGATTTACTCTGTACTTTTTTAAGTTAAATCTACAGTTAAATTATTAAATAACTGGAACATAAATATTGCAATTTTTAGTGGGACTATTATTACCTTGTACAGTTTGAACAGTATTTTGCCTCCGATTAACTATCGTGCCCATTTTTTTCAAGATAATTATGACACTGATCCCAGGTTCTGTATCAAATTAATTTAACCTATCATAAATTTTTACCGAAATATGTTTTCTCCGCTTATGAATTCTTGAATTGATTTCCATTACACGCATGATTTTTTTTCAAAGAGCGATCCAATAAATTTGATGTCTCGCATTGATATCTTTTCTCCAAGATCACGAAATATATGTATTATTTATATTTTTATAAACTATGCAGGGTCCCGATAACGTTAACAATAACGTAATTCCTAGCTCACAGCGTGGCATTATCTCACGATCCTTTGATCATATCTTCGAAGCAATATCCGTTGCCAGTGGAGTACGCTATTTGGCTATAGTCAGTTACTTGGAGATATACAACGAGAATATTCGTGACCTCTTAAACCCTAACGAGAATACAAATCACTCGCTTAAAGAGTTGCCTGGTGAAGGTATCATTGTGCCTACTTTGAGCACACATGCTGTGCACAATGCTCAAGAATGCGAGCAGCTACTCAGTCTTGGAGGAAGTAATCGGGTCGTCGGCAGTACGCTCATGAATGCCGGAAGTTCGCGATCTCATTCGATTTTTACAATAAGCTTAGAACATATTGAAGAATGTGAAGATGTTGCTGCAACAGATGGTGGAATAAAGAAAGGAAAACTGAACTTAGTTGATCTCGCTGGATCAGAGCGGCAAAATAAGACAGGCGCTACTGGGGACCGCTTAAAGGAGGCTACAAAAATAAACCTCTCACTCTCTGCCTTGGGAAATGTTATCTCAGCGTTGGTGGATGGCAAAACGAAGCACATACCTTATCGAGATTCAAAGTTAACACGGCTCTTACAAGTAAGTAAATAGTTTTATGAATTTAAAACGTTAATGTTGCCGTTACACAGGACTCCTTGGGCGGAAACACAAAGACGCTTATGATCGCATGTATATCACCAGCGGACTATAACTATGATGAAACCATATCTACACTTCGATATGCCTCGCGTGCCAAGAACATATCGAATAAGCCAAAAATCAATGAGGATCCAAAGGATGCTATGTTACGTGAATATCAGGAAGAAATATTGAAGCTTAAGAAAATGCTGAACGAGACACACACCAATATAGAGCAACCGATAATCATCGAAAATGGATCGATTGATGAAACAATGAAACAGAAATGGATAGAAAATGAAAAAAATAAGTTGCAGCAGGAAATGGAACAGGAAATGTCATTGCTTAAAGAGGATCACTTGGCACAACAAAAGCAAAAAGAGGAACTGGTTCGTGACATGGAGCATCTACGCAATAATTACGAACAGCAGTTGAAGTCTTTAAATCCTCAATCACAAACAACAACAGCAACTAAATCAATGTCTAAAAAAATTCAGCACATTTTTGACGGTGTCCCGAATGAAAATGAAGGTGTGTTAGCATCTAACCATGATTATTACTTAACTATTTTTAATTTTTTTTTTTTTGTTCAGCTCTGCAGCTGGAAGCCCGAAAGCGTATTGAACTTATAAAAAATGCTCTCATCGGTGGTGAACGCGCCAATGACATGCAACTAAAGGAGCGTCGCCAAAAGAAAAAACTTGCTGCACAGCGTCGCCTAAGCGCTTTAGCCCATGTTCTCAGTCGTGTGGAGCAAAGCGAAGATCGCGACTTACTACAAGGTCATTACACCAATATACAACATGAGCTCAATGCTAGGAATGAGTCGCTGAAGACGTGCCGACAAAAAGTTAAGGCTCTGGAGAGAGAAGTGTCCGATCTACAAGCAGAATTTCAATTAGATCGGGCAGATTATTTGGAATCGATTCGGCGCCTAGAACGTAGCTTAAAATTTTATCAGCAGCTTCTTGAGAAAGCTTTGCCTATACTTCGCAAGGATGGAAAGTACTGGTAAGCATTGAAAAGAGTCTATTTTATGATACTTTTAGATAACAAGCTGAGAAAGAACAGAGAAATGGTAAAATGGTAAATTTTTTTCTGTAGGAGTAACGGCCGAAAAAATAATTTTGCTCTGTATCGACTATATTCCGTTCATTTATAAACCATACCATCGCAAAACATAAATATCAAACCAGTGTGCTTTTGTCACGCTTCATGCAGATACG
Source organism: Dichetophora obliterata (assembly GCA_963920525.1). Classification (NCBI taxonomy): domain Eukaryota; kingdom Metazoa; phylum Arthropoda; class Insecta; order Diptera; family Sciomyzidae; genus Dichetophora; species Dichetophora obliterata. The sequence continues at coordinate 154,550,124 of OY986436.1, read as the reverse complement.
TTCATTTCGCCTGTGTCGAGCACCAGATTGAAATTGCAAAAAATTTAGATGGGAACAAAATGTAACATTAAAGACCACACATCTTAGCTCCTAGAAAAAGTGCAAGACAATATTTTTTATTATTTCGATTTTAGTCGTTTATTTAATTCCTCTTTTTCGATATGGTTCTGTTATTTAGGTGTTTTCATTGCCAACTTCGGTAATTTTTGAAGAAATGCAGACCTACCTCCAAACTCACTTCGAAAAGATGTGTAACGTTAAAGACCACACATTTTTGCTCCTACAAGTGCAAGACAACATTTTTTGTTCATTATTTAGATTTTAGTCGTTTACTTGATCCCTCTTCTTTGATATAGTCCTTTAATTTAGGTTTTTTCATTCCGAATTTCTCTAATTTTTTTTAATGCAGATCTACCTCGAAACTCACTTCTAAAAAATGTAACGTTAAAGACCACATAAAACTGGTTTTGTTTTCGAAACAACAAAAGTTAGAAGAAAAGTTTGTTAACATAAAATGCAAGTCTTGAGGCCTACTTTCATATACGCATACAACATTTTTTGGTTTCATGAAATATTTTGCATATATTTGCAGAAATATGCGTTCGAATGTAACGTTGAAGAGAAAAAAATTGACCATATGTGTTTATAATCTTAGACTCCTATAAAATGTAGAATGCTATCTTAGACAATCTAAAAGAAGCAATGATATATGCACAGATTCCTTCAAATTTCTATAAAATTCCTTCTAAATTATGATATTATTTATTACTATAAATTTTAAAAAAATATTATTATTATCCTATATTCGCATTTAATGTATTGATTTTTTATTGAACAAAAAGATGAAAGTAAGTCTTTTGAAATTATCGTATATATTAGTTCATTCACCATTTACAATTTTAGTTTGATCAATTCTATGTGAATAAAAATTTTAAACAATTTTTGTTTAAATAAATTTCTTATAATATACTTTTGAAAAAAAGAATTTTAAATTATTTCATGTCATCAGTGCTAGAATTTGAGCTAGGCTGGTTCAATTGGTATCGGCTCATAAAAGAAGTACTCGGTTAAAATTCTTGGACTAAATTTTAAACTTTTTTGGATTACATATAGGACAACACCAAAAGAGATAACTTTTTAATCCAAGGAAAATTTTAAAATTTGCAAATCCGAAACTAGATACTTTTTGATCCGAAAAAAGTTTAAAATTTTGAGAATGCATGTTAGCAAAAAAAAAACAATATTAACACATTAACTCAAAATCAAATTTGTCAATGACCATTTCTTGATTTGATCCCAAGTCCTCTCGCCTACCGGTTCGATATCTTACCCACTCGTCTATTGCAGTTGATTACAAAGTTTCGCTTAATTTGCTGGATTACAAACAAATGTTCGATACCCAGCTCAGACATAAAAAAGTTTTTTTTAGTTTTTTAAAACTAAAATTTTTTCAAAAGTTGTTTTGACTGGCTTTATGTCACATTCCCAACTTCGACAAAGTGGAAATTTTACAACGAGAGAACAATTACTCCAAAAGACTTACTCTCGAGATGCTCCACATATCACATACGCCAAGCAACATACGCATCAATTACAAGATGGACACAGAACTGTGCTCACAGCTACAGACACATATTAAGTACCAAGGGGGAAAATTTGCATTAGTAGAATTTTTAGGATTTAGTTTTAAATTCTCCGTGTTAAGTGTAATACGTTAATTTCCAAGTGTAAGAATTGTTCCATTTATTTTTTAGTTATTGTAAATTTATGCAAGAAATTTTTGTAACTGAAATATTTTTATTGTGTTTATTGTTTCTTCAGTTTTCCTGATGATGAATTGCAGAGTCAATTCGAAATATCGAAAAAAAAATAAAAATTAACAACAAAATTAAATATAATATATAATTTTTATATTTTGAAGCCAGTCAAAACAACTTTTGTAAACTCAAAAGGTCGCTAGAACTTTCAACATATTAACATTTTTTTAAAAAAATTTTTGATCATTTTAAATTTTTTTAAACTTACATGAACTTAATTGTGAACTTTAGATTAAGTAAGTTTCTGAAAAAGGTAACAACAACAACTCTGTATAGAGTCAATCACACAGCTGACTATACAGCCTGTTTCGGAAATCGCTACATTTCCTCTTCAGTTGTCTTGAGTGATTAAGCTGTAATCAACCCACTGTTTGCAACTAGAACAGATGGCAACCTTGGTAGAGTTGATGGACTTGATCTATATATAGCTTACTGTTTTAAAGTCATATAGTGTTGCCAGCTACTGCTGATCAAAATCCGCAAAATTTGTCAGAAAAATTCGCTAAAATCTGCCAATTAGTTTTCTTTTGAATTTCATTAACATAATTTAGCAATTCCATGTTAAACGTATCGGAAAAGAAAAAATTACGGAATGAACATATCCGTAGGAAAAAAGTTTGGCGTGATTTTTTGTGCAGTTATAGGTTGCACAAAATTGACGAAAATCGGCAAAAACGTCGAAAATCGAAACCATTTTGAATTTTTAAAGTGTATTCTTAGAACCTCTACTTTGAAATTAATTATCTCACCTCAAGAGACTCCCGAAAAACTAAAATATTTTAAAATTATTTTTAGAATAAAGTCCGTTCAATTACCTTTCCAACAGCAGTTCGAGCTTAAAATTTGGTTAAGAAATTAATTTGTTAATCAAAAAAATATTTGTGGTTAAATGTTAAAATTACTATATCTCATCTACCTTTCCAACAGTAGCTCAAAATTATTATTCGGTTAAGAAGTCTTTGAAATATGCATTTTCGTAAAAACGATTTTCAACGTTTTTGCCGATTTTTGTCAATTTTGTTCACCCTGTTAAAATCACGCCAAACTTTTTCCTCCAAATTAAGTTACTTGTTTCCGTGATTGATGCTTCAAGCGAAATTTGACACAAATCAGATATGGTCATTCCGTAAAGCCGGTACGTTTAAAATGGAATCGCTGAATTTATAACAAAATATTAATGTGAAGTTAGTAATAATAAGGTAAGAAAAATTGCAAATAATATCAATTCAAGACCCAATTTAAAAAAACGAAATCACTCCATTTTTCATTAAGGTTATTGTTTTCATAGATTGCATTCGACCCATTTAACATAAGAAATTCTCAAGGCGTATTGTAGTTGTGGCAGCACTTCTACTGGCCTCTTAAGCTGTATCTTAAAAATTCGAATTATTTTTAATTTATTTTTCTTTTTAAAAACATATAAAAGAAATGCTTAACATTTAAAATGCTATTAACTGTGTCGATTTGTAAACGATTTCTTTTTCTGGGCTTCACAATATTGAGCTGGCTAAACGCTCGTTCAACATTAGCGTTTAACCAAAGAAATAATAAAAGGTGCAGTGAAAAGTTTGCCAGTTACTAAAAAATAAAATTTACAGATGTATCCTTATATTTAAGTTCTTCAAACCAAAAATCAGGTACATAAGATACATTATTCATTTAAAGAAGTTTTTTTTCGATACTGCTATAATATTTTCAAAATATGGTCATCGTTACAACCACAAATTTTCAAATAGATTAAATATCTCTTAGAAAAAATATCTTTTAGAAATAATAAATATCTTTTAAAAAGAATACTTTTAGGGTACTAGTTCAATAACCATTTGGAGCGACGAGGAGTGCGCCACTTATTTTGAAATTATGCTTCTACATATTTTTACTGAGTATTTGTTGGTCATGATTTATCTTTGCGCAAGTTTCTGCTTTTACAAAGCTCAACATATTTCTAATGCAGTCGGGTTTATCTTTTATTTCGATCCATTCAGAGAAGATATCACCAATTTTCATAGAGCATTTCTCGTAAAAAAAAACAAAATTTCGTTATTATTTGCAGGCACTTGCAGCTATTACATACTTTATTCGATAAAACATACTTTTGGCAAACTTAAGCAACAACATTGAGAATATACCTCGATATACTTTTTTTTATTCTCTTTCAAACTTTTAAAAGAACTTTTTTCACTTGTTCACGTACAAAAAAGTTGGACCAAAATGTAGGTTTTTTTTTGCAATACTATCAGTTTGTCTAATACTTGACTTTCAGACCACCGTGTAACCAAACGAAATAAAAAATTTAAAAAACCTTTGGGATCTTAGTTCATCCCAATCAGAAAACAGAACTTTTTTGGGATTTTTCGGATATTGATTTTTCCTATTTATGGCAAAAAGAAAACACTGTGCGGCTGTGTGTAAAATGCGCTGCCAAAAATCCCGCTCGATGTTTGAATTTTCCCATAATTTGTATGGCTTTCAATAGACAATATCTTGGGTAAAGAAAACAAAATTAATTTTTTAATAGCAGACACCGTTTTGTTAAGACAAGCCGTCAAAGTTGCATTTTCTGAAAATAATATTTCTCTTGCTATACACATTTGGTTTGATTCTGATTTTTTAAATACGGTAGTATTCTGAATTGTGCTCCGTTCATTATGTTTTATATTTAAAAATAAAATTTAAAATGTATTTTGTCTGACAACATTATTTTTTGTTTACATTTTGAACATATTGTTCCAAGCTTACCATAAAAGTAAACTCTAAAAGTTAGATAAAAATTTTAAAATATTAAATTTTTAAAAGTGTTTAAAAAATAATTTTGAGAAAGATATAGGGGGCGTCCATTAGTTACGTGAGGTGATTTTTGCGGTATTTTGACTCCCCCCCTCCCCCTAGTGAGATATCGTGAGATTTGGCCCGACCCCCTCCCCCCTCTAATCTCACGTGAGATTGTTCAAAATGCGTGTTTTCAGTGTAAATATGTTAATCAATGCTTCATTGTGTTGAATTTATTAAAAAAACTCATAATTTATTTCATTATTTTTATTTATTACTAGTTGAGACTATAATTTAAGACTACTGAGATCGTAGCTTAAAATGACACTGAAAAAAATCAAACAATAAAATACTTATTAACCCATATTCTCATAGCGTCGTCATATAACGACAGAAACATTGGCATGTTCAACGCGCCAGTGTACCGTTATCGCTGCACAGAAAAAAATAAAACAACAACAAGTGTATTCTTTGTTAATTGCTTTTTCATTATGTATTTAGTTTGGCCTCGTCATTCAAATCGTTCACGTGTTCTAAGCTTTTCTTTGTGCTTGTTTTTTTAAAAAGTTCAAAATTATGAGTTCGGCTACAAAGTAAGTGAAAAAAACTTATTAAATTATAAAAATAAGCAATACAAGTAACATAAAATTAAAATGTATACTTGTTTTCAAGATTTTAACTAAAAATATTTATAAAAGTTCTGGAAAAATACACATGTTTTTTCAGATTTTATTTTGGTGTCGTCATATGACGACGCTATGAGAATACGAGTACTAATATAAACTTTTTTTTTTTCGGTTTTTTATCAGCAAATTTCCTACCGTAGCGGAGATTTTAGATATTTTAGACGAAGATAATGAAAATGAGTTTTTCATCGAACCTCCGGATGTCAATATTTTGACTGATGAAGATTCAGATGAAGAAGGGGAAGTGGGAGGAAATGTAAATACTTTGTGTCGTAACCAACTGCTGGCACCTGCTGAAATTCGAAGAGCCAATGAAGAGCTTCCTACAAACGTTAATCAGCAAGACAGCAAAAGAAGAAAGGTGGATGTAAAAAAGGATAATGAAATACGTTGGAAACTAAGAGGAAAAACATCTAAAATCACAGAATTCCAAGTTCCTGACAATAATTTTGAGGAAAGCATGACTGCAGTCCAGTACTTTGAGCTTTTTTCGATGAAGCATTGATTGACATCATTATCGCTGAAAGTACTAGATACTGCTTATCAAAAAATTGGCCGGACGTTAACTTGAGCGCAAAGGAGTTAAAAACTTTCTTTGGAATTTTGATGGTTTCTGGATATAATCAATTATCCAGTAAAGCATTTTATTGGAGTACAGGCGATGATTTGCGCAACCATGCAGTATACAATTCAATGCGCAGAAACCGATTCGATACTATCATGAAGTCCCTGCATTTTCAAAGCAACGACAATTTAGACAAAAGTGATAAGTTCTGCAAATTACGTCCACTTATATCTCACCTTCAAAAAGCGTTCATGAAGCACTTCCAACCAACGGAGTCAATATCACACGACGAAGCCATGGTACAGTACTTTGGAAAACACTGTTGTAAGCAAGCCATCCGAAATAAGCCAATACGTTTTGGATATAAAATTTGGTGTCAAAACTCACCATCTGGCTACCTTATTGCGTTTGAACCATATCAAGGAAAATCCTACCAGGGTAATGAAGAAATGGAAAGCCAATTTGGAAAATGTGCATCCACATTGTTGCATTTAATTGACCAATATCCATTATCGAAATCTATGCTACCTTACCATTTCTTCTGCGATAATTTATTTACAACATTTCCTTTGCTCAAAGAGATGAAAAAAAAAGAGGCTTCAATTGCACCGGGACCATAAGAAACAATCGTTTGGGTAACAATTGTTGTTTGGAAGATGTAAATGCGTTCAAAAAGAAAGAAAGAGGTTTTATACAGACTGCAATGGCAAATTACCAAAAATAAGATTTCTATGTAACTAGGTGGAAAGACAATGCAGTGGTTACTGTAGCTTCAACTGTTTTTTCTGCAGATCCCGAGGGAAAAGCTAAAAGATGGAGTAGGTCAGACTTAAAATATGTTGATATTAGTATTCCATACTCCATACAAAATTATAACGAAAATATGGGCGGGATTGACCGAATGGATCAAAACGTAAATGCTGACCGCATATCTATTCGAAGTAAAAAATGGTGGTGGTCACTATTTACTTGGATGCTGGATGTGTCAATTCAAAATGCTTGGCTTTTAGCCAGGCAGCATGATCCCAAACTCAAGCAAAAGTCTTTCCGTAGAGAAGTAGCAATGGCATATCTTATGTCAAGTAATAATTTACCAAAACCTGGGGGGAGAAAACCGAATTCCCAGCCTGGAGCTGATTCCATAAGATATGATCAATACATGCACTTTGTACAAAGAACAAAAAATAATAAGCAGAGACGCTGTGCTGGAGATAAATATAAGTCAACTGTAAGGACAGAGTGCCAAAAATGTGACATAGGTTTGTGCATTGATTGCTTCGCACCATATCATCAGAAATAAAAATATTTATCTCTTTATTTTTAATGAATTTTTGTAAACAAATGTATTAAAACAAAAAATACCAATGAAGTAATAAATCTCTTAAACCTGAAATCAATATCAAAATTTTGTACACTTATTATCATAGCGTCGTCATACGACGACACCCATTTTCCGGAAACCTGGACCCGATATGACAATTTTTTTTTCATATATATAGTAAAGGTAGCCTATACATGCTGTGAATCAAACATTATTATAATCGGATGATTATTTTATAACTCGGGAGAATACGGGTTAAGTAAAAGTAAGTGATTTAAAATGAGAACTTCTAAAATTGGTGAAGGAATATTCATTCTAATTCAGTCCATGAGGACTCATGTGCGGTCTCGAGAGTGACTACTGGAACCAGCATGTCCATGTGATTTTCGGTTAAATCATCTGCTCCTTTTAGCCACCGTTATCGTTTGCACACAGAAGCTCATTAGGGGTCGTCCATAAACAACGTTACTGATTTTCCGGTTTTTTTTACCCCCCTCCCCCTGCGTTACTTTTCGTGGTGCTTTTCAAAACCCCTCCCCCCCTCATAAAGTAACGTGACATATGAAATTAATTCATTCGAATGATTATATATTTTGACTAGCTCTGACAATTTTCACTAGTATTAGTGACTAGTATGACTAGATACATTAAAGGAGCAATTGGAAAAAAATCAATAATTAATATCATCTGTAAAAGCTATTCCATCTGCGATCCAAGATTCGATGCTCTCAATCACTGGGATAGAAGAAGCTGGTAGCTTTGTTGAGGATTCTTCAAAATAGAATTTTTCATCGGATGCTATGTCGACCCATTCAGGTGAATCCTCATTTCTAACGCAAAGAAATTCACCTGGTCTTTGACAGCGTACCCTTAAAGGCTGCACCCGAGCTGCATCAAGTTCTGTGTTTTTGTGTAAATGCTTTCTGAAAATTGATTTATTGAAATGGTATTTTTTTATTCCGATTTATTGTAAACGATATAATACAAACTTATGGCAATTCATAGAAGTTTTAAAAACGAAATACAAGCCGCAGGTAGGACATGACCTTGAACCGGTTTCTTCTTTCTGAGAAGGACAGTACATGTCACACGGTATCTCCTTTGATCAAGAAAATTCAGGCCTTAACGTCAAAGCCTGTCGCAAAAGCAAAGACCCAAATTTTTCAGACGTGTGCTGAGATGGTGAAGGAATACCAAAAGGTTCCTGTGTCGAGGGAAAAGGTGGTGGAAGAAATCGTTGAAACAAAAGTTAACCATCAATTTAGACAATCAAACATAAACATGTAAGGTTAAAAATTTTTGAAATGATTGTGTTATTAATTAAAGCTTTTTCGTCGATTTTTTAATTTTTGGTAACGTTACAATATCTAAACACCTCCCCCCCCCTACCGTTACTTATCGTAGTGCATTTCAAAACCCCTCCCCCCCCTAAATTGGTAACGTAGTTTATGGACGGCCCCTTAGCTCGACGTGTGATAATCCGTGAAGGTCCATTTTGAGCGCTGGTGCACGGTGGACTGCGCGCCGATGCTCTGCAGCTCTTGTGATGCTTCTTTCGACGGATGGCTATCGCTAGATGGCTATCGTTAGAGTCGAAATATTTGTGGAATCATTATAGCATAAACCAAGGATTGTATTCCAAATTCGCTGAGTATGCGTGTTGTTTGTACACAGTAGCGTGCATACTAAAATATGCATGCTGTATTAGTACCAAGGAATGAACCTTGCATGCATAATAGTCTTGCTTAAAAAATATGAACTCCCATTGTGCATTTAAACTTTAAGGAGTGCAGTTGTACATAATTTATTAACAAAATAAAAATTAATATAACAGAATATAACAACTTTAAAAACTGAACTAAATAAGATGATTAATTACTGACAACAGCAATTTTTTTCTTACAATATTAATGCAAATGTATGCATGCAGTATTAATGACAATGAATGCATAGAGTACTACCATGGTAGAACTAGTGAAGGTATATGCATTTCAGACTGCTCTCTTTTTCTCATAGCCAGAATTGTCAAACTCAAGCATTTTGCTATTCTTGCCTATTTTTGCTTTCTTATCGCATTCTCATCGTTTTCAGATTTTGTATGAGCTGTCAACTTCGTTTTGACAGTTCCGGCAGTCTGTCTCTCCGAAATGCATCTACCATCTCTAATTCTACTATGAGTACTACTAATTCCCCATGCATTCAGCAATAGTAATTGTGCGGGTACACAGCAGAGATTTGCATGAGACCTTTCGTCAGTTTTTGCCACTCGAGTAACAATCGTCGTCAGCCGTAATCGCACACAAGAAAAAATGCATATATACCGCTCGAGTTCGTAAACAACGATTGCTGCAAAGCACACTTTGTCACGATTGCGAATTGATGCAAGGCAGCCTCCAGACCACGAGATCATTCGGATGCTTCGCTTAAAGCTCGAGTGTCAGCTGCTGCATGAATTTTTGTTGTTTCCATACTTCTCTGACCTTCTCTAGCAGTGCGTTCTTCTTTGTGCTGTTTGTTTCCTTTTAGTTTATTGTTTTCTTTTCTCTACTGTGGAGCAATCAGTATTGCCAGTAGCAAGTTTTATGACAGTAAATTCTTAAAGTAACCTGAGATTAAATTTGGACCAAGAGTGCATGAAAGTCATCTTGAAAGCGACTTAAATTAGTAAACAAACTATTATTGAAAGTTTGTCGGTAAAATAACAATAATGTTTTGCTTTTAATGAACATTCTTTATCCATTCAAGACAAGAGTAACCAAAGCTCCAACACAATTAAAAAATGTTTGATGAAAACCAACACAAACTTGACATTAATTTGTTTTTTTTTATGAATATATCCTCGTTATGCCGTGGTTATGGTAGCCAAACAATTTGCCGAACATTTTTTTTTTTGTTATTGTTTTATCGTTTTTTACTTTGAGAATGAGTGTTAGCAGAGACCATTTGATTTGAAAGAAGAGACAAGGTAGCATCATGAAACAATGTTATACAGATAGCGTATTCCGTGCGCAAGAAATAAAATCTTCTGCGCACTACGTCACTCCGGCTTGTTAGTTATAATACGTGGTGAATACATACAAAATAAAATGTGAAAAAGCAAGAAGTAAACACAAGCAGCACAATTGCAAGCATTTAAGAAACATTTCATTTATTTAGTTTAATTTCTAATATTGTGCACTTATAGTACGTGTTATTTATAATTTTCAATTATATTTTATGTAATTAAAATAAGTACTAAAGTTTTAGATGCTTTTGATAAGAATAACAACGATTAAAATTTGGGCCAAAAAATTAACTTACAACTTTTTTCAACAAACGAAACAACAAAGCAGCAGAACATAACAAAATGAAAACAAAGAAGCAATCAAAGTGCTGTCAAACAAATCAAGCAACGTAGCTATTTTTTTTTTGTGGGGGCACAAATGCGAGAAGACACCCCTTTTATATATATATATATATATTTCTTTTCAATAATACAATAGTACTGATAAATATATTTGCTTAAATTTATTTATTATAATCTTATTTACTTTATTTCCGTAAACCAAGTTAATAAGAAAATGTCAATATTTTTTCATCACTATAAATAAATTATCCCCTTTAAATATATTGTGACTTCGTTTTTATTTAGCCTCTTTGACAAGCTCGAACTACGTACAACAAAGAGGCGGACATGCGCAATGCGGTATCTGTATATATCTTTGTTTCATGGGGTAGCATTGTAAAATTAGGCAAGGTAGGGTTGAAGCTGATCGCCAAAGACCAAGATTGTCAAAACGAAGTTGACAGCTCTTACAAAATGCTATTTAAAATTTTATTTTGCTAAATTTAAGTTATTTTATTGTCATTTTTGGACATTTTTAACTTTAAGAACATTTTTCGGGTTTTTAGGTAATTTTTGTGTAATTTTAAAAGTTTTTTCGATTTTTTTCGTACTAAAAAAAGTAAAAATTAAAATTTTTTCATATATTCTTTTAGCAATAGAGTCCCTTCAATCAAAAATATCGAAAAAAATATTATATAAAAACTTAGGATATGGTAGTTTGTATTAAATCTATTTTTATGATCTACTGATGAAAAATTAGAGGGGAAAATGTTAATACTCTGAAATAAGAGGAGGAAGTAGAAGTAGAAAGAATTTTTTCTGTCAGACAATCAACGTTCTTTCAATTTTAATAATTTTAATAACTTAAAATATACATTGTAATATACTGTAACGCTGTGTATACAAAATATTCTATAAAATAAATTTTAAGTTTAGTAATATTTTATTTTTAAGGTTTTTTTCTTTATTTTTTATGTAATAGTTTGAGTTTTTTTATGTCACTTATGCCAGTTTTTAGGTCATCAAAGTACGAGCCCTGGTTATTAATATATTTATTATATTTTTCTATGATATGCAACTGTTTTATTGTTTCTATAATAAAAATATTTTTTTATATATAATAAGAAATAATAAAATAACATTTTCGATACAATATAAATATCTTGTAAAAAAAATGATATGTTATTTTATAAGAATATTTAATAAAATATTCGTTTCATTCGCCACATAACTCATTATATTTTATTATATATTTTATCTTTGTGCTATGAATATTAAAGGCTGAAGGTTAAGTTGCTTGTGTCAGTTCCTCAAAATAATCCTTGGTTGCAATAGCATTTATGAAGATTCCTAAAATATTTCGATTCTAGCGATAGCCATTTGTGTAATGGAATGGTTTGAAATAGCCTCTAAAAATAAAATTTTTTGTCAAAATATTGGTTGGTGTAATAGTTTTAAGAAATAAACTGCCAGAAATTATATGGCGGAAAAAACTCTTCCTATCTGCATCAACAATTGAAATGTATGCAATCGCATAAAAGATAATGCTTTTTTTCATACATATTTTTGATATATTTTATTTCAAAATATTAATGCAAAACTTACTTGATCTAAAGCTCGCAATTTAATTCATGTGATTTTTTAATTTCTTGCATTTTTTTAGTATGTGCTTATTTTATAGTTTATATTTTGGTTTTAATATATATCAATATACGGAATTATGACCAGGAATCAATCAATCAATTGCAGAAAGTGAGAATAGCATTTGAAATAACTATGTTTTTTGTATACAATTAAAAATAATTAATAAGTAATAAAATAATTAATAAATGCACGAAAAACAGCATTTTTATTAATCCGAATGCAAAAATTTAACATTTGTTAATGCTGATTAGAAAAACTTTTTCATAACTATTATATCTGACCGTTTATATTTTTTAAACTACCATACCAGCCAATATTTTTACAAAAAACTTGATTTTAGAGGTGATTTCAAAGCATTCCAGCTCACGGATGGTTATCTCTACAGCCAAAATATTTTGGAAATCATCTATACTACGAGCCCATCGTCAGAATAGTTCGGCCACCTTAATTGTAATCTTTACTAGCAGAAAGAAGTTCCATGGAATTATTAAAAAAGTATGAATGAAAAAAAACTTCTTCTACAACAACACTTGAGAAGTATACACAACATATTAAAACAACACTAACACAACATATTGCAAAATATATTGAATAATAACAACAATTTCAATTGTAACTTAGCTCAGAAAAGTTCGGCCACCTGCAAAATGAGTCATAATAGTTCGGCCAGTCAACGAAATCTTGTGATAACGGTAAAGAAATTGCCGTTTCAATTGTGTTCGAATTTTGTTTGTGTATGGTTAAATTATTTGTCAACAAGTCAGTTCAATTTTATGATTTAGAGTAGAAGTATGCCACGTGGTAAAGCAGTTTGTAAAGAAGTTAGAAAAATAATCATTAATGCTCATATTGATGGTAAATCATGCCGCAAAATATCAGAAGAAATAAAAATACCTCGTACGACGGTTCAAGATATTATAAATGTTTTCAAAAGAACTGGAAAAACTGATCCAGGTAAAAAAACAGGTCGGAAATCTTCAGTTAGTGTGCAGGATTTGCGAGCCTTAAAGAAAATAGTGGTTAAAAACCGACGGGCTACTGCTGCTGAGATCACATTAGATTGGAATTCAATGTGCAATTCTACAGCATCAGTTAGTACATGCATAAGAAGTGTAAAAAAACTCGGGAACAAATTTTATAAGGTGAGTTTAAGTTCAATTTCAAACTGGGTTCATTCAATATATTCATCAATTTTATAGGCAAAAGAGAAACCCTTGCTTACATCAACGCAAAAAAAAAATCGGCTGCGGTGGGCCAAGGATCACAACAACTGGACTCGTCGCCAATGGAACTCCATAATTTGGAGCGATGAATCAAGGTTTGAGTTATGTCTAGGGGATAGTCGAAAACGAGTACTACGAACTGCTTCTGAAGCTTATCACAAAGATTGTTTAAAGCGTACGGTCAAGTTCCCTGCCTTTGTAATGGTTTGGGGGTGTATGTCGGCCAGAGGAGTAGGTAATTTATACATGGTCGATGGTATTATCAACGCTTTAAAATACCAAGAAATATTGAATACGCAGCTTTTGCCATGCATTCCTAACCTCCAAACCGCAGAAGGTGAATATTTATTTCAGCAGGATGGTGCCTCATGCCATACGGCGAAAACAACAAAGAATTGGTTCAACAATAAAAATATTCCTGTAATATCCTGGCCTTCAAGTAGTCCAGACCTATCTCCAATAGAGTCCTTGTGGGGAAAAATGAAGAGAGAATTGCGACGCAACCCTGCTAAGACTATTCGAGATTTAAAGGTTAAACTAAACGAAATTTGGCAATCAATTACTCCAGAGTGTTGCCAAGAACTTGTGGACACAATGCCCCGACGTATTTCAGCAGTCTTAAAGGCGAAAGGTGACGCTACGCAATGGTAGATGGAATTGGCCGAACTATTAAGACTCAGTTTAAAGGTGGCCGAACTTTTCTGAATGAAGTTTTATTTTTAATTACTTCTATTATATAATATGAATAGTTTAATTAAATTTTTTCTTTCTTTTATTTTGCTGAATATAATATCCTTGTTTTATTATAAAATTTGTTTTTTATTAAAAATATTTTTTTAACAATTTTTATGGGCTTCCTTTTGTTTGCTTTAGCAAGAGTCGAGGTGGCCGAACTATTCTGACGATGGGCTCGTATTATATAAAATTCCTGACTACCTTTTATATGACATAGCATTCTTTTGCAAAAAATTGTCATCAAAACAAAAAGGTTTTTTTTTGCCCTATGACTTTTTTTGGGCGAAATTTATTTATACCAAAATGTTGTTTTTATATTTAATGTCTCAAAAATAATTTACATGAAAAAATTACCCCAATATCTCATTCCAATCAAAGGTTATGGCTTCAAAGAAATTTTTTATACCATTGGCTATATTAATATAAGTAATTTTCGCATTAATTGAATTCAATTCCTGCTATCCACCTCGCAGTCAAATTAGCATAGAAGTTGATTGTTGACTTTTTTTTTCGTCAACTTGTGCGATAAAAACTCTATTTAAAATCTTATTTTATAATATTGCAATTTTTTGTGTCTGGTAACAACATTCGCAGAATAAAAAAATGCAACACTGCAACTAATATTTTTCCTTTGTGCGAATGAGCATAAAAGCATGGATTTTCCGTGCTTTTGGCGATTGTTCCTCATGTCTTGCCTTGTTTGCCATTCTTGTGTCTCAGACGTTCGTAATCGCTAGCGCTCACACTCTAGGCATTCGTATCAACAGCGATTGGTACATGCATTTGCGCATTAATTTAAATGCAGGAAGCACATTCGGTGCTCGTTTATTGACGAGACAATCGAAACGTCATTTGAATGCACTCAAGCTGTTCTCTGGTACACAGTACACATGCTCTTGTTTGACATCGCCATGTAAAATGGAAATGAGCTTGCATTTATGCTGGCATGCATACAAAACATCAAACGTATGTCTACATCATCAATGCTGTATGCATGAATGTACTAACTGGGATGTGCTTCATGTGTGCCGACCACTGAACTAAACATTTACGGACGTAAACACAACAAGTAGAGACTTGTCCATGCGTCGCTGTCACAAGTCGCAGCGCTCGTCGAATCGCATGTTCGGCTAGCCGGTGGTAAAACAATCGAGCTATTATGCTACTTTGTTGCACTCGCATATCCGCGAAAAATATTATAGTATAAAATTTAGTCATATTTTAGTAGAGAAACACGTTTTACTCAATTTAACCACTTATCTCATAATTCTACACTGTTTCTTGCTTATAAAAAATTACGTAATTTTTGCGAGAACCCCTCTCTCCCCCACGTGAGAGTTAGTGAGTTTCTGCTTAGCCCTCCCACCTCCCTGCCTCACGTAATTAATGGACGCCCCCTTATTTTACATTATTACAATTGCAAGAAAGCTTTCGGGAACGTAGGTTCGAGACCCAGCTCGGACAAAATTTTATTTTATTTAATTTTTTTAGTTAAGATTTTTTTAAACATAATTTTTTCTGTTTATGCAAAATCTTTTTAAAACCCTTTTTAACAATTTCTTCAAGCAAAGACCTTATTGAAAATTCGTAGTACAAAAATGGTCTAAAACATAAACTTTTTTTAGATTAAAATAAATTAAACTAAAGAAGGGATTAAAATAGTACTTTTTGGATTAAAAGTTTTTTTAAGAAGTTTCAACCATTGATTAATTACAAATAGAAGGTGACACTGCCGACGCACAGAGGGGTATTTAGTCGGTTTTTTAGCTTAAAATTCAAAAAATCAAATGGAAGCTACGAACTTTTTTTGCATACCGGTTTTAAGTTAATAAAAGTCTGCGTCACAAGCAAAAAAAATAATACTCTAAGAGTACTAATTCAAAAGTTACAAGCTGTCAAACTTAACTTTATTTGCTACGTTCGCGCGCAGTGGAGAATCGCAATTTATCCCCGATTAAAAAAATGTATTCAGTAAAACTGCATGTGTAAATTTAGGTCGAATACTGAATTCCCTCGCTGTGCTATCTATAACTTCAAAGCAATTCGATATCATATATTAGGGTTATATGGGAAGTGCTATTCCCCTTCACAAACGCTTTAAAATGTTATCAGTAAAACTGCATGTGAACATGAAGTTGAATACTGAATTCTAAATCTGTGTCCTATAAATTATAACTCCAAAGCTTTTTCACATTACAGATTTGGGTTGTATGGGAGGTATCACGTCCCTTTTTTCAACGCCCTTAAAATGTAATTAATGAAACTGCATGTATACATTGAGGTCGAATACTGTGCGATCTATAACTCCAAAGCTATTCGATTCGCAAATTTGGGTAAAATGGGAGGAGCCACGCCCCTCTAAGAACGCTTTAAAATGTTATCCGTACATTGGCGTTGGAAGCGGGGGAAAAGGGGGCAGTTGCCCCCCCTTTTTTAGCTAGATAAACAATTTAAAAAGAAAACTTCAAAAGTTATTCAAAATATCAGTTTTTTTTACAACGATAATATTTTTGTATTATATATTTTCCTCTTCTTTCTTTCTTAATAAGCATGCTTGCGGATAACCATTTTCTTTCTCTGTGTTTGCAAAAAGGTAGAACAAAATGTAGAGTTTCTACTGCAAACCCACCACTTCAGTTTAAAAGCACCCTTAAGTATGTAGCTTAATACTGTACTATTGTAATCGAAGCCTTCAACGGAAAAGTTCCTTCTGAACAAAATCTAAAAACAAAACTAGATCTTTATGGAGATGACTCTGATGGGAGCGACCTCCAGGCGCAACTTAAAATGCTGAAGCAATTGCCTGGCCAAACACCTTCAAATTGTAGTGGCATTGTATCCAATTTGCAAAAAATTCGGATACTGTAAAAAAACTATTAAATTAAGTTGAAAAACTTATTGCTTTGCTTTTGACTGTGCCTGCATCAGCAGCTTCATCTGAGCGTTCTTTTTGTGCACTAAGACGACTTAAAACGTATCTTTGAGCAACTATGACACAGAAACGACTCACGCATGCGGTACCTTTACACATTCACAAAGATAAAACCACAAATGGAATAATTTGAATTGATATAACTTTTTGTACCTTATTGCATTTAAACCATGTAAAGATATACCTAGTCTTGCTTTATAAAAGCAACCATTATTTCTTATATTTTCATATTACCATATGAAAGATCCTTTAAAGAATGATCTCTAATATTGAAATTGGAAGAACTTTTAAAAATAATGAAATTTTAATATTTTTTATATATTTTTATATTTTACTAGCTGAACCCGGTGTGCTGCGCTACCCTCCTCGTATAAAATAAAATTAAAAGTATTTATATATTTACAAAAATTTATTTATTTAATTTAATTATTGCAATGCTTCGCCTCTTTTTTTGTTGTAAACCAATTAGAATTCAGCACTGAATCGCATGTAATTTGCTTCATGCTCCCCCTTTTTTAGACCAATCAACAAGCAGCAATTACACAATCAGCTGTTTCGCAGTCAGTTGTGGGAGAATGAGAATGCGATTATCCCACTCTCTATTTTGATAAACACGTATTATAAAATCAGCTGTTTTGAAGGCAGTGGTGGAAGAAAGAGAATGGGGCTACCCCACTATTTTAATTAATATGTATTTTAAATTTGTGGTAAAGCCGTTAATAACCGTAGTAAAAAAGTAGGTGCAGAAGTGTGCATGGTCGAAAAATATTATCATGTAATAAGTATTCCTGAGTCAAAGCTGAACGCTGTGAAAATTTAAGATCGGTTATCAGGTCCAGCCTCCAATATATCGCAAACAAAGGGGCGTGCTCCGCCCACTTTTCTTTTGGTACGTATTTCTATTCATGCCAATACCATATATAGCAAATACTGCCGCCGTTGGTCAAAAAATGCCCAAGATATGATGATTTTAAATTTTGGGTTATATGGGCGAGGCCACGCCCCTTCGTCCACTCACAACTTTATATAGTCAAGAATTTATTATTTCGTAAGAATATCTTATTGTGAAAATTTAATGACGATCGGTCCAGTAGTTAAGACTATATTGCGATTTTTAATTTTCCTAAAAAGGGGAGTGGTCCCACCCACTTTTCTCCTGGTACGTATTCCTAATTATTCCAATACCATATGTACCAAATAGCATCAACGTAGGTCAAAAAATACCCAAAATATGTCGATTTAACTTTTTGGGTTATATGGGCAGTGCCACGCCCCTTTGTCCAATTAAAACTTCATATAGCCTATTATTTTTTCCAGAGTCATAGTAAAATGCTGTGTAAGTTTCAGGAAGATCGGTCCTAGGGTTTGGCCTCCTATAAAGCACAAACAAACAAAGAAACAGACATTCATTTTTATATATATAGATTGAAAGCAGATTAATTATAATTAAAGTAAAATGGGGCGAAAAAGGGGGATTTGGTAATAAAAAAATCTATGGCTACCTTACCTGTAGATAAAAAGTATATAAAACTTTAGGTAAATACATATTACAAAAAAGGTATTTTGTATAGCAAACATTGTTAGTGGTATAAGTATCTGAACTTAAAAAAGGGGGCGGTGAAGTGGGCGTGGTGTATAGTTATATGGCGACGTTAACAGTATTAAGAGCAATATACTACCAAATAAAAAATAATCCGTTGGAAGGAACAAATTTGTACAGAGAACAAAAAGTTTAAAACTTAAATTTGGCGTGAAAAGGGGCTTGAAAGGGGGCGTGGCGTAAGAAATGTTTATTTCTACCTCGCCTGGAGTATACAATTTGAAGTAAATCTGTTAAAAACTATATGGGAGCAATTACATATTTTTAAAAAATGGGCGTAAAAGTGGGCGTGGTCGAAAAAAGTACCCTATTAATCATGCCAGAGTCCCAGTTAAATGCTGTGAAAATTTCAGGAAGATCGGTCCAGAGGTTTGGTCTCCTATAAGGTACAAACAAACAAATAAACAAACACACATTCCATTTTATATATATAGATTTTATTTTAAACTAAAATAAAAAATTTGTTTATTAACATTCATGTTTCTTTGAAGAAATTTTGGTGAACTTTTTTTGCACCACCATTTGTGGTTAGAGCGTTAAGACAGAGCGTTAAGAAGTGAAGTTGCACACATCAAAAGCAAAAGTGAAAGCAAAGTAATTTTAAAGTGACAACAATTGTTTATTTTTTACTCTTTTTCGAACGTTTATTGAATTTGCAATATGGAGGTAAGAATTTTGTTGATGATTATAATTTAAGTATAGTTTTAATGCTTGTGAAAATTATAGCACCTAATAGAATTAGTGCAAAGAAACCCATGTCTTTATATTAAGAAGGAACCTAAATACAAAGATGTTAAATTTAAAGAAAAAATTTGGGAAGAAATTGGCAAAGAATTAAATCTGCCGGGTAGCATAACAATTCGCTTAATATACTATAAAATTTCTAATTGCAAAATATTTCTTTTATCTAAAGATTGACATTTGCTTGCCGCCTACCGCTTTTATTTAGGTATGGTACTTACGCGTTAACGTAAAGCGGCTATCAACGCTCCGCTCAACGCGCTGATTTAGGTTTGACTGCTAGTGTGTCAAAAAACGGGTTTGGACTTAAGAGTGGATTCTGGTACCCAAAAGAGTGTAGAATAAAATTAAATGAGTTAGATTTCTGATAAAAATTTATACCATACCAAATCGCATCTTCCAACTGAAGGTGTGTTCACAGTGATAATGCGTTATGAAATTTTAAATGCGTTTTTCTCAAAACTTTATTTCCACACACTATGCCCATTTTCGCGGAGAAGGTCACATATATATTATAGATTATAAAGGATTTACTAACATCGTGTTTTTGGCTTTGGCAGATGCGCATGGAAAGTTTTTGTGTATTGATGTTGGCTGTAACGGTCGAAATTCTGATGGTGGAGTTTTGGATCATTCGGATTTAATATTCA
The DNA here is from genome assembly GCA_963920525.1 of Dichetophora obliterata. Classification (NCBI taxonomy): domain Eukaryota; kingdom Metazoa; phylum Arthropoda; class Insecta; order Diptera; family Sciomyzidae; genus Dichetophora; species Dichetophora obliterata. The sequence continues at coordinate 154,530,116 of OY986436.1, read as the reverse complement.
TTTTTATTAACACCCTACAGTTTATTAACGTTTATTAACACCCTACAGTAAGGTCACTCCGCAAAAGAAAATGTATTGTTTAATATAAGATTAAGCCGTGCCAGACAATGTATTGAAAGAGCATTTGGCATTATGTTAAATCCATTTCGCATAATGCAGACCCAAATACAAGTTAATGAAGAGAAAACTGCGATCATCGTAAAAGCATTTTCCGTACTTTATAATTTTTTAATTGATAAAAGCGTCTGTTACATGCAAGTTGTTGATAGTGAAAATGAGGAAGCAGACACTCAAAATGCATTTATAAATAATGTATCAGATAAAAGAGCAGAACACATAAGAAATGAATATGCACAATATTTTTGTAATGCAGGAATTATTATAAATACGTATCACCAAATAAATTGAAAAGCTTTATGTAAATTATCTCCGTCTTCATTATTTACTTCTTCTACAGATTCAATATGAACTTTTTGCGGCTGAGGTACATATTTTTCAGGAATGCTTGGTCAGGAATGCTGCTTCATTGATGGTGTAAATTCCAGTCAGGAAGTTGTTTCAGTTTCATCGTAATTATAACCATACGACGAAGTATTGGAATTTGGAGAATATGAAGAAATTAGGTGCGTTTCTGGTGGTGTTTCACGTGGTAGCATATTAAGCTTTTCGCGCTCTTATATTTTTGCGTTACGAATAATTGCAAATAAATCAGCGGTAACACTGTCATAAGTCTCTTCTAATTTTATTACATTTGGCAAAATATTTCTTCTTTGATGTCTGCATTAGATGTTTCAAGCAAATTTTTCGCTAACTCCATGGATTTATTAGCACTTTCCCGCAATTAAAAAACTCTCTTTACTTTTGGTTTTCTTACGCTGAAAAAAACATTTTTTTAAAAATTATACCAGTCGAAAATTTACGTTGAACAAACCCTCTTTGTACTTCCAACCTCACTTTTATCGCTTGTAGAGAATGAAGTACTCATTTTAAAAAATACAATTTTTAGATGAAGTAATCATAAACAATTAATGTGGCTTTATTTAATATATTTAGGCTACAGGTCCAATTTTTAAAATATCAAAAAACTAAGTTTATTATAAACTATTTTTATTTTTCCCTAATATTTCTACGTCCTGCGGATTTTCCCCAATATTTCTACTTCCCTGAGTATCTAAAAATATATGTACACAATCATAACAAAATATTCACAATACTTTTAAAACAATTTTAGCTTACATTAAAAAATAGAAATTTAAGGATACATTAAACAATATTTGAAAAACTTTAACAAACAATAAAAACATTGTAAAAACACTGACCTAACATTTAAACACTGCAGACTATTAACTATTTCTATTCGTCACCGGTTTCCCTTTTGTTTTCCACACATCGTCTGTATATGTGAGCGCATTTATCCGTGTCTGTTTTAAGATTGAGTCTCTTCTCTAGGTACCACACTTATAATGTGGTACCTTCTATAATAATTCGTCTCTTGTTGTAGAATCTTGACGTTGTCGAAGTCAGGTGTACAGTTAAGTTGTTCGCAGTGAGCCGAAAGTGCTGTTTTTTGCTCAATTGGTCTTGAATGCGCTTTTTGGTCAGATTTATGAGCAGATCGATTTGTCCGTAATTTGTTTTTTACTGTCCCCACATATGTTTGGTCGCAAACGTGGGACCCGTCTTCTTTACAAGTTATCTTGTATATAACGTTTGCTTTGTCAAGTTTGTTTGTTTTTGTCTTATTGTCTATATTGCTGTATAGTTGTTGTAATGTATTGTTCGTTTTGATAGCAATTTGGAATTTTTGTTTGTCGTATATGTCTGATTTTAAAAAACGTTCTGACAAGCCGGGGATTTGTTTCTTTATCCTCTTGCTTTTTAACTTTTTTCATCTTATAACTGTTGATTAACTGCTTTATTTTGTATAACGAAAATGCACACGAACGACAAGCAAGACACGAGAAGCAATACAATTTCGTACAGAAAAAAGTATTGCTTCCCGTGTCTTGCTTGTCGTTGGTGTGCATTTTCGTTATACAAAATAAAGCGGTAAATCTTCTGTCGTTTTCTTTGGGAAATCATTTTTCCGCAATATTGTTTTTATTTTTCTTATGTTTTCTTTGTGAAATTCCTCGTTGCTGATGTCAAGTACTTTTCTTATAAAGTTATTTGCTGTATTTATTATCACCCTTTTTGGGTGCTTGGAGTAAAAATTTATTAGTCTTCCTGAGGCCATAGGTTTTTGAAGCCAGTCAATTGTTAAAAAGTTTTCTTTTCTTATAATGAGTATGTCCAAGTATGATAGCTTTCCGTCTTTTTCTTCGTCTTTGGTGAATTTTATGCTTTTTTGGAATTTGTTTAGAGCTTCTAATGTTTCATTTATTTTGTCTGTTCTTACAATAGCAAAAAAGTCATCAACATATTTAGTTAAAAGACTAGGTTTTATATCTAACGTCTCTATTGCTGTGTCCAAAAGTTTGTAGGAAATGCGCTACATTATAAGTGTACCCCCAGAGAAGAGAATAAATTTGAAAACAGACACGGATAAATGCGCTCACATATACAGACGATGTGTGGAAAACAGAAGGAAAACCGGCGACAAATAAAAATAGCTAATTTTAGTCTGCCTTGTTTAAATGTTAGGTCAGTCATGTTTTTATTGTTTGTTAAAGTTTTTTAAATATTGTTTAATCTAACCTTAAATTTCTATTTTTAAATGTAAGTTAAAATGGCTTAAAAAGTATTGTGAATATTTTGTTATCATTGTGTGTATATATTTTTAGATACCCTGAAGATGACTTAGGAAGTCGAATATTGGTGAAAAATAAAAATAAAAATAGTTTCTAATAAACTAAGTTTTTTGATATTTTAAAAATTGGACCTGTAGCCTAAATACATTAAATAAAGAAAAAAGCAAATACAGAGGTCGATTAACAACTCAACAATTATAAACAATTAATTATACAAGACTTGCACAACTGTTCTATACCCTGCTAGAAGCTGGGTATAAAAACCTATTATGCGTAATATTTTACTTTATTGCCGCACTCAAACTGAGCTCATTGAAACACTGTAAAGTGGGGATGTACACCGCTGCCATGCCACTTTTAACAGACGCTCGCATTTTCTTTTTTCTTGTGCTATTTTTTTGATGCAAAATTTTAATATTTTTTCTTTATTTCGCCAATCGTTAAATTGGGTTTTACTTCTTTAAAAAAAAATAAACTGGCCATTTCAGACCTTGGAAGGACTTTGACCTAGCTTCTATTGATCAATTGTGTTTTGAGTGTTATTAAATGTTTGATGACAAATTACCGAGAACAAAACCTACGTGTTTTATGCCGACTCCGAACGGCTTATGTTCTCAAGAAGCGTCTGTTCCCTGTTCCACTGTTCCATGTTTACGCGCCAACAGTCCCGAAACGACTAAATTCGCTCCGCTGGAAAATTTTGCAAAAGTTCGTTTTTTTACAATGCATATGTATTAGTTTTGTTCTCTTTAATGCGGGTTAGTCGCTGGCACAATTTTTCTACCGACAAACACTTTATTCTTCACCTCCCTCACCATAAAAATGTTGTTTTGTGCGCAGAACATCGTGCTCGTGTGAAAGGGCCCATTAACTTTATTCATTTCTATTTTATACATAGAAAACAATAAATATATATAGCATTATTTACAATTTAAGTCAATTTATTTAATACTAGAGGCCACATTAGATTAACATTATTAAAATTTCGAAAGAAAAATAGCCCTAAATAAATCTGTAGCACAAATATGATATTTAAAAATTGTTTTAACACTTTTAAAGATTTGATACTTACATTGAAATTATGTGCACTCACCCCGTACACAAGACATGGAGTTGCACACACACTAAGCCATACATAACGTGTGTTCAACACTCAGTCAAACTGAGCGTACCTAGGTTACATATACCACTGCTGCCAACTTGGTGCTTTTTCCCACCAGATTTGGTGCATTTTGAAAATTTTGGCGCAAGAAAAATGAGGTTTGTAGCCTGGTGCATTTTATGGTGCCTTTTTTCATTTCGGAGCCACCAAATGTGCCTTAGTTTGTGCCTTAATATTAAATGGAAATTGATCTGAAAATGTGCTCTAAATGTACAAGTATATAAAAACATTAGTAACTTTTTGTGTAAGATAAGTTAAAATAGCTTAGTTTAAGTATTTTAAGTTTGTGTAACTTTCGCTTATACCAGCGGAGCTCACTTAGTTAATAGAAATTAAATAGAAAGTAAGAATATATGCGTGACATAACGCTGGTGCCAGCCCCACTAAGAATAAATTTTGATTGTGAGATAAAGAGTCGAGTGCAAGACATCGAAGAGACGTGTTTAAAGTTTTATTCCAAGTTAGATCAGAAACGGTATGAGGTGGCAAGATAAGCTGGTGGGACGGACATCGACACCAGGACGGTAAGATATCCTCAAAGAAACGAGCACCCACACAGAGCCAAAACAACATTATAATATAGAAGAAAATCAATAAGATTTCTCTATGATTTTAATCCAAGAAGATTGTCTTATTAAAACCATAAAGAAAATCTTATTAAAACAATTACCTTTTTTTATTAGGCAAACCACATAATTTTAAGAAGAATCTCATTGTTTTTTATAAGAACACTTTTAAAAACACTAAGAAAATCTTATCAAAACTTCTTTTGTTTTTAAGAAGAAATCTTATAGAGTTAATAAGATTTATTTTTAAAGTTTAATAAGGACATCTTATTGATTTAATAGGATTTCTTTTTAAATTTTAATAAGGAATCTTATTAACCTTTTACCTAGAAATACAATTTAAATTTAATAATGGTTTATTACAATTTATTAGGAAATCAAATTTGGATATGTATATATAAAATACATCTGTTAAAATATAATTTCAGAAAAACCAAAAAAATATCTTTGTATAACAAAATGACTTTGTCACCAAAATACCCGGCGCTGTAGAGGCCTTCAAAGATAGTGGCGACATCCTCAATCTCCATTTTTTGAAGAACCTCCTTCGAGTTTACTCCATAAATTTTTAGTAAAGTCGAAATTGAGTCAATCAAGCCCTACGAGCCCTAAGTTGATCTCTTATATTAGTTGGTGTCGGTTGTGTTTTATCGTGTTATGTAAAAGCCTTTGTTTTGTTATATTTCGTGAGTGTATTAAAACAGTTTCATCAGCTTTTTTTAATTAAATATTATATTATACTTACTAATATCATTAATATACAACTATTTTATTAAATAATAATTGTGCATTTAAGTTGTGTAAGTTTAATTCTTGCATATTAACTTTGTTTAACTTGTTTAGTTAATGCAGTGTTGTTGTTTTTGCATGCTTACTGTGTTTTAGTTTCTTCTTTGTGCAGTGATTTGTTTATCTTCAGCTCAGTGAGTGTTGTTTTTGTTTTTTAGTTTCTACTAAACTGTGCACAAACTACCTGAATATAATAACCCTAAAAGCACATTTTGCATCTGCTCATTTTTTAAAAATTAAACATGGATTATTTTTCTGCAGAAAATATCGTTGCTTGTTCTTTAGACGAACTTTGCAAAAGCCAAAACATTCTGAACCCCATGTTCAGCTGTTCTGGTCCATGTGAGCAAATGTTTCATGCATCTTGTGCCGGTATTTCCAAGTCATGCCTTGACGACTTAAAATCTCTGCGATCAGGTCTTCGCTGGTACTGTGCTTCGTGTAGGGCACTTTCCCCAGATGAACTTTATTCAAAAATTAAGCTTTTTGGGGAAAGTCTTAACTCGTTAAACAACAATTTTCGAGAAATTGTAACATTTTTTAGTGAAGTTAGGGCCGCACCCAGTACTAGCGTCTATGATGAAAATTCCAGTTCGGAAAATATCCCGCTTGCTTTGTCACAGACTGTTTCTTCCGGGACACAAACAATCCTGTCATCAGAAGACCATATTATCTCAAATAGAAAGAGAAAAAATAAAAAAACCAATAAGAAGCGAAAATCATCTGGATCTACTTCTCAGGCCAAGCAGCCCTCAGCACCGCTTTTGAACAGGAACACTCCAGTTACTTCCTCGTCACCTTCTAACCGTCCTTCTTTGACTAATAGTTCAGTTTTGACTCCTATTGAGCCTAGAAATCTATCAAGCTTAAGGGCAGTGTCGAGGAAAAAAAATTTATTTATTTCACGTCTTCAGCCCGACACAACTGTTGAAAATGTATTGACTTTTATCAAACATAATAAATTGTTGAGTCAAAATGCATTTTGCTCATGCAAAAAAATAGGTAATAAACCTTCCCATGCTTCCTTTATTCTCACAGTTCCTGCTGAAGAGTTTGCAACTGTTCTAAACTCTAATTTGTGGACTGATAATATACTCGTTACAGAGTTTCAGCCTAAGAATAAGCCTAGAGGGACGACTCAAGCCGCTCGTCAATCCCAAAAAAACTGAATAGGTTATCCCTTTACTATCAAAATGTAAGGGGACTACGCTCTAAGACGCGAGACATATTTTTAATGTCTCAGAATTTCTCTGAGGATATTATCGCACTGACTGAAACTTGGTTAAACGGAAGCATTACTGACTTAGAATTGTTTGATAACAGTTTTGAAGTTTATAGAAGAGATAGACATGCTGACAATACTTCTGCTGTCGGTGGAGGTGTCTTATTAGCTGTAAGGAACTCCTTAGTTAGTTCCATTATTGTAATTCCCTGCTCTGCTAACATCGAACTTATATGCGTCAAGGTTGTACATTGCAATTCTAATGTATATCTTATTAATGCATACGTTCCTCCTAAGAGCAGTGTAGAAGTTTATGCAAGCCTTGCGGATTGCATAGAATATGTCATAAGCATAATTGACGTTAATGACGACATTTTATTGTTAGGTGATTTTAATCTGCCTGACTTGAAATGGGAATCTTCTGACGATGATACATATTTTTGTGCATCTAATTCGAAGACTCGCCAAGAGCATATATTTGTTGATAATATATGTTCTGACTTACAACAAGTGAGTTGTATTTATAATAGTCGTGAAAGACTTCTTGACCTGGTCTTAACTACAGATAGTAACAATGTGATTGTTGAGAGGGCCCCTCATGTTTTGACTGCTGTTGATGAATACCATCCACCATTGAGAATATGGTACAAATCAGACAGGGAAAATATAGTTAAGTCTAACTCAATAGATAAAGTTTATGAATTCAATTTTAAAAAAGCTGACTTTTTGAAGTTGAATCATTTACTTCAAAGTAAACTTCATGTTATTTTAGAATATGTTAATAATAACACTCTTGATGATTCAATTAATTTTTTTTATATGGAAATCTTTGCTATGTTTTCTCTGTCCGTGCCATATAGCCTCAAATTTACGAAAAATTGTTCTTACCCCTGGTACACAAAGGAGTTAAAGATTCTTCGCAACAGCAGGAATAGGGCATGGAAAAAATATGTCTGTAGCTTGGACTTGAATGACCTAGAAATCTACAAGCGTTTGTTTCTGGACTTTGAAAATTGCTCAGCTACCTTATATCAAAATTATTTAGACAGTACTAAGCTGAGAATATTGTCTGATCCGAAGAAATTCTGGGGTTTCATAAACACCAAAAAAAAATCTGATGGATTCCCTTCATCATTTAAAACCTCTGACGGATTTACTGACGATCCTGTCGTAATTTGTGGTCTATTTGCCAATCTCTTTAAAGAGTCATTTTGTTCAGACTCTTTTAATCCTGATGAAGAGTACTTTGAATATATGAACTCTACACCCAGGGTTTCGTTGGATTCTATATCCTTTACTTCAGAGGATATTTTAAAGTATATTGGATTGATCGATGAGGATTTTAATGCTGGACCTGACGGAATTCCTGCCGCAGTGTTAACACGATGTGGTTCCGTTCTAAGTCAACCACTGTCCATGTTATTCAATAAATCAATTAGCGAAAGTATTTTTCCACTTTTTTGGAAAAAATCTTTTATAGGTCCTATCTATAAAAAAGGTTGTAAGAACGATATAAACAACTACAGGCCTATCGCGAAACTCTCGTCGATTCCAAAACTTTTTGAGCGCCTCGTGTATGATCGTGTGAAAATTCATTGTGGGAAGGTCATGACAACTCGTCAGCATGGATTTGTTACTGGCAGATCCACTGTGTCTAATCTCCTCGATTTTACAACGTTTTGCTTAAATTCATTTTATTCAGGTAACCAGGTCGACTGTATTTACACTGATTTTAGTAAAGCATTTGATAAACTGCCACACAACTTAATTCTATTTAAACTTAAGTTAATGGGTTTTCCACAATTTTTTGTAAGCTGGATTCAATCGTATCTGACAGAGCGATCTTATCAAATACGATTTCGAGGCGTATTGTCAGCTGAATTTATTGCTGAATCAGGTGTTCCTCAAGGTAGCCACCTTGGTCCACTTCTGTTTATTTTAGCCATTAATGATGTAACCCACATCATCAAACACTCTCATCTACTTATCTATGCAGATGACATGAAAATATACAGAACAATAGATGCTAAAGACAATTCAGATCTGCTCCAGTCTGATTTGAAATCCTTTGAAATTTGGTGTTCTAAAAACAATATGTTTCTAAATCCAGATAAATGCCAAACTATGACCTTCTCGCGAAAAAGGAATAATTTAATTTTTGAGTACAAGATAAAAGATACTGCATTAAGTCGTGTAGATGCTGTCAAAGATCTGGGTATATGCATGGATTCTAAGCTATCGTTTAACGTTCATATTGATTATATTTGTAAAAAAGCATCTTCTATGCTCGGGTTTATGAAACGCTGGGCAAAAGAATTTAATAGTATGATCACAACTACAACACTGTATTATGCAATTGTGCGACCTCACTTAGAGTATGCAAGTCAAGTTTGGTCCCCAAGTTACAATGTACATGTTGAACGTATAGAGAGAATCCAAAAACGTTTTGTTCGGTTTGCTCTAAGGGGCTTAAGTGCAACTGACACTTTAAACCTTCCTCCTTATGAGGATCGTTTAAAACTATTAAAAATGCAATCTTTGAATGAGAGAAGGAAGTCTGCAGATATCGTCTATTTACACCAACTCATAACTGGTGTATTCGATTCACCAGAACTCCTAACTCTTATAAATTTTAACACTAACCGTAGAAGCAGTAGAAATGCTAACAATTTAATTTACTTACCTTTTAGTAGAACAAATTATATGGCTACTGCTCCTTTACATCGCATGAGTACCTTTGTTAACAACTGTAGCTTTTTTGATGTTAACTTATCGAAAGGTCAACTCAAAAGTAGATTGAAAACTAATGTATGATTAGATCTATGTAAACGCATGGTTAGTTGTTATGTCTTGTGTTGTCCCTGAGCCCAACCCATATTATGGTGGGTAAATTTTTCTCACTTTGGATTGTTTTGGACCACTCTTATCAGTATCATTAAGGCTATTCACGGTTTGAGCGTACTTTTAACAAATCATATTTATAGCATTTGTTATTGTTCAAACTGTGAGCACCTCGCCATGTGACTGTCGTATAAAAAGATTGTGCAACCCTGTGATGTATGTGATTATGCGGCTGTAGACAGAGCATAAAAATACGAGGTACAAAGAGCACGTCCAAGGGCTGCTTTTATTTACGCGTGCCTGCGTATTTGCATTTGTATGCAAAACAACAACGAAGCAAAATACGTTTTCGTAAATTGGCGAACAAATAGCAGATCGAACAAATGGCAGACCAGCGTATTCGAACTGTGAATGGCCTTATTGAGACGTTTTAATGATATTTGGGCTGGTTCTTAAGATGATCTAATGCGGAGAAAGTGCGAAAAAGCTGTAGTAGCTGAACTCTATTGTTATTGCATGTGAAACCTCCTGTGAGCTACACGCTCGCACTCCTAATCTTTTTCAATCAAGATTACGATCCCCCCTCCCTTGACTAACCGGACCAAACAGGCCAACAGGACACGACTGACCTTCCGCCATACAACGCCTTAAAAAAGTAGTGCGAGCGGACCACCACCCAAAAAACCTCCAACCTTTTTTTTAAAAGAACCCTGGATAGCCGCTGATTATTTACCCTGGCTGGAAAAGCTTAGTACCGCCAGGAGGTTCGGTACAAGTGGCGCCCGAGCAGGGACTCTGTAAGCAAACACGTTAAAACAAAAAATACAGTTTCAAGACTATACAACATCATACAAACATACACGTCGACGTGTTCAGCATCAAATGCAGCCACAAGTTTTCATCATATGAAAACAGCGACATTCTCAATACTCCACACTCACATACGTCGAACTTGTATGGCATAGCGAGTACAATCATCTTTAACTCATCGGACCGATTCTACAATCATCACACCAGTGCGTCGAAATCGTTTAAATAAAGCGAGTATAATCATATATAACAAACCAAAAATAATAAAAGATAGCGGGATACTGCTCTTATCAAACCAGTGCGTTGAACTCGTTTAAATAAAGTGAGTACAATCATCTTTAAACACAATAAAAATAAAAAATAGCGGGATGCTACACAAATATACTATATAATTCGTCGAACTCGTTGAAGCAAAATGAGTACAAAGTTCCGCAAGAAATTTTGCAGCATTTGCAAATGAAGGTGAGTACACAGATGGATAGTTAAAACGACATCAAAAACTCGAAGGCAAACACGCTACAGCTACATTGTCTAAAATCACCGTAACCAGCGAAACTCCAGTCAAAGCTAAACATTTGAAGGCATACGCTCCTGAGCCAGTCACCCTCTACACCGCATACTAGCATACCAGTCCAGCTTACTCGATCAGGTGAGGAAATTTGCGCTCAAATTCGAAGGCCACCAAGATCCTATCGGAATCATCAAGCAGATAGAAGAGTTGGCCGAAGTATATGGCATCCAACTACATTCTGTCCCATGCACCATGCCCGAGCTGCTGAGGGGAAAAGCGGCCATATGGTACAGCTGGTACAGAAACAATAAGAAATCATGGGACGAATGGTCCCAATTAAAAGCAGATTTCTTGCGATTCTTTCTACCAGCACGGCGCCTGAAACGACTGGAAAAATATATTCGCCAACATTTAAGGAATTTAAGGATTACCTCTAGGCAGTCCAGAACATGATGTGCCATCTAAACTATACGCCAGCACAGGAGTTGGAACGGGTATACTAGATTACCAACTATACATACGCAGACTAGCAAAGATTTCGACTAGCTAGAATAACTCACCAGCTTAGACGAAGAATTTGAGACCATCGGGAATACACGCCTTCAGCAACCAATAAGCTCACAACCCTCAGCAAGCCAACGAAAGCAATCTTTTTACACAGCACGACCTCCAGAAAAATAGTATCAGCCAACCAGACAACAGCAGGACACCAGAGTCAGCGTGCTAGCCCGCCGCCAGTGTGCAAAAGAAGATCACTCTTCTGACCGATGTAAAAATCGAAGAGTTCTGTTCTGTTGGGACAGCGGTAAACGAAATCTCCGCACCATCTAATGCTGCTGCCAAAATTCGGAAAACTCCTATTAACCACGCTCAGACTAGGGGCAGTCGCAGTCGACTATCTCTACATCCCCACTCTACTTACCCGTGGAAGCAACGCAGCTGTCTTTCTCACTTCTATAAGAAATTTACCTACTCCTAAGAAACCGCAGATGTTCATTGCAATTGCTGCCCACCAAAAACACAGCACTCCAAACCTACTTTGAAGCCATCAACACACCACACAGATCCGAAAGTGCCAAAACAGGACACAAAAACTCCCATGTATACACTCCATTCACGTATGAGACAACTGGAACAAGCCCGACAACAAATTACTCGAGGTTCATATGGAAGAGCGTTGGTCACCAAACACAGACAAAGCCATTCCCACAGGTGCGCCACAGCCGGAAAATCAGCTTATAGAAGAGGTAAAAGTAGCAACAGAACCTTTAATCGCCAGCAGCACCGAACATGCAAACACCCTAGGCACAGTCGACAGGCCTGTAGAGTGTAATATCACAAAAGTAGAAATCTATGAGCCAACTATTTCGGTTACTTCGGCAAACGGTGTGCACTAAATATGAAATTCTACACCACTGGTACAGGAGGTCGACACCAAAGACCGACGGACAACGCAAGCCGAGCTCTCAACGCCACCCGTCGATAAACCACCACAGCACGCACGACCACCCGAACTACAAGCATACGTACTTCGAAGTCGAAACGAACCACCAGTGCCGTGCAAGTAACAAAATATCGAGGGGGTCACCAGCGCCCGGCAAACAAAGGAACCATTAGGGACCACCGGCTTTAGTTAAGCAACGAAACCACCAGCGTTACGCAACACGAAGATTGCAACGTCCACAGATCTACTACCTCTATTTATGCTGTGACTTTTAGCTCTACTGCTTCCTCATGCTGTTCTCATGCCTTACGCCTCCGACACCATCGGAAGATCGGGAAAAACGCAACCACCGAACCAGGACAACTACACCGCAGGACCCGTCACCTGTTAAACCAAAACAGCGTCTCAACAGAGTCCCATGTCCAAAGCTTAAGCTCAGCATGTGACTTGGGACCCAGGGATTAACGTAACTATGCAACTTCATATAAGCAAAATCAATAAATTCTTCGCTGGCACTGAATCCTGCTATACCACATCATAAAAGCAACTAGACACCCGCGTCCTTAATGCGCTTAAACAAATGGAAGAAAACCGAGGCCCTAATACGCGTCAACAACTGGAAGAAACTTCAACCCTTATTCGCGTCGAAGCAACTGAAAGCCCGCAACACAACTGCGTCATCAACTGGTCAACTCCCAGCAGTACCTGCGTTACAAACTACGTCACAACACCGATCCTGCATCGAATGTGCACCCGCAGCATCGTCTGCGACACCAAAAGGGACTCGCAGCACCATCTGCGTCATCAACCAGGACCATCAACAACCGGTCACGTCTACCACGTGCAATTGCAGCCAGTTTTGCCAGTTTTGCAACAAAGGCAATCTGCTAAAAGTTTTAAAGACTGCCCTGATCAACACGGCCTGCAAGTACCATCTACACTACACACGTTCAGCAGGAGCCAAATTCTTTAGATTGCCCCGTCTTCAATATCCAATCATCAAGCACCACCTACCAACAGGACACTTTTGTCCCATCATATGCTTAATTATCATCACCAGATGTCATAGACATGCTAGCCGTTGCATCAGACGACACAGCTACGCTCAACAAAACTGCAGTAGAGCAAGTGGAAAGCTCATACCAGCCGCTGACCGACTTCAACACAGCCGTCTACCCCTGGCCAAAAAAAATCTTCGAAGATGGGCCAACGGTGTCTCCGTTCATGCCAACAACGGATATTCAGCAAACAGTGAATATTCTGGAGCAGCTATGCGTTAGCCCTCACGAAAGATCAGAGGACAAAGTAGGCCGCCTACAACCTACATACTACCTCGAGTAGGATCTGAAACCAGCCCTGTATGCCGGCGAGTCAATCGGTGAGCTCCTCTCCGACAACGCCGATACCCACACTCCTAACACCTACACTGATGCAAAGCCCACTAGCATATAGCCTAGAACGGATGCACTACCACCCCATAAGGATCGACAAACTAAAAGTCGCCGTAAACTAAACCCGACTTGGCCAGTCCAGCTACAACAGCGTGTTCGGGACGCCCAAACACAGCACAAGCATAGGACCCAAAAGGTCATCAGCACCCACATCGGAAACACCCACTACCGAATCCGGATAGGGCGATCAGGGAGAGAAACTATCAGGGGGTGTAAGGACCCCTTTTGAAAAAGGTCAGAACTAGCCCTCACAATAGCTACCTCACCAAGCATCCGCGCAAAAGCAACCTCCTCAACAGCCAAGCGACTGCATCTAACCGGCCATATTGACCTAACCAACCTCCTCAGTATCAAACCGGCCTTCAAACAAGTGGCCTTACCATATTCGCACCGCCAACAGCGCCCTCAACAGCACACCTGCCAGGCACAACAAGAAACCTCAAGCAGCGACAACAACCACTACGCTAATTATGCCTGAACAAAATAGACAACATCAACAGTACAGTGGATTTGGCTATGTAAGGGAGCGTTAATAGTGCCGACTTACGACCGAACCGAGCTGGATTCAAAAATGCATGGGGGAAAAAGAGATGCATGACTTGCGTTCTCTACTGCTCCCAAGCGTTTTTAAGTTTCAGCTCTGCTCGGCAAAGCAACAAGTCGCCACTATAAACGTGCCCTAAGGCGCCAATATTCAACAACAACACTGCACTATCTTTGCATATGCAGAGCTCAAACAGTCAAACCACAATAATTAAAGGTCCAGTCTGGTTAAACAGGCCGAAAAATATGCAAATTTCAATAATCTTTTTTGGAAAAAGTAAGTAATAAAGGTACTCTAAGCTTTTTAGGTATATTTCCAGTACTTTGAAAAAGATTGTATAAAATTTTCAAATTATAATAAATAAATTTTTAATTAATATACTGCAGTAAGCAAAGGGGCGACGTGAACCAGTGCTTAAAACACGAACTAAGATGGCGACCTTCCCACAGGTCACAAAATTCATTTGAAACAAAAATAAAAAATATTTTCCTGTTAAGTATGAATGTGATAATGGAATAATTTTTGTAATTTTTACTGAAAATTTTCGTTACTTTTTTGTTGATATAAATTGCAATGGTCCATTGACCATTTAATAACTCGTGTTTTGAAAAAAACAACATAAAGATTCGTTAAAAATTTACTAAGTTATGAAAGTCGCAAGCTCGAAAGTTTTAAAGAAACACGTTTAAAGTTTTAAGCATAGTGCGCTTCCTGCTTTGACGGTCGGCTCGAAGGCTCATTACTGTTGAACAATTATGAATTTCTATTTAACCTTTTAGAATGATATTTTACACAGTTATTATAGCTATCGAAAAATTCGAAAAAAAAAAAGAGAAAATTTTGTTCGCATTTTGAGCTGAAGGCTAAGCCGAAGATTTAAGAATCGGCCGAATATGCCGAATACCGAAGCCGAATTGGTCGGACACTAGTATTCACAATCTAAGTCAATTTATTTAATATAAGTAAGTAAAATATGAACCAATTATTATAATATCTACCAGACCTATAAAAATAAGTACAAGTATAAGTACAAGTACCTAGGTACTTAAAAAATAAATACTAAGTATAAGTACTTCTATACTCATACTTGAAATTTTCAAGTTCAAGTACTGTACTTTCAAGTATTTCTCAAGTACTTTGTTAAGTACTTGGTGAATTTTGTACAACATTATTTCAAAAAATAAAAATGCTTGAGTTTGTTAAAGATTTCAGCAACTTCTTATTTTTAATTATAAAAAAATTAGTAAAAAAACCCTTAACATATCATTTAAAGTTTATTAGTGTTAGCCTTTATCGAAACTAATTTTTAAAAAAAAAAAATCTGATAAGTCCTTCATAAGAGAGTAACATCTCAAAATGTGAAGATTTATCTTTGATGTATTTAAAACAAAAGATGTAGAATGTAAAAGAAGCATAAACAAACATATGAACCAAATAACCTTAATTGAGTCTCAGCATTGCCAGGCTAACTTTTTATGGGTCCAAATCCAGATTAAGTATCCAATGTACTAGACTTTAGTATAAATTGCATTAAAAAAAAGTAATAGAGAATTGTTCTCAAATTTAAACCAAAAAGCTAAAAAACGCTGTCAAATTCCTTTGGCTTAAATTTTAGTACAGAAAAGTTTTAATTATGAGTTAGTATTTGCAAAGTTTGAATTGTAATCCGTAAGGTTTAAAAATATGCAGTAATATTTTAGTTGGACTAAAATTTAGTCCAAGATTTTTAACCTTGTGTACTTAAAATAATTTTAATTTTAGTGTTGCCAAAATCACTAATAAAAAATCGATAAGGCAGTGCTTCCTAAATAATTTAGGTAATTCTCGAGCTACCTAAATGCTTACTAAATGAGGATGCACTGCCTTATCGACACAACTTAGTTTAGGTCGCATTTAGATCAATTTGCACACAGCCTTATTACTTCACAGGTCTGATATCTACCTAGAATACGTAGCCAATTAATTTCAAATACTTATCATTGTTTTAGCACTTTTAAAGATTTGATTCTTACTTGAAATTATGTGCACTCACCCTGTACACAAGACATGGAATGAACATACGTGTTTGAAGTTTTATTCCAAGTTAGATTCAGAAACGCTATCAGGTGGCAGGATAAACTAGTCAGACGGACATCGACACAAGGACAGTAAGATATCCTCAAACAAACGAGCACCCAGTTGCATTTTGTTGACATTGCTTACACAATTGTCGAATCGCTTCAAAATAAATCTCTCAATCAACTTCAAGCTACTTGAATTGAACAGACCTACTGTCGACAACGTAAACCATTCTCTACATTATCGACAATTGTTCAGTACACGTCGACAATTAACCTATTAATGACAACGTATGATATATCATACGCGGTTAAAGGATTTTTCGAAAATTCCCCAAAAATCCTCAGCCACTGTAAAACTTTCGCTTCCAACAGTGTAAGAAAGCAAAAAGTATGCTTTTTCCAAAAAAAAAATGACATTTTAATCCTTTTTGTTTACTTGTTCGCACCTGTTAATGCAGTATTAAAAAAAAAGTGAAAAATGTTAATCAGGTGAGTTATTTTGTTTTATAAACATCAAGAAAAAAGAAAATATAAATAAAAAAGTGCATTACGTTAAAGTAAAACGCCTACGCTACGAAATAAAAATTTTCCAATTTATCATTTTCTATTTTCTATTTTACTTAAAGACCCCTTATGCGTTTATGATCAAACGCCTCGCCACACCCAAATCCGTTGAATTTTTTTCAAAAACTTCAGAGTTTTCCGTCTTATAATAATACAAATATAATAAATACTCTGACATCGAGACTGCTCTGGATGAAATAAAAAAAGATACTTCGATTATTAAGCCGCTAACTTCCTCGCTTGCTAATGACTGTAAGCAAATTAGCAAGAACATCAAATATCTGCGAAGCGACATCGATGGATTGATGCAAAGCTCGAATTCCTCGACTCCATATGTGCAACAACAGGACCCGCTACTCCCAATTATATTTAAACAAATAACTGAAGTCAGCAACGAAGTCACGGCAACTCGCGTAGAACTTGAAGGTGTTAACGATTTGCTGAAACACGCTTCATGTAATATTGAATGCGTTTCTGAAAAAATTCAGCAGCAATCACAATCATCTTTTCACCAGCAATCAATTCTAGAAGAAATACTGGAAACATCTGACACAACAAATCCTTGCCGTTCTTTTACATCTCTCTTGCATTCAGTAGCCCTGTCTTCTCCTTCATCGCCTACATCGCCCTGTAAAACAATCACAAACCAAACTGATCTATGCCCAGTTGCTGCACCTCGTAAATTGGTTCACCACTTTGGAACAACATGGACACTAGCTGATTGGGAAAATAGAATAAAAAAGCTAGCCAGTGGGAATGCTATTGATAAAACAGCACTATTCATTAAGGGTCTACCTTTAAGAACAAGTGTATCCTGGGTCTGCAAGCTATTCAAGAATAAGTACGTCATTGTGATTCCAAATGATGACTGCGAGAAAACTTACATAAGCCGCAAAAAAAAATGCAGAAATTTCAAAATTAACATTCCAACAAAATTTGCCTGGCTATTTTCTCACACATCCAGTCTAGATGGCGGCAAGGCTGAAGTTTCAATATGGAGTGATAAACCTAGGACGCTGCTTTAAACCTCTAACACTAAGTCTAACTCTAGTTCTATTTCTTATAAAACTAATTTTAATTCTAGATTTAACTCTAAGTCTAATTCTCATATACATACTGCTAGAAATAAGGCTAATAATTCTAACTCTAACTTGTATTATAAGTCGCATTGTATTAAAACTCCACATAAACAAAATCCTACCTCGTCTGATCCAAACTACACACCCTCGGATAGAAATTTACCCAATTCACATTCTAAATCTGATCCCAATTGGAAACTTAAAACTAATATCTTTCCAATCTTCACTCCGCAGCTCATTCAAAGCATAAAAACAAAATCTTCTAACTCGAATCAAGCGAATCCCACACTTCAGCACTCTCACCCAAAACGGGTCTCATTTAATCTTAATCCTAATTCACACCAGGTCACACCAGCAAACAAAAATGAGAGTAATATGCTCCAGACACTATATCCTAACTTTGTACATTCACATACTTTAAACCCATCTCCTTCTGTTCCAATCACAAGTGGAGCCCCTAATCAACCTGGTAGTTCCACTTCTTTCATCGACCCTCTTCAACCACCAAAGGTGAAACTAACTTCGAACTCTTGTGTTGACACCGAGAGCAGATATGCCCTATCTCGTCTTAGAGAGAACAGTGTCTACAACAATGTGCGCCTCTACCTGGCTTACATGTATAAAGCACCTGTCTCTACTTGTATAGAAGGCAAAACCAAGACAAACCTCAAAGTCTTGATTCAGCAAGGAGGCTTACCTACGATGAATTACGCCATTTGTTTCCCAGTTTCCACGTGCAACTTGGCTTGACAAGTCAACAAGTCAAAGAAGACCTTGACACATATGGTGCTCATGTAAGGTCAAAACATATCTCTTATCTTCAAAAGACCCGTAAAGAGCAACAACAATATTATTCCTAACCAGCGTAGAGAACATAATCAAAACCCTAATCGCAGCCCAATTAGTGATTCCCCGTCAACGACTGCTCTTCGCATATTTTACCACAATTGTGGCGGTATGCGAGGAAAACTTAATAAACTCTTTGTTGACGCGAAATCTTGCCTCTTCCAAGTACTAGTTTTCACCGAAACATGGTTAAACGATACTTTCAAAAACGAAGAGATTCTTGACAGCAATTGGACAGTTTATCGAAATGATCGGGACTTTGGCCACACAGGTCTCTCCCGTGGAGGTGGTGCTATGATTGCAACTCATAACTCTTTAGAAAGCGAGCTTGTTGCAACAACCTCTCACACACTCTTTGAACACCGTATCATCAAAGTTCGCTCAGGGACCAATATTTTTATTTACATTGTTGTCTTCTACATTCCCCCCTGTTCTATCGAAACAACATACAACGATTTATGTGAAACAGTCCAATCGTTAACCGCAACCTTAAATGAGGAAGATAAAGTTATAATTTTTGGAGACTTCAATCGTCCAAATATCTCATTTATCGTCGATGAAAATGACAATTATCTTCTTCCGGTTAACCTTTCAAGCTCGATAGACTTTAATTTACTTAGTACCTTTTATAGCAATGACCTACAACAAGTTAATCCAACCCCAAATCGGATCGGCAACTGGTTGGAATTAGTCTTTGCTAATTCGTATGATGAAATAAAGATTACTGCAACTACTCAGGCTGAACACTTATTTTCTGATACACTCCACCACACTGCTTTAACTGTAGAATTTCCTAGTAACAACATGTCTTCTACCACCTCATTTAATAACACAATTGTGTTCGACTTTCTTAATGCCGATTATGACAGTATAAAAATTGATTTGAATGCCTATAACTGGAACGATCTATTAAATTTGGAAATAGATAGTGCTATTTCACTTTTCTACCAACGCCTTTTCACAAGTATTGAAAAATTTGTGCCTAAGATAAAGAAAAAAAAATAAACTTTCAGAACCATGGCTTGACCAAAGTCTCAGACATATAAGAAACCAAAGAAACAAGCTATACAAATTCATTAAGAAAGGGGTAAATATAAGCGATGAAATCAAAATGAGATGCGAAGAGCTCTACAATGAGTTCTCTATAAAATCAAATGATGCTTATAGAACTTATACCAACCTTATTGGAGAAAAAATTCTTAGAGATCCTAAAAAATTTTTTGATTTCGTTAATGTCAAACGTAAATCAGCTGGATACCCCTCATCTATGTTTAAAAGCAAAACAATTTCTTCCAACCTCCAAGAGATCTGTAATCTTTTTACAAATCACTTTAGAGAAGTTTTCTGTGCTCCCACAACCCAGACTCTCTATTTCTCCCCCTCTCCTAATGCGACAGACATTATAAACAATATCAGTCTGACGCTGGATGAAATTGTTAATGCTATCATGGAACTTGATTCAAACAAAGGACCTGGACCAGACCTCATACCACCAAGTTTGTTAGTTCAATGTATAAACAATCTTGCCATTCCCTTATTTATACTTTTCAACAAATCCTTATCCTTAGGTGTTTTTCCATCCTACTGGAAAATCTCCCATTTGACACCTATATATAAAAGTGGCGATAAAAGGTCTGTTGAAAATTACAGATGCATTGCCATCCTGTCAGCTATACCAAAATTATTTGAAAAGATAATATGTGATAAGCTGACGAGTCTCATTAATCCCCGCTTAAACGAGCAGCAACATGGGTTTCGGAAAGGCCGATCGACTAACCTAATGATCATGGTTTCCGATGTGTTAAATCAAATGGAAAACGGACGCCAAGTAGATGCAGTTTACACAGACTTCAGTAAAGCATTTGACCGTGTCGACCATAATATCTTAATTTTGAAGTTAGAAAAATTTGGCATTTCCGGTTTATTACTCAATTGGATCAAATCCTATCTCTGTGAACGATCTCAGTTTGTTAAATTTCAAGGCATTTTTTCAAATGATATACCGGTCACCTCTGGTGTACCACAAGGTAGTCATCTTGGCCCAATACTTTTCAACATTTTCATTTCAGATTTATCTATTACTCTTTGTGACATTCCCCATCTTATGTACGCAGATGACCTTAAAATATATAAGATCATTAAATCAGAAGTTGATGTAACTTTCCTACAATCGAAACTGCTGTCCCTTGAGCAATGGTGTAATCAAAACAAACTTCACTTAAATGTTAAGAAATGTTGCGTGATAAGTTTTTCCCGTAAGAACTTGATACCAGAATGCAGTTACCTCCTTAATAATATTGTTCTGAGCAGAACCAACCATATTGTAGACCTTGGAGTTGTCCTAGATAATAAGCTGAGATTTAATCTACATTTTGATAAAGTCTTATCGAGGGCAAATAAACAGCTGGGATTTATAAAAAGACGTGCTAAAGAATTCCAAAATGTGTGGGTAACCAAAACGTTATACTGTACCTTAGTGCGACCACTTCTTGAATATGCTTGCATCATTTGGAATCCAGCCTTTGAATCTCATAGCGACAAAATTGAATCCATTCAAAAACAATTCCTGCTTTTTGCGTTAAGAGATATCTTTGACCCCCGTGACTATAACAACTTGCCACCGTATGAACAAAGACTCAGGCTCCTCTCTCTGATGCCTCTATCATCAAGAAGAACTTTACTGAGTTCATGTTTCACATTTGATGTTATTAACGGAGCTATTGATAGCGAATATATCTCCAGCAAAATTACACTAAATGACCCAATTAGACGTACTAGGCATACGCGGCTCCTAAATGAATATATTCACCACACTATTTACGCAAATAATGAACCCATTAGTAGGTGCTGTAGAATTTTTAATAATATTAGCGAGCACTATTCACCATCCATACCAAAATCCACATTTAAGCGAACCCTCTCAAAGTCTCTCTTTGACTCGGAATAATTTGTCCTTTTCAAGCACTGCTCCCTACAGAGTTATGCTTCTTGGTCTAGTCCCCCTCCGTCATCCCCTAAAAGTAGTACTTAAGATATATTAGCGTAGTTTAAATATTCTTTTGAAATTAATTTAAATAATATGTAAGTAAAAAAAAAAAAGTAAAAAAAAAAGTAAAAATGTAAATAGAATTAGTAAATTGCCTTGCTTGGTGAAATAAATAAAATAAAATATAAAATATAAAATAAAAAATAAAAAATAAAATAAAATTTATGCTGAAAATTGTAAAAGCTAAACTCAACGGATTCTGGTAGTGAGCATTAATGGGTTAAAGACGACGCGTCGAGGAAATAAATCACTGATTGGACCATTAGTTAGAGAGAGCGCAGCGGTGGGATGACATAATGTCCACGGACACAAGATCCATGGACATTATGTCCACTTCGCAAACGGACATAATGTCCATGGACCTTATGGCGTTTTCAGACTGGAAAACTGCGCGATTTTTAATACAAATTGTTCAATTTTTATACATTAATTTCAAGAATTTATTAAAGTTCGGTGCAGTTGTCTGTATGTATGAAATTCTGTATACAAAATTCTGCATTACAAAATTCTGCATTAACAGAAAACTATGTTGAGAAATTCTGTATTCCAAAATTCTGCAAACATGGACTAAAAACAACTTAGGTAAATAAGCTTAAAACAACAACTTTCCGTACAATAGCAAATAATTTAATCTTAAAACACACCGTTTTGTATCCAAAATAAAGTTAAAACTATGTAAATGGAGAGCAGACTTTTTGAAAGCAAAATTTTTAAAAAAAAATATATTAAAATAAAGCAAAATTAGACAAACAGTATTTTAAAAAAAATGTAAAAATTACTGCATTTTTAAAATACAAGCAGATGTATGTGGTGTTACTGGTTCTCTAGATATTGCTAAAAATGTGATCCATTTGTATGGGAGGTGCCACTCCCACTTGTCCAATCACGCCTTCTTTTGACACATTTCCTTTAAATAATGCAGTTGATGACTGACTAAGTTTCTGTTGTCATGGCTTCACTAGTTTTTCAGATATTGCGAAAAATAAGATACATTTGTATGGAAGGTGCCACGCCCACTTGTCCAAATATTTTAAAACTCTTTTTTTGTACTTTTCTGTGCCTAAATCACTAAAAACGTCATCAAAATAATTTATACCCTCTAGTTTGTGCCAATCATTCCATTGTGCAGTGCTCTGTATGGCTCGCACAAGACAGGTAGTGCAGATTTAAAACATTTCATAACAGACTTGTTTATGGAGAATACATCATTTTTATTTTTTTGAATTATTTCTAAATTTGTATTAGTATGTTATATTTTTTTAAAAATTTTCTTTGAGGTCCAGAACTTTTTTTTTTAAAAAAAATTTTTTATAAAAAACTTATTAATTTTAAAGAAAAAATTTTTAAAAAAAAAATCATTTTTGTAATTTAACGTGTATTACGAGTATTTGGCCCAAAAATCAAGAAATTTTAACAAGCCGTTACTTAGCAATATTAATTTTACTAAAACAGTGGCCTAAAACTAAATTCTTTGTAACTCATTGAAAAAAAATTTAAAAAAAAATTGCAATTTCTTTTTTTTTCATATACACTTCAATAATATTCATAAAAGATATACAAATTACGACTTCTTGTTTTAGGTGGCTAGTTTCACGAATTTTCACTCAATACCTTTTAACTAATGCGCACACACTTTATAATAAGTTTTACATTCATTCGCAACTTTATGCAAAAAATCAAGAGTTTTTGCTCCACCTTACTGTAGGTTTAGGCCTCGCAGCTACATTGGATTTAAGAAATACTTGGTTACGTCATTGGTGTTACAGTGGTGTTCATTTACCACTGGGTTGTTTTCAGTATGATCTTTAAAATTAATACGTACTCAATATGGGAGAGTATAAATGTGCAAAGCTGCCCGACACCGCAGTAGAAGCAATGAGTAAAGGCCCATTTCCAATAACGCGTGAGATGCGTTTCGTAAATTGACGCAAATATTCAATACATGAAGACATACCTAACTGGTTCCAACGAACAGCATGCGTTTGCACGCAGCGTAAAATATTCGAAAAATTGAATATTTCATGCGCGTGAAGCTTTGACAGCGAAACAGCTGTTTAGTTTTACAAAGGAAAAATTAAAAAAGGTTAGTAGAATTTGAAACTAAAAAATTTATTACAGGCATTTAAGACGTGTTCCACACTCACGACACATCTGCAGCGGCATGCCGGAGTGCCTGACTATTTGGGCGAGGAGTCCGAAAATGCATTTAAGAACAGTCGGTGGTGCAAATGGTCACAGGCATTTAAGACGCGCTCCACACTCACGATATATCTGCAGCGGCTTGCCTAACTATATGGGTGAGTTCCAAAATGCATTTTAACAAAGCATCAGTGTGTTTTATCTTGAATTAGTTCGAAGATTATTAGCCAAAACTGCGCAATTATACTATTTTTAAGAATATCAACAGAGCTGCGCAGTTTTTGTATTTTAACTTAGCATCAATTCAAAATAAAACACACTGTTGCTTTGTAAAAATGCATTTTCGAACTCGCCCTATCTGTCCATACTGCAGCAAAACCTTTTACGGGACCAATAGTATGCAGGAAGACAAAACACAAAGCATCAGTGTATTTTATTTTGAATAAACTTGTAAAACTTTTACACATTAAAATTATGCTTCGCTAAGCAGAAAACCGGCAACCATATGTTCACGCACACGCTCCATTGGAAATTGCTTTTTTTCCGCAGCTTCCGCAGCGTAAAACGCAACGCATCTCACGCGTTATTGGAAATGGGCCTTAACTCTATAGCTGAAAAAAAGAGCGATAAAGCTTTATGCTGCTTATGTGTCTACACTGAGAAAAAAATATACTTTAAATTTAAACAAAAAATTTTAAAATAGAAATTTAGCTCATTTGCTTTTCAACAAAACAAAATTTAAAACAAGCGTGTTTAATTTTCAACTATAAGCTCATTTCTGTTTTTTGTATAATTTTCTCTTATTGTTTCCTTCCAATAACAAAAAATATGTCGCTACCAGAGATTGAATTAAAAAATTATGTACTGTAGAATCATTGAAAATTATTGCCAGACAACTGAGACCCCGATTTTACATTTGAATGTTTGAAAATATTTTTGAATTAGTCTTACAAGTATTGAACATAAGATGAGATACGAACTAATTAATTATTTTGATATTGAAAATATTTCAAGTCGCAATGAAACGCAAACTCCATCGAATGAAGTCAAAAAATTTCTTATTCGGGGGTCTCAGGGGTCGCTGATCACGAATGTGACTTCGAAAAATCGAAAAAGTTAAAAAAATGGCTTCGAAAAAATGGCGGTTTAGTTTATTTGTTTTAAATTTATAAACAATATTAACATGAATTAAAATTGCGAGCTTTAGGTCAAGTAAGTTTTTAAGAAGGCAACAACAACTCTGTATAGAGTCAATCACTTAGCTGACTAGACATTCTGTTTCGGAAATCGCTACATTTTCCTCTTTGGTCAAAGTCATGTGTAATTGAACATTTGGTTGTGAAAATAGCCACCTTTCAGTTAGAACACTAGCTTCTGGCGAAGCAAAAAACTCGTTTCATTTCTATGGTGCATTTCGACAAACTGTCGAACGCCAATGAATATTGAAATAAATAAAGAAGCAACTAGAACAGATGGCAACCATAGTAGAGTTGATGGCGGTGATCTATAATAGCCTACTGCTTTGAAATGCCATATGATTAGCAGCCATACAATTCAAAAGAATGAATTCCAAAACTGCTCAGTCATATACTAGTTTAAACAGTGAGTTGATCACAGCTTAATCACTCAAGGCTACTGAAGAAGAAAATATAGCGATTTCTGAAACAGACTGTCTTGTCAGCTAAGTGATTGGCTCTATACAGATTTGTTGTTGTTGTTGCCTTCTTAAAAACTTACTTGATCTAAAGCTCGTAATTTTAATTCATGTTATAATTCAATAGATCATTAAAACTAATTAACTAATTTTTTTTATTAAAAGAAAACAAAAGTACTTTCATACACATAATGAGATAATGTTTTGTTTTATTTTTTATTACTAAAGCATTGCATACTTTGTATCTTTAATATAAAGGCTTAAATAGTATGCACTTACAATGAATATTTTTATTGAACTACAAAACAAAGTGTTTTTGTTTTTTTTTAAAGGTTTAGTATTAAAAAAATATAAATATTTGGTTTATTCCTTTATTCCACACACACAGAATTCGTTCGGAAGTTTAATTATCAATTTTTGGCTTTATTACCTATAAAACTTTAATATCAATAGCAATAGAGATGATAAAATCGAAAATGATAGTATCGAACGTATAAAATTAACCAATTTTAGTTGAATTAAAATGTTTTGCATTAACACGAGAAATCAAATTATAGAAAAATTCGTAATTTTTGTTTTGTACAATGCGTTTTAAATATTTTTATATTTGAATTTAGTGACTGATGCAAGAAGTTTTTACTAAAATTTTCGGCTAGTTTCGGCTATTTGGCGTCAATATGGCCGAAACCGAATATTCGGTCGGACACCACTGAAATGCCCTTTGCGTTATGAGACAAACCTGGTCACACATGGCACTCATGTGTCGTATTTTTATAGATTTTTAATATAAAACATAAGACAAAGACAGACCTTGTGATTTGCCTAGTAGTTTGAAAAACGACTTTATGCCTTATGAACAACAAGATCTGTCATTAATATTATTACAGGGATCCAGATGAAATTTTAAATAAGTCTACATGGAATGATGATTTGAAGAACTGGAAACTCCCAGAGTCATCAATGATCAATTTTCGGTTTCCACCCGCAATACCTTCAGCACGTACTCACAACTATTTCGAAAGTGGGATCAAATTATCAACAAAAATGCAAAGCGAAGCGATTGATACTTTTGAAAAGAAACCTGTTATGGATAATGAGGAAGATTCATTAGAAGAAGTGGTATAATTATAAATATCGTACTTATTGGTTTAAATAAAACATTATCTTTCGTAATTTTTTGTTTAAGGATAATTTGCGAAAACAGTCATATAATGAAAATATATTGAATAATTATTTTCGTCCAAACCGCCAACGAACATCGGATATAACAAGTACAAGCCAAAAAAAAGGATCAGATTACTGGAAGCGAATCTTAGGTAAAGTATAGTAAAAATTTACATAGTTACGATTTTTAATAACCCTAAAAAAACCTTAATAACAGTGCCGCAAAATTGCAAATTTTGGCTTATTATTCGATAATTCGTTCTCTTAAATTTTGGGTTCGAAGTTAGAAAAGAGATCTTGAAAAACTCAAGAAAATTATGTTAGCAATGCAATTAAGCATAACAATATCAATAATTTTTGTCTAAACAACCTCCGTCTATTCTTAAAACCTCCCCTAAGGAAAGGAATACAATGTCTACTATTTTCAAAAATTGCCGTTTAATGAACACCAAAGAGTAGTAAAGAGTTGTCAGTTCTGCACAGTTGCGTTTGTGCAGCTATTTTCAATAAGTAAAAATTGTTTCTATTGTTTCTTTTTGCTTTGCTATGACTTTTTTTGTTTCATATAAGAATTTTGCACTCATCTGAATGTTTACATTTTTCAGCTAGATTGGATTTGGTAAATTGAATGAATTTACCAATTTCAATCTTTTTAAATGATGAGAACATTTTTATACCCTTTATCTATACATTTATTTTAATTTTTGCATGTACTATGTATTTAAGAATTTTTTAATTTTTTGCCAATTTCCTGGTATTATGAATGTAGGAAGTTCTTCATTTGAAGCTACATTTTTTAGCTACATTGGATTTGGTAAATTAAATCAATTTACCAATTTTCATCTTTTTGAATTATGATAAATTGATTTAAATGGTTTAAATTTTTTAGCTACATTGTTTTTGGTAAATTAAATGAATTCACCAATTTCCAGCTTTTTAAATTTTAACAAATTGATTTAAATGATTTTTAAGCTACATATATACATATATGAGATGTATATACTTTCTTTATGTAAAAATGTATACCGTTACAAATTTCTTTCAATTGTTGCAGGTATTTAAAAAAATTTTCATTTTAAACAAGCTCAGAATGTTTACGAATGTGTTTAAAACATTAAATACCATGTAAAAGTTTGAAAGCTTAAAATTTAAGTAATTTTATCTTCAAATCCAAAATATAAAAATAGTTGTGTTTGCTTATTAATGAAAAATGGTAACTATAAATATTAAAAAATATTTTATTTAATTTTAATTACCTTCTTAAAACAGTAATTGTTATGGTGACATAATGTTCCTTGCCTTTTTCTGTATTTTGATTTTTTTAATAAGTCCTGCATATAATTTATTAACCAAAAAAATCTGTATTATGAGCGGAATTGATTTTTAATTTTTTTCATATTCTTCAATAGCTCAACAAAAATAATAATATAAAAAAATCATTTTTTAGAAATTTTTTGACTTAAATCTTTATGTTGGTGGCATTTCAAAAAAATTATAATTTTACCATCGACAAAAAATTTAAAAATTTTCTAATTTCAATTCTAAATTTAATTCTAAAAGAAAATTATGTGTTACCTATGAATTTATTTTGCAGTTTTTGCTTTAAATTGTTGGTGTTTTAAAACCACTCAAATCATGCAATTTCTAAGGATGTGTTTATAGTGAACGCTTACTGCTGAGCCGAGACGAACTTAAACTCAAAAACGCGTTGGGGCAAAAGAGATGCATGACTTGTGTTCCCCATTTCCTTCAATGTGTTTTCGGCTTCAATGTGTTTCGGACGATTGTATGCATTGACAGACTATGTGACCACATTTTGCATAACCATAATTTTTTTGCTGTGTACTAGCCGCTTATATACGAAGAGATATACATCTCTAACTACATATCGCTCGTTTTCTTCTACGTTTGTTCTACGTTTGATGCGACTTTGTGATTATATCACCTTAATAAATTGTTATTTTACTTATATTGTAAAATATATGTAAATAAATGTTTTATTTAAATATTGTAAATACATTTCTGTAAATATTTACTTTATAAATAGCTATAATTAAATAGCATAGCATGTAATTTACATTTCTGTAAATATGTAAATATTCTAAATACTGTAAATATTACAAGTACATTTAATTTAAAATTTAAAGACATCTTTCTTATATCTGCTTTAAACTTGAAATGCTTCTACTGAAAAATCAGATTTTTTGAGTTTTGACGTTATTGAAGAAAACGAGCGATATGTTAACATATAAGTTCTATTTTATTTTGATTTCTATGTATTTTGCTATGCAGTGACTACGTTTTGCATCATGATGTTTTGCTATATACTAGCCGCTTATATAAGTTGCATTCGCTGCTGTGCCATGCCATGCTAATTCGATCTTAACATTTCGAAATCTTTTTTATAGCATCGCTTACAAACTTCTTTTTTTCTTTTTTGACGTAGAATTACGTCTTACAGCGCGGTTTGTATGGGGGTCATTTTCACGAATTTTTTCAAAGTGATATTTGACACTTTGGGGTATACCTACAGCCTTTAATATTCATCGTACAGGGAAAAAAAAATGACAAAATATCAGTTTTAGAGGGAATAAAACGAATATCTAATAAAACAGCAAAATCTAAGAAGATGAAAAATTCATATATTCGTATTAGGAATGCACAAGCTGCTTATGTTATTTTTATGGTGGTTGTTGTTGTTTTTGTTGTTGTTGTTTTGTGTGTTCGTTTGGTTTATAATCATGTCGTTCCTTGTTGTGCTGCTTTTGTTCTTGTTGTTGTTGTTATTTTTATTAATATGTATGTAAAATACACATATATAAATCCACATCAGTCGATAAAATTTTATTATATAAACGATCGGTTCGGTTGAAAACTGTGTGCACTTCTAAAAGCACTGAAGCGGACCGTTTCGTTGTCAGCAAACTATGCATTGTGTGTTTCACATAAGAGTACCATTTATTAAGTTGTATATTAATGTTGATTTTATATGATTTAAATACAAATTCTAAATGATACTTTAAAATCTTTTATTGAGCTTAAGGTCAGGTTAGAACAATAAAAATGCTCTAACGAATTTTTTCCAAAGAAACAACAACAACAAAATTTTGAATATGAAACGGAAAACATCACTAGCTGGTTAATTGGTTAGCTTATTGATTAACAAGTTAGAGCAATCAATTGTTCTAACCTGACCTAAAGCTCAATAAACGATTTTAAACTATCAAACAATTAGAATTTGTATTTAAATCATAGAAAATAAACATAATAAATAACAGGTTATATAGAAAACTTTAAGTTGTATATTAGTTTTATTTGTTGTTAAACAATTGTACCCTTTTCTTAAAATGGTTTTTATTAAGTTGCAACAATAAACTAAACAATAAACGGCAACTCAACTGCACTACCTTGATTTCAATACAAGATTCAATGCATATGTCAGAGTTTTTTGGCGAACAGGTGAAAAAGAGAGGGGAAAAAAGACAATAACAAACGACGCATCAAGCGAATATGACATAAATTTCAATTCGATTCTTGATAAATATAAAAAATGACTTTACAATTATATAAGCTGCGTTCCATTCGCTTCAAAATAATCCAGATTATTTTTTTTACGTGCAAAGCAAAAACAAAAATAATAATCCTTTAACAAATTGGATTATTTTTGCTATCCATATAAAATTGTGATACAGCCTTTAAA
The DNA here is from genome assembly GCA_963920525.1 of Dichetophora obliterata. Lineage (NCBI taxonomy): Eukaryota > Metazoa > Arthropoda > Insecta > Diptera > Sciomyzidae > Dichetophora > Dichetophora obliterata. The sequence goes on along the minus strand of OY986436.1, from coordinate 154,499,774 downwards.
AAATTTCAAACACAGGTGTCGCACCTGTATATTTCTTTGAGCTGTCTTTTCATTTTTTGCATATTTTGTTTGTTTGATACAATGACTATAAGGTAGCCATGACAGCTACCAATTTTCTCACGAGCTGCGACCAACGAATGTTAAACAAACGAAAACAAAACAAACCGCGTGTGTCACACACATTGGACGCATTCAGCGGAGCCAACAAATGCACTTAAACTTTTTATATAATGGCATAATATTAATAATTAAATTAAATTATTTACAATTTTTTTGACATTTAGAGTAAAACACTTTCAGAAAAAAACATCGTTCACTAAGGTATCGCTATCATAACAGTTCACAACAGTTTTGAACTACACACGTTCCCATGGCACCTAACAGCTATTGTATCATGATTGCTTGTTTGAATTTAATTTTTACTGCTACGGTAATGCCCCTACGAGTCGTTTTTCTTGCCGTTCCTTTGAGAAAATTTGTTATCGCGATTATATTAAGGCGAAAGGAACGCAGCTATAGATAACGGTTTAAAGGCACAAACACATGGCGTTTTCATATTAGTTAATCAGACGCTGCCGTTTTAAGTATCGTTTAGCTGAAACAGTGACATTCATGGCTTGTTGGGTTGTAATACAATAGAGAATACAGATGCATGTAGCTATAGAGTATGTGGCTACAAAAAAATGTACTACTACTAGCCAAGGTTGCCAGTTAAAATTTAAAACAATTCCAACAAAAAGTTCCCTTTTTGACGGTAACATAAATTAAATACAACAAAAATTACTATGGTAAAGATAAAACAAAAAGTTTATACCGCAATAAAACAGTATAAAAAATCCCACAATCATTAAAAATTACCACAAAAATACCACCACAAATTCCATATGCATTTAAAATTGCCAAAAAATCTCATTCGCATTTAAATATTCCACAATAAGTCCCATATGCACAAATAATTGAAAAAACATTTAGAAATACCACAAAGAAATTTTGCTTACTAAAAAAGAAAAAAAAATTTTAAGAATAATATTACCAAACTCCCACGGAATTTCAAAAAATACCCCACTGAATTCCCACGCCAATTAAAAAATACCACGCTGAATTAAAAAATTTAATAGGAATACCCAAAAACAAAAATTCCTAAGGGCAATTAAAATTTACACCGAATGGGATTTTTCCGACATTACTGGCAACGTTGCTACTAGCTGCTAATATTGTTGTTTTGATTCTGCATGCGCTGCAAAGGGTCGTTCTTCACTCGGCAATTCTGTGAGCAATAATTGCTTTCGCCACAAGTAGTTTGTGGACTACTCGGGCTTAGAGGGGACTTTCTTAAACCACCTCATACGGGCGAATAATCGACAAACTGCTTGCGGCAAAAGCAATTATTGCCGAGTGAAAAGCGAGACAACGAGATCTTGCTACCATAGCAAGAGAATTATTGCTTTCGGAGCAATAATTGCTTTCGCCGCAAGCTCGAGATTTTTCGTGTGTGACGAGTGAAAAGCGGGACATAGTAAGCAAAGTTCTGTTTATTTTCTGTGGACGATTCGGTTCATCCCCTCTAACGCTGCTCAACCGCTGTGGTCTTGCTCTTCTCTGTGCGTCGTTGTTTTAGATTTTCTTGGTAATTGTTGTTGGTTCAGTTAGCTGAATTTTTTTTAGATGTTCTTAATTTTTACTCGACATGAACAGCTGAATTTGACAACTAGCTAGCTTTTCTCTACTTTTTAATTCATTCCTCTCCGAGTTGACCCTACCTGGTTATTCTGCCATGAGTGTAGCCAGACGCGTGTAGCTACAGAGGCAGTATGTATGTATACTACGCAGGTTAGCGCATGCGTTACTAAGCATTTAAAAACTCCATTTATTTTTTAAATACCATAATAAATTCGAATTATTTATATTATGCATTATATTTTTTCCATATTAAAAATTTATTTTTTTAACTATAATTTTAATTTTAAATTACATTTTAAATATACATATATGTATATGCTCTTTATAACAGGAAAAATAAATAACTCAAATTTACCCATATTTATTTCCATTAATTAAACATAACTTTGAATTTCAGTTAGTTTTAACCAACAAAACAAATGAACAAGAACAACAAATTCTTCACCAAAAATATCAAACGAAAACTTTTTATAAAACAAAACAAATTTTTACATGAATTTAATTGTGAGCTTTTTAGATCAGGTAAGTTTGAAGAAGGACAACAACAATAAGTTTGTTTTTGAATAATTTTTATTTAGAAAATGAAACGCTTTAAAATAGTTTTGAAAAATAAAAATAAAAAAAAACTGAATTTTTCTCTATTACTGTGTAACAAGGAATTCTTCGTCTATACTTACGATACTATCGAAACTGTGTCTTTTTTTAAAGGAATGACCTTTTTAACTTTGGGCTCGGTAGATTCATTAATAATTTTCAAAATTATCTATCTTTTCTATTTACTATTTCAGGTTATTAAATTCTTTCTTTCATACTCAAAAAATTCTTACTTCTCTTAATTTTCCTGGACCAACAAAAGCTTTTTGTATATCGTCGCCCTAATTCTAATAAGATGTAAGTCAAAATTGGGCAAAGTAACGTTTATTAGCGGTTTATGTAGATTAGTCAAAACTTAATCTATGTCCTTTTTTAGTTTTTAATGTTTCTATCAAAAAAAGGGATGTAGGACGTTTGAAACAATACGTTATCGTATGAACTTCACACAAATAATGAACAGTTTTCTTTGCTTCCTGAACAATAGATAATTTTGACTTATGTCGTATTAGAATAAGGCCGACGATATGTTGTAAATGCATTTGTATTGCATACAGCTTTTTGTATATATTGTGCATATTGTAAATACATTTGTGTAAATATTTAATGTAAATGTTGTATATACTACATTTTATAATGTAAATATGGTAAATATGTACTGTAAATATTGTAAATACTGCAAATGTTGTAAGTAAATTTCATACTTTCACTTGTGCTGTTGTAAATATTTAATTTATTATATTACTTCCCAGCATCGAATTTCATGTCTACACATACCTTCAAACAGGCCTGCGCGCAGTAGATTTGAGGTTGCGGACTACTTCCACGCTCGCTTCCAAGTCTTACTTATTTTTTGTATGAAACGTGGCAAAAGTGCAGGCCTGCAGCGTTCGCTTCTACTTGCAGGCCTACAAGCAGGGCTGTAGAACATGCTGTCCGCTCACTCACACACTAACATTGGTGAGAGAGGTGCGTCAAATGTTCCTGCGTGGGCAGGCGTGTAAACAGGCCTGCTCGCTGGTATTACAAGAAGACCTGGCTCTCGCATATATAATCCGCTCTTATTATAAAAAGAAAAATAATTTTGCTGAGCATTTTGAACCTCGAATACACTCCTTTTTGTGGTGTTTTTTTACATTTTTTAGACAATTTATAGAAAAATAAATACTCTTAAAATTACTGCACAAAATTTTACACAATTTTTTTCAACATGCCCAGTGAAATTTCATACTTTTTTTATTTAATTATTAGTTTTATTTATATAAGAATTTATTTTATACATTTTGGTCTTCTCTCGTTTTAACGCTTTTTTAATTTCATTTTTATAATTCCCTTTGGAGCCCAAATCGACAGCGGCTGTATCTGTAAAAATAGAGCAAAAGTACAATTTTTATTATGACACAAGGAATTAGTTTTATCGGAAAGGTTGTGTATGAAAGAAGAATGCAAAGACAGAGTTAAACTTACCATGTATATATAAACGAATCCAGTTTTGTGTACTCTTTAAGCGCATACTTCCCTTGCAGTCCATCGTAATTGAAGTCTTTTATAACTTCGGGTCCAATCAAAGAGCCAATTGGCTACATTTACTTCTTAAATGGCTACATTTTCATAGTTTCAATAATTTTTTTGTATTTTCAATAGAAAAAATTGTAAAAGGAACACTTTTATGTAAAAACACAGAAATAAGATTGTGTTCATGCCTTTATTGCATTGTATTTAACCTTTAACGCATATATCAATTGTCAGTTAACAAATTTTAAATTTTCCTTTCCATATGTCAAAACTATCAATATGATTATGTGGGACGCTTGAAGCACTTATTAGCTGATGTGAATTGGAAAACTAAATTAATTGATATATAATTTTGAATCAACAGGTTTAAATAAATTGTTTTTAATTTAAAGAGCAAATCAAATTAAGATTTGATTTTACAAGAAAATACTTGAAACTTTTAAAAATAATAACTACAATCGAAGTTTTATCATACAATGCCAATTAAATTTTGGATCTAATTTTGCATTTTGAAGACTTATGTTATGTTGTTTGTGATAATATCGTTACTCAATGGGCTTTATTAAAATGAAGTAAGCAACTTAAAATGTGATATCGATATTGATTCCTTATTGGAAAAAATATCTTTCACTAAAAATGAACAAGGCGAGTAAATGTTCCCAGATCTTACAAGTTTCGTATTTAATTTACTGTATTTGCCTCATTGTTCTGCAGTCGCAGAAAGACAGTTTTTGTCCTTTCGACAATTAAAGAAAAAATTAATATAAGAAATAAATTGGAAGAAAAAAATCATCACTTGTAAGGAATTAGTTAAAAAAATTGAAAAGAATTTAAAAAGAATTTATATAAAAAGAGCTGAAATTTAAATTTCTGTTGTTAAATATTTTTATGTTGCAGGCTGTAGTTCCACTGTCATATTAGTGTAACTTTTCGACAAAACACTTTTTCACACACAAAAACTTTTCGATTACACAGTTCGACAAAATTTACTAAAAATATGCATTTTTAAAATGACCTAGTGTAAGTTGTAGGTCTAGTCGAGTTTAACACGAAATGGTGCATAAAAATTGTCTAACATCCTCAAAATTTTGACTTACCGTCAAAAAACTGCGTTTGAACTCCGTCAAGATAATACAGACTTTCAAATGATATATAACAATTTGTGGAATTTGTATAGTTTCTACGTACATTTATCAAGTAAATGTTAATTTTTTGATATATTTTCCAACTTGTTTACCTTTGTCGATGTTTTTTCGACACAATTTCTTCAAAAAGCATAGCAACCGTATAAATATTAAAAAAAACGTACATTTATTTGACGAGTAAATTGAGTGTTCGTTATTCAAAATAGACCAAAAGTTGACAAAGTTATGGAACTTTATTTAAAAGCGTTTTTTTAAATTTTCATTTAACTTGTTGAATTTATTTGTTTAAAATAAATTGTAAAGTTGAATAAATTAAAATGAAAAAGTATATATTATCTTTACGAAACTGGCATAAAATCTTGAAGCAGTTGATAGCTGATTGAGTAAATTGGTAGAAAGTGCATGAATGATCGCAAAACTGGTTTTTTGACTTGGACGGTAAGTCAAAATTTTCAGGGTGCTAGACATCTTTTATGCGCTGTTTTGTGTTGTACTCGACCAGACCTACAACCAACACTAGGTCATTTCAAAAGTGCAAAATGATTGTTACATCGTGTTAGGCTAGGCTTAAAATTTTTTGGCTACATTGCAGCAAGACTTGATATATTTTTTGCTACGAAGAAAATGCAGTGAGTAGCAAAACTGCCCATAGCAGGCCTGCCAGCAAGCAGGCATACATTAATTCGATAGTGGGTTAGGTTAGTTAAATTCATTCACATTGTTTGCCCATTAGTTGATAATTTATAACATTAGGGGTATTCAAACTAACTTGGGTAGTTGGGTAGATTGGCAAATGCCGTACATTTTGTTTTTGTAAAGTGCCCAAGTACCCAAGTACCCATCTACCAATCTACTCTAGCTGACTGCCTGACTTGTTTAGGTAGATTGATTTCTTGCCAAGTTGAGTACTTTTCTACGTGTTACCACTAAAAATAGGCAAAAATTGACCAAAGAGCATCAAATTTACAACATTTGCTGTCAAGGCTAATATCTCGAATAATAAAAAAAAATTTGCCACACCCCCTATTAACGCCTAAAATCGATAAAAACGCTATATTTCAGACGGATTCTGTTGTATTGGACTACAATTTTGTAATTGAGCTCGCATGGTTACTATCGGCAACCTAACCAAAAATGGGCGTGGTCAAACTATAACTGCGCCTACTTTTCAGAAATCATTATAATTCCTGAGTTGTGCATGTTTTTATAGTGAAACTTGGTGTGAATGTGCTATGAGACCAAGTGGTGGTCACTATGTATATAAATGTTGCCAAACCTACTTTTACCGCCCTTTTATAAATAAGTATACATAAAGTCGTTCGTGCGGTGTCTCTTAAGATCTCAGGAATGGTTACACCTAAGGCCACCTAATTTACAATATCTGTTCTTAATGGTAATATTTCGGTTAATAAAAAAAAGCCGCACCCCCTTTTACGGCCCACAAATCAATAAAAATACTATATTTCAGACAGTTTGTATTAAACAGGTCGTATTAAACTAAAATTCAGTAATTTAGGTCGTATGGTTACTGACGGCAACTTTACTAAAAATGGGCGTGGTCGAACTTTTTTACGCCCCACTTTAGGGGATAAGTGTGGAGTGAATCAAAGTGCGCCAGGTATATATTAGCTAATTTTTGGCAGGCGGGTTTTTTCGAGTACGCGATGGTTTAGGGAAAAAAAATTGCCACAACCCCTTTTACCGTCCTCAAATCAATAAAATTGTTATATTTCGGACAATTTTCGTCACATTAGACTAAAATTTGGTATTTTAGTTCATATGGTTACTTTCGGAAACTTAAATAAAAATAGGCGTGGTCGCACTACAGTTATGCCAGCTTAGATATATAAAACTATTTTTCCGATTGGCATGAAAATTCCTTTAAGGCTATTTGTGGTAGGACAACGTCTGCCCGGGATTGCTAGTAAAATATTAAATGCTGCGAAGTTCACGTTAAAAATTACTCGTATATAAAATATCTTCTTTTACGCCCATTAATGGCCTAAATTTTGCGCACATAATTTGAGAAAAAATTTTGTGGCAACCCTCTCCCAGCTGTCATTCATCTCATCAGCTATTTAAACCGGGGAGATCAAATAAACATGCAGCACTGCGCACAACTATTCTACAAAGTACTCAATTGCAGTTTAGGGTGCTCACAATAATCAAAAGTACTCAATCTACCCATACCCAACTACCCAAGTCAGTGTGAATAAGTTTTAAGAATGTATTAAGTTTTCAATTCAGTTTTAAGGTATTACATATTATGAAATAAGGTAAGTACATGAAACACAGAAAATATGGCTCATTAGCCACAATCATTAATGTATTTATTCTAAAATTCAAAAGAAAATAAAGTAAAGATTAATTTATTTCTATTTAATAGCACAATTGCTCTAACCCATTAACTACGGATGGTATTTTTTTTACCCATGAAAATGCTTCCGCAGAAACGATCATATCTCGGGATTGGTAAAAGCTAAGAGTTTAATTTTTTTGTTGGTTTAACAAAACATGGAGCTATAAATTGTTTTTAAAGTGTGCATGTTAAATTTTGACGTTAAATATTACATTTTTAAGGTCAAATGTGTTGAAATTTGAAAATCATAATATTTGCTCTATTATCATTTTTACAAAATTTAATATATAAAAAAGAAGTATAGCAGTGAGGGGACTGCCGACCGAAGCGAAAACCTCATAGAAATAAAAGATAAGGAAGTGGTGTTATACTCACACACACTATACGTGTGTAGAAGGAATTTTCGTCGCTGAGGAAGAGAGATAGAGCGTCGTTATTTTACATAAACTCTTCCCGAGCAAAAAAAAAAGTCTTTTTGAGAGGAAGAACATCTGTCAAAACACAAGTTCTGCTTCATGAGCGCATTCATTATTTAGGGTGGCAAGGGCCTTAATTTTTTTCATATTGGGATAAGCTTTAATAGTTATTTATTTGTTTACAATTTCTTTGAAAACTTGACATGAAATTAAAGTGGATTAGCAACCTAAGGTTACAAGCTATAACTACGTATTTTTATATAAAAAAACTAATTAAAAGCCCACAGTTCGAAAAAAACTACACAAAACTATTTATTTTAAAAGAGTTTAATTTGGTATGTTTTTAATTGTTTAGTTTTTGTGTTATTTTAATATCAATTAAATAGTTTATAAAAAATAGTTTTTTGAAATGAATTCTTAAAAAATCATTTAAAGTAACTTTTGTCGTTTCAGTCTCATTCTGAGTTCATGTCTTTTACATTATTTTAGCAATGCTTTTCTCTGTAAAAAAATTGGTGACGCAACATATTATATAACGGTGGTATATAAAAATTGCATAGTAAGCATACATCTAAAAAATAAAAAATAATTTACGCCTTTATTTACTACATAATTGAATGCGGCCCTGTTTGAATGTTTTTGTGTCTGTGTCAACTTCACTGTGTTTGTAAAATACTTCATTCCACTTCAACTACACCGCTTCCTTATATTTTACTTCTATGGAAAACCTATATATAAAATATTAGTATTCCCTGGAAGACGTTGTCCTGCCACGACCGCCTTGCTGCTGCTATATAAGAATTTTCATGCTAATATAGGGTTTCGGACTATCCTACATGTAGGATGGATTTGACAGGTCGGATGGACATGTAGGAATGTGCGAAAGCTCATACTGCAGCTCATACTACATGTAGGATGAAAATCAAAAAGTTCTAAAAGTTCCGCCATGATCTTGTTCTTCTCTGTGCGTTCTTGTTTGTAGATTTCCCAAAGAAGTAAAATATAAGGAAATAGTGTTGCTTACACATACACTGTACGTGAACTGTCGCACCATTCGTAAATTGTGCGAGCGAGAAAGAGTGTGTTTTTTGACATTTTTGAGAACCCTGGCATCTGATTGGAAGACTCCTCAGCAAAATAGTTGAAAATAATTCAATTTTAAGCATTTTTCACTGCTTAAAAAGCAACAAAATTAAAGAAAAAAAACCACTAAAACAAATGCAATATGAGTTGTGCGGTTAAGAATTGTAAAAGTTCCAGAAAACTTAAAAACAATGCGCATTCGTTCCACAGGTAAATATGTCCATACGGTTTAAATTCTTTTAACAAAAGTGCTTTATTTAGTTTCTGACGATATTTTTTTTAACTTATTTGTGTTAGAAATGTATATAATTCATATTAAAAATGGTTTAAAAATGCAATTTAGACCCCGTTGATTTTCCGCCAGTTTGATCAAACCACATCTGTCAAAACACAAACACTGCTTCAGGGGCGCAGTCATTTTTCGCAGTTAAATACATGTTTGGGGCGCTCTTGTTTTCAGCATAGTGAATCAGATTTAGTACCTGTTTGTTAAATTTTTCTGATTTTTACACAACAACTAGGCAGAAACACCCAAAAAATAAGGATTTTAAAAAAATTAACCTAATTTAATTTGTAATTAAAGTTGAAGTTTATAATTTATAGGCCTTTATAGGCCCTATATATAGAAAAATTATTTAAAAATCGTGCAGTTTTTCTAGTTTTTCGAAAAAAATTAACTTTTATGGGTATTAACACAAAGGTAATGTGCGTATCTATTCAACGAGGTGTCAAATTTAGAATTCCATAAGAATTCATTAAGATATAATTTTTTTATAATTAGAATTTGTCTGAAAGACTAGTGGTTTCTCTTTTACGAAAGCAATACATTAAAAAGAGAATTATTAAAAAGATAACTACATTCAGAACTGCTGTAGACAAAGAAGCCTGTGTGGTACTTACTGAGGTTTGTAAGCCCTAATCAGCATCCGAAGGCCTCCTTTTGATACATTTATTTTTTTTTTATTAAATTTGGAAAAACCTCGCGATTTTAAGTAAAAAAAGGTTGTATTTTTATGTTTGATATCTTGTTGAATAGATACTTGTTTTATCTCTCTTTTTATACCCATAAAGTTTAGTTTTGTTGGAAAACTTAAAAAATCAGCTAAATTTTTAGTCCACTTTTTCCAACGTTGGATAACTTCTAAGCCAATTGCGACCGATCAAAAATTTTTTAAATAATTAGAGTTGTTGCTATTCTTGAAGTGTTTCTAAAATTTTAATGCATAAGAACAAACTTTAACAGTTTGGGCCTTCTTTTACGATACAACCGAATACAGCCCTTTGTGATTGTTTCTGTATTTGTGTGAACCAACACCAATATAGAAAATACCACACTTTTCTGCTATTACACCACTTCCTTATATTTTACTTTTTTGAGATTTCCTTGGTAATTGTTGTTGGCGCACTTAGCTGGAAATTTTTTGTAGACGATGTGAATTCTAATTGTGTAGCTGCAGTCGGCATATGAAATTAGAATTATTTTTGTTAAGAGCTTATAGCAATTTATGAAATTTTTTATATATTACTTAAACTATTTCTTTTAAGCAAAAGAATTACCATATCAATAATACATATAATTTAAGTAATTTATTTAAATTATTTCATTTTTGAATTAATATAAAAAATTAGAGCTTATTTATATATATTTATATCATCACTAACACAATATACATGTTCACCATTTCTATATTGCGTTGTGTATTAACAATAGAATATTATAAAATTAAGAATTGTCTATAGCATATAAATTAAATATAATTCATATAAGAAATTGATGCTAAAGAGTTTAAAAAATAGAATGCATAGGATAAGCAGACTTTAGTTATCCAATTACTACTGAAAATGTTAGTTATTTTGCAGGTTTATTACGTAATTGTTATTATGTATATAAATAATATTCATAAATGTGGGATTGATGTCTGACAGACCAATAGAATGCAACACTGACACTTACCATGCGACTCGAAGCGGACGGGAATTCTAAGACATAACTGGACGAAGAGCAAGACAACCATATGGACGAACTTGACGATGACAAGGAAAATGATATACGCAACTGGACGAAGTGGACGTGACTTACAGGAAAAGTCCAGCATTAGTTCAGTTGTAAACGAGACTCAAACAAGTTATAATCCAAAATTAATATATGAAATAAATGTAAACTAATTTGACATACATATATAAGAATAAATAAAAATTCTATGTTTTAATAAAACTACTGTGTTGCTAAGTTTATTTTAAACCCACATAAATACTCTTTATACTATATATATATATGTATATATGTATATATATGTATGTATGTATGCATATATTTCCGATACGGTAACACTTTTACTAAAAACAAATAGATTTACCAATATTATATATACTCTTTAATTCATATGTATAAACTGTTTTCTAAATTAGTTCGATGTCATATGCTGACTGTAGCTACAAATAAACATCTACAAAAAATTAAAGCTTACTGTACAACAATAACTACTTAGCAAATTTACAACAACAACGCAAAGAGAATGACAAGATCCCAGCGGTTGCGCAGCTTTAGAGCGGATGAACCGAATTGGCGGCGTAAAATATACAGCACTTTGCATGCTATATTTTCTGTTTGCCTGCTAGCAAGATCTCAAGTGGAGGGAGGCATTAAAAGAGATTTCAGAGCAAACTGCTGAAATAAAATTAAATTTAAATTTTTCATATTCGTATTTTGATTGACTGTCGTTAAGTCTCTTTTAATGCCTCCACTTTATATCTTGCTAGCAGGCAAACAGAAAAAATAGCAAGCAAAGTACTATTTATTTTTCGCCGCCAATTCGGTTCATCCCCTCAAACGCTGCGCAATCGCTGTGCTCATGTCATTCTCTCTGCGTTTTTGTTGTAGATTTGCTTGGTAATTGTTGTTGTGCAGTTAGCTTTAATTTATTTGTAGATATTATTTGGTAGCTACAGTCGGCATATGACAATCGAAGTATTTTTTTAACGCTTTATATATATATGAACATAAAAACACTTACACAAAAAACCTGCAAAATAAATTTATATTTACAGTTGTAATTGAATTACTACAGTCTGCTTATCATAAGCGTTCTATTTTTTACCGCCTAATGTTGTAAATCGAAAACGCAAACAAACGACAAGTAAGACACGAGAAGCAACACCTTTTTTATACAAAATTCTATTGCTTCTCGTGTCTTGCTTGTCGTTGGTTTGCGTTTTAAATTTACAACACTAGGCGGTTAAACTGTCTACGTACATTTATTATATTAAATTATATATAATTTATATACTATATCTATTTCTTATATATTCTTATTTAAATACACAACACAAACTATATATAGCGTGCATGTATATTGTGTTATTATATAAAAAGATATAAAAAAGATTTAAATTAATTCAAAAATGAAATAATTTAAAAAGAATTATATGAATTATATGTATATATTTTTGATATGGTAGTACATTTAGTTAAAAGAAATAGTTTCAGCCATTTATACAAAATTTCAAAAATTGATTTAAACTCATATCTCAAATATATCCGTTCCCATATGCCGACTGTAGCTAAAAAAGTCTAAAAAAAATTCCAGCTAACTGTACAACAACAATTACATTTCAAATCTACATCAACAACGCAGTGAGAATGGAATTGTTCACAGCGGTTGCGCAACGTTAGAGGGGATGAACGAATCGGAGTCAGAAAATAAACCGCATTTTGCTTGCTATGGTCTCTGTTTGCCTGGTAGCAAAATCTCAAGTGGTTGAATGGCAAAATTAGACAAGGTACTGTTAAAGCGGAAAGCCGGTGACCGAAACTGTCAAAACGAAGTTGACACTTCATACAAAATATGCAACCAATGAGAATGCAATATGAAAGCAAAAATTGGCCAAAATACCAAAATGGCTGAGTTTGACAGTTATGGTCACTAATAAAGAGAACACATTCAGCCCTAACACTACCTTGTCTAGTTGTACTATGAGTGGTGGCATCAAAAGGGACTTCACGGCCAGTCAAACAAAAACCAAATATCAAAAATTTTAAATTTATTTTATTTTAACCTACAGCAGCTCTACATATACATTGAAAAAGCTATATCATTCAATGTTTCACAGCGGAGCAAAGGGATGGAATAAAACGATGTGTCAGCAGAGGAACTTATTGATGGTTGCTTGCTACATTTGCTGAACGCCTTGTAGTCAAGATCCAAGAGCGTCATTTAAAAACCTACTCGCTGTCTGTATTGATGACGAGAGTTACTCGCAAAATGACGATGAGGATGACGCAAACCAAAGATTTACCATCTACCAAAATCGTTCAACGAGCCTAAAGAAGTTTTCACTTCAAAAAAATAGCGAAAGTGCTTGAGTTTGTGTGTGCGTGGGCCAACGATATCCCGGTGCATCACCAAGTGCAGCAAAGTTAAATTGGCTTTCTTTGCTCCAAGTACCACCACCAGCAGCACAAGCAAGTGCAGTGCAAAATTTGTTGCTAGCTAACATCCTCCAAGTTCCACCAGCAACAGCATAAGCAAGTGCAGCGCAAATTTCTTGCTAGCCAACATGTGCCAACAAGTGCCACCAGCAATAGCACAAGCAAATGAAGCGCGAATTCTCCGCTTTCAATTTATTTAATTCACGCCGGAGTATAATGGCAGAAATTTGCCTCTGCGCTTGAGACATGCTGAAATGGTGCTTCTGAAATATTGGAGAGTTGACCAGTCAATTAAATTGTGCGGCGTTTGCTGGTGCTGCTGGTGATGGCACTTGGAGGATGTTGGCAACAAACAAATTTTGCACTGCACTTGCTGGTGGTGGCACTTGGAGGACGTTCGCCAGCAAAGAAAGCCAATTGAACTTTGCTGCACTTGTTGATGCACCGGAAGATCGTTGGCCCACACACAAACTCAAGCACTTTCGCTGTTTTTTTTATTATTTTGTTATTTTTTAAGTTTTTTAAGTTTACAATATTACAAGTTTACGAAATAAGTTGCTAGTACAAGCACTCGAATGAAATATGTCGCAAATTGAATAAAATGCAAATTTAATAAAATATTTGTGCTAAGACACGATCGAAATGTGAAACGTCAAAATTTGCAACTGTCAAAATTTCATCGTCCATTTGACACAGCAAAAAAAACAAATTTATTTCAACACACACAAATTTTATTCAACCTAATATTTTCTATCCTACCACGACTGAAAAGTTTCCTTTTGACACTTACCCTTTGCACGGAGGTTACACGAGACAGTACTGTTAAGACAGTCGCAACACATTCACAAATTTTTACCCACACACACTAACTTTTGCTACTGTCTGCTCTACTGTCTTAAGTTTTTTGTAGACAGTTGGCGGGACAGTAGCTAGAAGAGTAGAATGATATTTAGCATATCAAGTGACAGAATTCGTGAAAATTTAATAGAATTAATGGAAAATTTGCAATACCTTGGCGTACTCGTAGTTTTAACAAAAATTTTCTTCATAAAATAGAAATTTTTTACTAATTTGTCTACTGTCTTGCCAACTGTCTTACCAACTGTCTGTACTCTTTTTCACAGACACAAAGTTTGACAATTAAAACGTATTTTTCACTGTCTTAACAGTACTGTCTCGTGTAACCCCCGTGTTATGAAAAAATTTATTAACAAAACAATGATAGTTGACAACTCTGAAAATAAAATGCCGCAGTGGTGAAAATAAAAAGCCACTGACAAATACAACAAGTGTGAAAATTGTCAAACTTTGTTTGATGATATATAATAGAATAAGAGCATGCATGTAATTTATCGTCAAACTTAGTTTGATGATATACGGGTTGCCAATATTCGAAGCGCCCATCTGGCAACACTGTAACTTTCCGCAGTGATGCCAAATCGACTAATGACGTACCGCGTTTGAAGCGTCATTGCAAGCAAATGTTTACAATGGAACAGTACACGCCACGCGAACGCTCTAAAATTGTTGAAATTTACATTCAACAAAACAAGTCAATATTGAAAACTCAACTCATTAAAATTATCATGAGCGATGAAGCTCATTTTCAGTTGAACGGAACGGTAAACAAACAAAATTGCCGTATTTATGCCACTGAAAATCCACAAGAGATTCAAGAGGTACCTCTTCACGATGCAAAAGTCACTGTTTGGTGCGGCGTTTGTGCTAAAATGCTCATTGGGCCGTTCTTTTTCGAAGATGATAATGGACACAGAGTTACTGTCAATCAGGAGCGTTATCGCGATATGATAAACAATTTTTTCATGCCAATCGTTCGTCGAAAGCGTATCAGGCACTACTGGTTTCAACAAGACGGCGCGCCACCACACACAAGCCGCACTACAATCGATTTTTTGAAGCAATTGTTCCCTGGCCGTTTGATGTCAAAAAATGGTGATTTCAATTGGCCGCCAAGATCACCAGATTTAACGCCTCCAGACTTCTTTTTGTGGGGTTATTTGAAATCAAAGGTTTACGTCAACAAGCCAAAAACCCTAGAAGAGCTGAAAACCAACATCCGTCAAGAAATAACCGCCATTCCCATCGAAATGTTGAAGAAAACCATGGAAAATGCTGCAAAACGGGCACAATATGTCGTAGAGGCCAATGGCGACCATTTACGAGATATCATATTCAAGAAATAATGTAAGCAAATCTACTTGAACCCAATTAAATGATATTCATGACGAACAGACAAAAAAATGTGGTTTCTTTGATTTATTTAAAAATAAAATGGGCGCTTCGAATATTGGCAACCCTGTATAATAAAATAAGAGCATGCATGTAATTTAATGAATGTTCAACATATTCCTTTATCACAACTTAAAGATTAAAATGTTAAAACACTCAATCCATACATTATTTTTTCTTGTTTGCAAACGAAGTTCCAGCAGAAAAAAGCAGAAAAAGAAGAAGATCGTTCCATTTTTAAATCTCACCATGCATAGCAGCTGTTTAAGTAAAAGCAAATTTTTCAAAAATGTTGACAAATACAAAAACTGAAGAAATTGCCAAACTTTAAAAGCATATATAGACCAATATAAAGCGAATTAATAATTAGTTTTGGTTGCAAACATCTTATTGCAACCTAACTTAAGTATTTATATACTAACAAACAAATTATATGCATTAATTTCAGGAGTTGCCAAGTGATTTTTTTGTGAGCTTGCGGCCGATTAAGAACAAGGGACGATAATTGTTGATATTTTTATGCACAAATACATGCAAACATTTTTTTAAGGTTATTTTATAAATTTTTCTATCTTGTTATCTTTGCTGTCTTTATTTATGACGAGAGCTCCTCGGAAAAATACGATGACGCAAACCAAAGATTTACCCTCTACCAAAATCGGTCAAGGCGCGTAAAGAAATTTTCACTTCAAAAATCTAAAAGCTCACGTTGCCAATTAACTTACGATACCAGCTGTTGATAGAAAATTCCTTATTTTAGATTGCATCACACTGGGTGACCTTGGGTATAAAAATGCCTAACCGTCGATAATAAGTTCTTAATTTTTAAAAATTAAAAAAACAGTATATGAAAACGAAATTTTCCATAAAATATTTAACTCTTTCATGTTATATTATTTGTTTAAAATGAAGGTATCTACATAGATTAATAATATTTGAACGTGTTTTTTTTAATGAATGTATGTACTCGTATTTAGTATTACTGAGCCTTTTATACTTGCTTTTCATCTTGTGGAACGCTGTTATAAAAGTCCGCAAAACATGTTTTTGGATGCAGTTAGTTGTTACACTTTCCACAACCACAAAAAGTTTTGCCACCGCATTGCCGGCAACGAGCACGTTTTTCCATTTTCTGCACAAAGTGTTCTTAGCCTTCTGTGCACATGCCCCCAACTTGTTCGTTTTCAGAAAGGCGCCCAGGTGGTGCACGACCCTTTCCAAGGGTTATAAGAGATTCCACCACATTTATGCGGAAATCAAACTGACTCTTAGGCTTTGTATTCCCATATTTTGCGCAAAGTACTTGCAATTTCCAGGCGTTAAACATGCGTCGAATCTATTAGTAAGCAGTGGCTAATACCATTTCTTGCCATGTTTTATATATTTGAGGATAAACTGAAGGATTTCTTCGTCCATAAAACATTCCCAAAGTTGTAATGGGGAATACGATCCTTATAGAAAAAAATCAATAAGAATACATATATGAAAAAAACAAACTTTGAAATATACGTTATGTACCTATCTTTTCATACAACACCTTATGCAAATTAGAGGTATCGTCATGGGGCTGCTTTTCAAGCTTATAGCTAGTTCTTCAACTACACTTTGACACTAAATTATTGCACTGGTTTTTATTCTTTGTGCCCTTGGCAGAAGATTAATGCGGCTCGGTGCTCTCACTGGCAGCAGAAATTTTCCCTAAATTATTATTGTCGTCATTGTAGGCGTACTGCACAACAAAGTTGCCTGCCTTTTCACAAATAGGCTCATAGCCTTTGACTTCGTTGATAATTTGGACATTGTCGTCCAAATCTTCGTTGTCACTTGTAACGAACTTCCGTTTTCCGAATTTTTACATCTGGGGTATACTCGCTGGTGTCCAGCGTTCGTTGCAGAAAATTTGTAAAAAAATACCCTTTCGCTTTGTTTTCTTTAATATTTCCTCAGTTTATTCACAATTCAAAATTGGCGTTACTCTAATGGCTTAATGGTATAGAACCTTACACACACACTGTTATGCACCGATGTTTTGACCTGGATTTTATTTCGATGTCTGATGCCCTTGAGAAGATGACGTGACGGAGACTTGTCCTTGTGACGATGTACGTGGTTACGGAATAAGTGATGCGATGAAGACGAGCGACGCTAGCGTGTTTCCTGGGGCTGTGGCGTGGTAGAAATAGATGACGTTAGCGCGCTCCCTGGAGCTTCCTGCGTGGTAGGAGTTGTCGACGTTACGTGGTACTTTTTGAGATTATGTCGTAGTGGGACTTGTCGATGTTGAGTGGCAAGTGGTCACATGTAGGGCGTTTGTTACGATCGGATGGTGGAACGTGTATCTTGCGTGTAGACTGGGATATTGTCCGCTGAGTGGTGTTACCTGGGTGGTTATGATCTAATATGGTTTGCTACTCTTTCACATAACTTACTAGAAGGAAGCTTAACTAACGTAATATGTGTTTACGGCTATGTTTACGACGCTAAGAGTGAAGCAAAATATTAACGTTTGTTGAACGTCCGATTCCTTCGACTACACGATGATTAATTACTCCGGTGATACGGCTTGTGTATATCCAACCACTTTGACTACTGCGATTTCTATAGGTCCAACCACTTTGACTGCACGATGACTACTGCTCGTACTGCACGTCCGATGCCTTCAACTTCACGCTGAACAAGAGCCTGAGTTCATGCCACGACTCGCCTTTTATTGCCTTGCTCGTAGCTGCTTGTCGCACTATGACGTTAAAACCTGTTCTCGCTCTCACTGTTTCTTGTCTGTATTCTCGCTCTGTATTGTCTTGCTGGTAGTTGCAGGTGGCGTGATGTTAAAACCTGTTGGGCTGCTTCAAGTTTGTGTTGCTATGCCAGAGTGATATCGGTATCAATTGCATGTGGCGTGATGATGCTAAAACTGGTTTTGTTTTGTCTTCTGTTGCTATGTGAGTATCGTCTTGATAGTGGCTGTATGTAATGGGATCATGCTACTTTTTTCTGTTGCTATGCGTGTATGCTGTCTCGCTTCTACTGCTTGTGCTACTCCACATATGTGTGTATGGGTGAATGTGTGTGTGTAAAGCCTAGCATAGTGGGTAAAAAGTATAATTTAACAATAAAAAATAAGAATTAAATTACATTCCATAATAAAAATATGAAAATCTAGATTGTATGGCGAAATTCGAACAACCGCGAATTTCGTCGTTACATACTTATCTCATCCACAACATCAGGTGGTATAATAAGCAATCAATATCATCCGCGTAGCAAGCATCTTCATCGCTCCATCCGTCCACTTCAGCCTGCAGCTCCAAGGCAGTCAGAAACGTGCGTTGTCCACGTGACCACAACAAGCCTGTATTATTAATTGTTTTTAAATAAAATTTCTTTTCTTTTGTCTTTGGTATAATTAAAATTTTTTAAAATGCCTCCAACATATAGATTTAAGTCAAAAGAATTCTAAAAAATTATTTTTTGTTTATATTATTATTTTTGTTGAACTATTGAAGAATATGAAAAAAATTGAAAATCCATTCCGCTCACAATACAGATTTGTATTTTTAATAAATTATATGCTTACTTACTTACTTAGTTGGCGCTACAACCGTATGTCGGTCTTGGCCTCATCTAAGAATTTGCGCCAGCCATTTCTGTCTTTCGCTTGCTGGCACCATTTGGAAATTCCAAGCTTCGTCAGGTTGTCCTCTACTTGGTCTTTCCAACGAAGATGCGGTCGTCCTCTTCTGCGTTGACCGCCGCTGGGTACCGAATCGAATGTTTTCTTCACTGGAGCATCGTCTTTCATGCGCTGAACATGACCAAGCCAGCGAAGCCGCTCGATTTTAATGCGCTTGACTATGTCGATGTCAGCGTACAGCTCATACAGTTCATCATTCCACCGTATTCGGTACTCGCCATTGACGCAGATTGGTCCGTAGATCTTAAGAAGAATTTTTCTCTCGAATGCTCCTAAAGTCCTTTCATCTGAGCTGCTCAGCGTCCAGGTTTGTGATGCATTAAATAGGACGGGAATGATGAGCGATTTATAGAGCGTGATTTTCGTTCGTCGAGAGAGGGCTCTGCTTCTCAATTGCCTACTGAGCCCAAAGTAACACCTGTTGGCAAGAGTTATTCTTCGTTTGATCTCAATGCTGATGTCGTTGGTTGAGTTTATGCTGGATCCCAGATAAACGAAGTCGAAGGAGGTATTGTCACAATCTCGAAGGAGGTATTGTCAACTCTAACGTGGGTTCCAAGGCGCTGGGACTGTTTGTTTGTTGACACCAAGTATTTCGTCTTATCTGCATTCAGTGCCAGACCCATTCGACTTGTCTCTCTTTCTAATCTGGAAAATGCTGCACTGACTTCGCGCGTATTATGGCCAATGATATCGATGTCATCAGCATACGCAAGCAGCATAACACTCTTGTAGAATATTGTACCACTACGTCTTAGATCAGCAGCAGGATGATCTGTTCCATCATTAGGTTGAAAAAATCGCACGTAAGGCATCACTTTGTCTGAAACCTCGTTTGGTAATAAATGGTGGGGAGAGGTCCTTTCTGATTTTAACTGCGCTGCTGGTGTAGCTCAGTGTCATCCTGCAAAGTCGTATTAGTTTTGCAGGAATACCAAATTCAGGCATGGTGGAGTACAGGTGCTTCCTTATTGGGCTATCGAGGGTGGCTTTGTAGTCGACAAAAAGATGGTGGGTGTCGACTTGTTTTTCTTGAGTCTTCTTCAAGATTTGTAGTAGCGTGGAAATCTGGTCGATGGTGGACTTTCCAGGTCTGAAGCCACACTGATAAGGACCGATCAGTTGAAAATATATTATATGCAGGACTTCTTAAAAAATCAAAATACAGAAAAAGGCAAGGAACTTTATGTCACTATAACAATTACTGTTTAAAGAAGGTAATTAAAATGAAATAAAGTAATTTTTAATATTTATAGGTACCATTTTTCATTAATAAACAAACACAACTATTTTTATATTTTGGATTGGAAGATAAAAATGTTTAAATTTTAAGCTTTCAAACTTGTACATGGTATTTAATATTTTGAACGCATTGGTAAACATTCCGAGTTTGTTTAAAATTAAAAATTTTCTAAATACCTGCAACAATTGAAAGAAATTTGTAAAGGTATATATATATAATAAGTCGGGGATTTGCAGAAGCAGACCACAGTGAGTCCCCTATTGGACAAAGGGTGCTACTGCTCGGAGCACTCATACGTGAGCATGATCCTTGTTTAAGCAGCCTTTGTTATCTCAAGCATATCTTTGTAGGTCAGTTGTTCAATCTCGGCTTCGCCAACAAATGGACGTCCCAGAGTGGTCAATCTTATGCTTGCCAGCGCCGGACACTGGCACAAAATGTGTGCTGCTGTTTCCAGTTCCTCTAGGTATAACCTACACGCATCGTCCTCGGTCAGAGTCATCTTCCCGAGATGGTACATAAAAGTACCGTGTCCTGTGACCAGTGCAGTAAGCCAGCTTAAAGTCCTTCGATTGTATCGGATAACTTTTGCTGCCTCACTACGAGACCACTTCACGACGGCCTTTGATTGCCTGCATTAACAGCTTCTTCCCACCTTGTACGGTGTTCCGAGTCCGTCCATTGTTTAATAAGGCCTGCCATCATGTTGTCGCCTATGGCGATACGTGGTTGTGGTCCACAGAATTCTTCTGCTGATCCTTCTCTTGCTAAAGAATCAGCATTTTTATTCTGTTTTGTGCCAGAGTGTCCTCTCACCCACATAAGTGTAAGGTCATTTGTCTGGGCGCACCTATTGAGTTTTGTAAGACATTCTATGGCCAACCAGGTGTCTGTTTGTTGCATACACCTAATCACAGACTGATTGTCGAGAGCAATGACAATTTTCTTGGCATCGATCCGGCCATATATCAGAAGGTTCAGCGCATGCACTACGCCAAGCATTTCCGCCTGGTATACAGACACAAACCTCCCTAACCTCAGTACACAGGAGAGGCTTAACTCTTCTGAGTAAACGCCTGCCCCGGCTCTGCCATTCATCAGAGAGCCGTCTGTGAATATACTGATATCGTTATCAGCGATTTCTTTACAAACGGCTCCATCTTTTAAGAGTTTTATAACATTTTTCTGTTATTCTTACTCTCTGCCTTCCGTACCTAGGCATACATGCCTCCTTGACATCTCTCTGATCAAGGATGTGCATATGACTATGCAGTGCCGTTGCCCAATGCCAAGTAGCATTTCTCAACATCCTGAGGGCTGACAGCGCCGCTTTTTTCTTTATTTCTAAATCCAACGGCAGCATACCTAACAGAACCTCCATTGCGCTTGTTAGAGTGGGTCGTATTGCACCTGTTGTTCCAACACACGCCAGCCATTGGACTCTGTCCAGCCTCTTCTTAATTCTTTTCTGGCTGACTTATGTCCATCAAATCACTGAAGCATACGTGATGATAGGTCTTACCATCATAGTGTAGACCCATTTCATAGCCTCTGAGCTTAGCCCCCATTTCAGATCACAAGTGCGTCTACACTGAAACAGAACCCTCTTGGCTCTTTGAATCCTATCTTCTACATGATCGTTCCAGTTCAGTTTGCTATCGAGGCTTACCCTTAGATATTTAACCTTCGTGGAGATGTTGATTTCAGCTCCAAAAAGTCTGAGTGGTTCTCTCCTCAGGCCTACCCTCTTTCTAGTAAAGAGAATATTGTCTGATTTGCCTGCGTTTACGGTAAGGCCTTGTTCTCAACACCACTCCTTCACCCTTCGGAGTGCTCCCTTCATGATGTCAGAAATGGTGTCAATGAACTTAACGCGGACCACCAACGCAATGTCATCAGCATACCCTATCGTGTGTATGCCCGACTCATCCAATCTAACCAGTAGTGAATCCACAATTATGTTCCACAGGGTTGGCGATAACACCCCGCCCTGGAAACATCCTCTACTTATTCTACCTCTAGTCTTGACTCTACCGTTCTGCATGTTGACAGCCCTGTGCTTAAGCATATTGTCTACCCAATTTGCTATCATTGGGATTGCATTGTGCTCTGTCAGTGCTTGCCGCAACCTTCCATAGCCTATTTCATCGAAATCACCCTCGATGTCCATAAATGTGGCTCTCGCAGTGCCTCCTGAAAATAAATCCTTTTCAATCACTCTTACCAATTCGTGAAGAGCACTCTCCGTAGACCTACCTGCTCTATACGCATGTTGGCATCTACTCAGAGGATTTTGCATCAGCGAAGTGCTCTCAAGGCAGTCAGCCATCACTCTTTCCATCGTTTTCAAGAGCAAATATGTTAGCCTGATTGGTCTGAATAACATCGCCTCCGCTTAATCCTTTTTTCCGGGCTTCGGAAGGAAGACAACTTTCGCCTCTCTCCAGACTCTCGGAACGTACACAGTCCTAAGCAAGTAAAGAATATACCCCATAGCCTAGGTGCAATGAGATCTTCCCCCCATTGCATCATAGCCGGAAATATACCGTCCATCCCTGATGTTTTGTACGGAACAAATGAGCGTATAGCACTCCTCACCTCATCCTTTCGGCTTCCAGTCTGTCAACCCTGTGCATTCCTTTCTTCAAGGGTGTCCACGGGTCATCAAACTTAAAACTTCCAGGAAAATGCACCTCCATCATAATTTCCATCGACTCCTCTAGGTTCTCTGCCAGGGTTCCATCCATTTTGGAGAATGGTTCTTTTGAAACCATTTTCTGAAGCCTACATGCTTCTGATATAGTTTCCATCCCAGAACAGAAGTCTCTCCACGACTGCCTTTTACGTTGTCGTATGAGGTTCCTCAGTTCCCTTTTCCGTGCCTTGTAGTTTGCCCATGTTTCTGGGGTTCCCCCTCACATGTGCAGATTGAAGGCTTTCTTAACCTTCTTCTTCAGAGATTCGAGTACCGTGCACCACCATGGCGTCGGATAACCCTCGTCTACTGATAGTAAAGGACATGCCACCCCGTAAGCTTCGACCATGGTCGAGCTAAGATGTTTGACATGGCTTTCTACTTCCGCCGTATTCCCTGGTACTTTTATCGCTTTTGGGTCAGTGTTTCCCTCAACTTCGCCTTATATTTCACAAGATCTGTATTATGGGACCTTCCTGCTATTCCGCTGGTGTCGGATTCCGTACTTGAACTCAAACTGTATGGATCTCTGGTCGGACATGGTTAGCCTATCCATGACCCTCCAATTTTCTAATCTGTTCAGAATCTTTCTGCAAATAAGAGTTACATCAATGGCTTCCGCTCGCCTCGCATCAACGAAAGTCGGTTGTGTTCCTCTATTTGCTGCCAACAGATTGCACCTCTCCACAAATTCCAGCAATTGCTCTCCTCTGTTATTGTTGTTGGTGCTTCCCCACACAGTATTTTGCACGTTAGCATCACATCCTATCATCACTCCAATGTTCCTTTCCTCACAGTACTTTACCAGATTCTCCACCTCTTTTTAAGGTGGTTGGTCTGGAGAGTTGTAAGGAAGATACGCTGAAGCTACCATACAGGCACCTGCACCATCCCCTATTCTCACAACAGTAAGATCCGCTGAACAGAGGTGTGGCATATGTACCGCTAGTATACCATGTTTCACCAAGATACAAGTCCGCCGCCTGCCATCTGTTACTGGTTGGTACAGCGTGGCCTTTGGCTCTAAGAGACTTTTAATTCTATTGTGAAAAATCCAAGGTTCTTGGAGCATTGCTATATCAATTCCATCCTCCTCCATGAAACGCATCATCACTGCTGATGCTGCTACTATAGTGTAGATTGAGCTGACACACCACGAGGTTTTCCTGGTACGGGCCCACCACCCGCCCTGGTGGTTCCTCCCTTGCAGAATTCCTCACCAGCCCTGTACGAGGGGATCCATCGCACTCACCTTGTGTTCTTTTGGAATTTGATGAGAGCTTGATCAAGGCCGTATTTAAGCTTCCCCCCTGCCAGACTGATCGCTTCCACCTCATCCGTCCGGCACCACGCGGTGAACTTGACGCCTCCTTCCTTTGCATCTCCGAACTCCGTTACGTTACTAACTCTCCATTTATAAGTGTCTGCAACGCACCGGTTCTGGGTCTGCAACCTTCTAAGGATGACCTCCTTGCTTTCAGAAGTACCGTAAACAAAGATGAACATCCTTCTAACGTCCTTTAATGCGTACATTCGGTCGACCCGCAACTCAGCTACTTCCCATAAGCTCGTGAGCTTTGGCACGGTTCAGCACAGCCATACCTTGGATGATGGGTTCTTGCACTTGAGTACAAGAATAATTTCATCCTCCAAGTTTGCATTGAAAACAAATCCTGCATCGCCATCACTCTCATAGATCGTGTCGAGAGACTCGAGAGGGTGGATTTAAAGACCACTAACTGTGATTCTCAAAACTGACCATTGGCGGAGCAGTCGACGATGCCCATCAAGAGGTCTTCTGCTACCGTAGCATAAAAAAATAACCCAATAACATTACCTGGATGGATTTCCCTACAGCTAACGTGTTCGACTTCGCGGCCGCAACCCTTTGTTTTGGCAAAGGTTTGCTATCGACTTTTGAGGGTCGTCCACCAGCTTCCATCGTCCTTCTTTTATGTGGAAGGCTATCAACCTTAACAGGATGTCCACCTTCCCCATCCTTAGCCGAAGAGCTAACAGCCGTAAGCTGTCCACCTTCCGACTCACAGGTTCAAGTCGCCCCTGTAACGACTTCGCCGAATGGTCCAGGCTGATCCCTGAATCTTTTCCGCTAGTTCCGCAAGACATGCTTTGGAATTGTTCCGCCATTTTACTGACGGAGAACTCCAAAGCAGTCTCCCCAGCGGTTGTGCTTGCCCTCTTTCGCTTCCTCCTCCGCTTCTGCTTCTCCCTAACACGGAGCCGCTTTGACTCGGATTCAGCTTCGTTCCCTGGCGCTGCAGCTCTGACAGGACTGGCTTACAATTCCACTTCTTTCTGAGTTTTATCGTCCACCAGGCCCGGCAGGTTACCTTGCGGCTTCCCGCACCATTCCACGGTTAAATCCTTTTAGGATTCCACCGCTTCGGGACTCGTCCCCTCAGCGTGCACTTCCGTTTTTGTTATTTTTTAAATTAATCATAAAAAAATCCCACGAATGGGGGAAAATATATGGACCGAACGGACAGAGATCCGCATAATCCGCCCTACCCTACTAGTATACAACAGGAAGTGGGCTTCCCTGAGGAGACACTATTCGCGATCTAATACCCCTAGACCCTGCACCATCGGTGAAATCTCCCTCGGCATGGCGTCCACAAATGGGGGTGAAAGAAACTTAAGACTCTACATCGCGTCAAGATTGTCACCCATGCGACAATGTATATAAAGAAAGTATATACATCTCATATATGTATATATGTAGCTTAAAAATCATTTAAATCAATTTATCATAATTTAAAAACCTGGAAATTGGTAAATTAATTTAATTTACCAAATGCAATGTAGCTAAAAAATTGATACCATTTAAATCAATTTATCATAATTCAAAAGATGGAAATTCGTAAATTGATTTAGTTTACCAAATCCAATGTAGCTTCAAATAAGGAATTTCCTAAATTCATAGTACCAGGATATTGGTAAAAAATTAAAAATTCTTAAATACATAGTACCTGCAAAAATTAAAATAAATGTATAGATAAAGGGTATAAAAATGTTCTCATCATTTAAAAAGATTGAAATTGGTAAATTCATTCAATTTACCAAATCTAATCTAGCTGAAAAATGTAAACATTCAGATGAGTGCAAAATTCTTATAGGAAACAAAAAAAAACAATAGCAAACTATTTTCTTTTCGCTTCATCACACGCTTTTTATTTCCTATGTTCTTCGCACTCATACTTCGCTAAGCGTCGCGACCTCAAAGCAACGTCAGCTAAGCAGAGCAGAGCAAAGTCAGGCGACAAATTTCAATTTTATCGCCTTCCTTCACATCCACTTGTTCCCAATCTTTACTTATTGAAAATAGCTGCACAAACGAAACTGTGCAGAACTGACAACTCTTTACTACTCTTTGACTCAAATGAATAAAAAAATTGATTAATTATTCTGAGTAACGAAAATGAATAATTGAAATGAATAATTAGTCATTTTTTTAAAAATGAATGTGAATTAAGAATTTTATTTATAAATCAATTTTGCATCCATTGAATGCATTCTTATTTCGTTATTCACTGATTTACCTTTTTGTGAATAAAATCAAATTGAATGCATTCTCTTACAGCTCTGTTCGCAGAATATGGTCGGTCTACTACCCAACAGGAACCTGAAAGTAAAATGATATTACATTAGAACATGTAGGGCAAAACTTTGCCGAAGTTTTGGTCATATGGGTAGTATGAAAGGGTTTTTTTGTTGTTGTGTCATAACGTTGGCAAAGGTCATGCTTAATGCTACCAACTCATGTTAATACAAAATAAGTATATTTTCTTCTAAGAACACTGAAAAGTAAGTATTAGTAAGTATAATATTTTAAAATAAGTATAAGTAAGTAAATATATATTGTTTGAAAATAAAATGTTTCTAAAAAACATATTTAGACCTTGACCCGCTAAACTTGCTTAATAAAAATCAAAACAAAACAACAGAAGTCAAAAAATAACTAAACAAAATATTAATTTTTTATATTATATTTCATATATATTTTTTATATATAAAATAGTTTAAAAACAAAAACATATTAAAAACTTCAAAGTTATTTGTAAATAAAAAAAATCACATAAAAAGATCAAAGGAAAGTTATCATTTTTCGCTTATACCTACTTTCAAAGTAGTTAACTAAAAAAAAAAATTTAAATATATGCACAGATTGACGAAAAGTTTTCATTGTTCGCCCTCACTGTCACTGAGTTGAAGTGCTTCCTTTACAGTTTTTTGCTTAAATTCGTAGTTGTCTTGGTTGGAAATTCGGTTCAATAAGTCAGGCCTTGTCTTTAAAAACTTATAAAATTCGATGCAGCTGTATTCAATGTTAATTTTTACAAATAAAATTGATTCAAGAGTCTGCATTTTTAACGCTGTTGATTCCAATTTCCAAACTTTTCCTGCTCTGGCAAACAAACGTTCAACAGGAGCTGATGAACCGGGAAAACATAAGACAAATTCAATTAAGCAAGAAATGTCATCAAAGTTAACGTTATGAGCGGCCATATGCTTGAAAATCTCCACCCATCTGAGCTCTGTGGACAAGCCCATTGATTCCCACTTCGCAAGCTTTTTGCTACTGCAGTACTTTTTTATGTAAGCATACTGCTCAAAAATATTACAGGACTTAGCAGACAAATCAAATGAAGTTCTCTCCGCAAATTTCCTCAACGATTTCTTCACTGTTGTCCAATCAGGAAACTGTCGCAAGCATACCCAAATGTGCTCATTAAACTCCTCAAGTTCCGCCGTCCATGATGAAATATAATCATCTGCATCTTCTAACAAAAAACTTGTGGGGTAGATGTTTTGTATAAATTTCGGAAAACTTACCATAAAAATTTTTAAACATTTCGTCATTTGAATCTGTATATTGACCGTTTGCTATTAAGCTTTCTTTTTCGGCTTCTGTGTTCAGATCTAAATATTTTTCTTCTTTGCGTAACATAAGATTTCCACGTAAAGTTTGTAACTGGTACGCAACGTCAATTACCGACACATTGTCCGTTTCAATTTTTAAGATGGTGTTGTGAAAGTAATCAGCCTGAACACAATAGAAAACAAAGAAACTGAACTCAAATACTATTTAAAAAACATTTAAAGTACCTGTTCTCTGATGAACAAAAGCCAAAGTTTTGAAGAAGTCGAGCTAAAAAACTTTTTTAGAATCGGTGGACAGCGACGTTCAAGCGATAAGAAATATTGCTTCAGTGGCTCGAATATTTTCAGCATAGATTTTATTGCTGGGCCTAAAGCTAAGAAACGCGTTTTTGCGTAACCCAGTAGCTGGGAAAACTCAACATCTGTAGACTCGCAAATAGTTTTCAAGGATTCAACTCTCACGGTGTTAATGTAAAAATAAGAATAAACTTTAACGATGATAACCTCAATCTCGATAGGTAGCGGATCACAAGCGGCCTTAAGTGTATTGTGGACAATATGTGCAGCACATCCGATACCAATAAGTGATGACTTCCACTGCTTCAAACGATAAAAAACGTTATTTTGTCCCCTACGCTCCCGAGAACCAAAATTTGTAGGGCAATTGTCTCCACAGAATCCTACAATTTTACTTTTATTCTCGTTACATTCAGCAGCTCGGATGATTAGCGAAGAAATCACTTCAGACGTTTCTCCCTTTTCCGATGAAAATTGAAGCATTTTTACCTTTACTCCAAGAATTGGAATGAAGTAACGCACAACTACCGGCATCATTTTGACGTTTCCATGGTTCGAGGCATCTGTAGAAATCGAGACGTAGCGCCGCTTTGCCAAATCTTGTTTTAAATCGTCTTTAGCATAAGAAGCCAACACATTGGTCACGATGGCTTCGCACTTTGTACGAGCGCAATGAAAATCCTGGATTGCAAAACATTCTTGAAAAAGTTTTGAAGCGCAATCAGTTGACAAAAAACTTTGATTTGACTTAACCACATGATACGCCCAAACTCCCTCCATGGCAGCGGTTTTATAGTCTTTTTTTGTAAAAAAATTTTCAACTCTTCTTGTGTCTGCAGTTGATCGCAAAGCTTTTTGATGTTTTTCTGTTTCTAGATGCTTCTTTATTGCCGCTTTTCCCATGTTGCTAATATTAATAGCAGCCAAGCAAACTTCACAAAAAACATCACTTCCAGTTTTTCCATTAGTTGCTTTCAGAAATGGATAGTTTTTCTCCATTTCTTTGTTGAAAACATTTTTTCCACGTAAGGGCGCCATTTTTCAAAAACGTTTTCCTGCAATTAAATTCAACTCACAACATAGCAAAGCAGAAGGTAAAACGAAATAAAAAAAATCGATTTTTTTTTCGATTAGTCGTTTCTATCATATAAGAGATTTTACCCCCTGATCACACGAGCCGCTTTTGACGCTACGCTGTTTATAAAATAAAATATATATTTTTAAAACCCTTTCCAATATATGTTTTTCAAACAATTAAATTAACAAAAAGTAAGCATAAATAAGTATCATTCTTAAAAGTAAGTATACTTATAAGTATTGAGTTTTAGTAAGTATATGAAGCTGAAAATAAGTATGATACTTACAAAGTAAGTATAGTTGGTAGCATTAGTCATGCTAAAAAGTTCAGATTTTTTTTTATATATCGCTCTACAGTGTGTAGCTGTGTTACAGCTCAATAACTCAGTTCTGATTTGAGTCGACTTGAGCTATTGTTGCTTATCGACATAGGAATTTAGAAGCTAGGTTGTATCGTCCGTTTATATAAAAGTTTAGTTAGCACAACTGAAGCTGAACAGATTTCCTCTAACGTACATATAAATTTTAACGTTTTAGTTTCGCCCGGTTATTTTTTTTTTCTCATGCCATACAGCGAATATTACATGATGTAAATAATTTGAAATTTTTACGGAAGTGAAACCGTTTTATTGATTTTTTTTGGTTTGGCATTACGGAAATGAGTAACAAGTTAATACACATATCCATAATGCCACAATAATGGCAAAAACTAAGAAATTAATTGTTTATTTATTTATAAATTAATTTGATAATTAATAACAATCTAAAACAAGAAATTAAGATAAGCTAAGCTAAAGTAAACTCCAAATTTGAAAACTTAAATAATCGGCAAATATAAAAACTAACTTAATTTAAACAACATAAAACTAAAATACATTTTGAATTAAAACAAATCTTAAATATAATTTAAATTGAAATTAGAATGATTTTCCTCTAAAATAAGGGCCAATTTTTCAGTACGAGTTTAAAGTCTAATCAAATTAAACCGAGCTTTACTCACCAAAATTGGATGTTTAAAATCGGTTTAGGCAAAAAAGAAACACATTATATGATAATTTAAATCAATTTGACTTCAACGAATGCTAAAATATCCAGTTAAACCTAGTTTAAACGTCAAATGTTGGTGAGTTAAGCTAGGTTTAATGTGACTAAAGTTTAAACTCGTACTGAAAAACTGGCCCTAACAGAAACTTTAAAAATTTCAACTCAAATTTAATTAAAAAAATTTGGAAATAAACAACTATAACAAAAATTTAAATTAAAATTAAATCAACGAAATGGAACTAAAACACAACTAATCGAATCTAAAATAAAACTAAAATATAATTTAAACTCAAATTGAGATTGATTTCAACTACAACTAAACTCGAGAGAAACTAGGTACACTTAATATCTAATATATTACAATAAAATATAGCAAAAATATGCTCATTACACTTAAAAAAAACAATAACATGACAAATAACTATTATTTCAGGCTTTTATATTAAGTATATTCACAAAGTTCTTATAGATATTTTCGTATTCTATTAAGATCTTTGATTTAATCGTTAATCAAAGTAATATAAAATTGTTGTCTAACCAATTGTTGACAGTGTCGTATATTTGAGCACAATTTGACATATAAAAAGACTGTGAATTGCCTTATTGATTTAAAAGTTCAGGTGACCATTTTATGGCCTTATTTTGTATGCCTAACGAAGCATTCAACAATCGAATGCTATGCGAACGATGTTGTAAGCAAATGGAAATTTGTATCCATAACGAAGCTACTCGATAACTCTTACGACATGCTTACGTTTCTGATGTAATTCAAACTGTTATACAGAAGCAGTTGTCAAATGCGGCAATGCCAGATCAAACATTTCAGAAGTTTTCTGTTTTTGTCTATTTAATTTAAAGATTTTTTAAGAATTTTGCTTCATTTATTGTTTTCTGGCAACGCCGTTGGTTGGTTTATTTATGTGAACAGCTGTTTTGTTTTTATTCAGTCAATTTATTTTGAACAATAAAGTAATTCGCTTATTTGTTTTCATTTTGTGATTGTGTTTTAAATAAACTATAACTATTGAGCTACAAGTGTTCAATAATAAAGTGACATTGAAGTGTTTAGTGTTTTAAAAAAAATGTATGCAGCTTTAGCATTTTTTGATTTTGAGCAGGCTGGTGAAAGCGAATTGAGGGTGCACAGGCGCAGAATGCGAGATTGCACTAATGTGCTAGAGCTAGCAGACGCTGAGTAAGTTTTTAGATTATACATCAAGTGCTTTCCATTTTTTACTATCCATTTTTTGAACAATCTTATTCAACGAACACAACACAACGATAGCATTTGAGTATTCGTGTGATTTTGACGTTTGAATTCGCCATTTCATTGATCGTTAGGGATGCAAACTGCACAAATATTACTCTGTTACGTCGTCGTTCGCCAGTTCAACAGCTGTTATCTGTTCGAATTGCAAATTTCAAAACCACTAACGAACAGTGTTTTGCACGAAACGAGTGTTCGGATAGGCATACAAAATAAGGGCATTAATTTCAAATTTTTTTTAAATTCATTATGTTTTCTAAATAATAATGAGCTTATTAGATTCAGACATCATTTTTTTGTAATGAACTATAAAGCTTTAAAAATATCAACTCAATAATAAATCGATACCATGAAACAAAAATTGTTAATGAAATAATAATCAAATTATAAAAAATCTAAAAAAAACAAAAATTAAATCAATAAATAATTAAATTTTTATTGTGTGGAAAAATATTTATCATAAATTGTTTTCTTTCATTTGTAATATTAAAGTTTAATTTTCGCTCTGTCTCTGTCAGTTGTTGTCAAATAAATGAAAAATGAGTTTAATTTAGGTAATATTTCTGGTGACAATATGTTAGGTCGTCATTAAAATGACGTAGTGAAAATCAAAATAACAAATTGGAATTGTTAAAATGAGCAACTAAGTTCTCTTTTTATTTGGGAGGGTTTTTTTAAAATGTATAGCCTCTGAACATTCACGGTAGGGTGGGTCGTCCACCAGAGTTCAAAGAGTTTTGATGTTGGTTGTTTGGGCCGGGGGAAATTTTTTCTCTTTTCAGATCGCTTTAGGTTATCCCCCGCTTACTACGCCAATGATCTTGAATTAATTGAAGACATATTCTTAAATCAAGCAAAATAATTTCTGAATATCAGAAAATTATGTCTCTTCATGTCACACCATAGATACGAAAGCTTTACGGACATTGGCTTAGCAAGCGGTGGAAAGGGGGCAGTTCCCTCCCCCCGCTTATTTAGCTTGATAAACAATTTAATAAGAAAACTTCAAAAGTTATTCAAAATATCAGTTTTTTTTACAACAATAATATTTTTGTATAATATATTTTGCTCTTCTTTTTCTCTTCTTCATTAGCATTCTTTAGGATAACCATTTTCTTTCTCTGTGTTTGCAAAAAGAACAAAATGTAGAGTTTTTACTGCAATTCCAATTTGAAAAAAATCGGATACACTGAAAAAACTATTCAATTAAGTTGAAAAACTTGATGCTTTGGTTTTGACTGTGCCTGCATGAGCAGCTTCATCTGAGCGTTCTTTTAGTGCACTTAGACGACTTAAAACGTATCTTCGAGCAACTATGTCACAGAAACGACTCACTCATGTTGCATTTATACACATTCACAAAGATAAAACCGAAGAATTGAATTTGATGGAGGTGGTGAAAGATTTTTTTCTTGCAAGGACAGAAATAAACGTTTTAGAAGAATTTTAAATTGATATAACTTTTTGTACCTTATTGCATTTAAACCATGTAAAGATATACCCAGTCTTGCTTTATAAAAGTAACAATTATTTCTTATATTTTCATATTACGTTATAAACGATACTTTAAAAAATGATCTCTAATATCAAAATTGGAAAAACTTTTAAAAATAATGAAATTTTAATATATTTTTTTTTTATTTTGAAACTAAAATACAAAATTTGTTTATTCATATTCATGTTTCTTTTAAGAAATTTTGGTAATTCCCCCCCCCTTTGTATTGCCCCCCCCCCCCCCAGATGAAATTAGCTTCCGACGCGCTTGTTTACGGATCTATACGAATTTATATTTTTTATCGGAATGTTTATTTAGAGCAATTTTATTTTTACCAATTACAGTATCGACAACATCAAGACATTCACGGGGCCAACCTAGAACTTTATCATCCTGGACGGTACATAATCACGATACCTTAATGAATAAAACATGGGGTGGCGCTGGAGATAGTCCAATGTCCGCAATACTTCACAACAATACAAATGAGATAAGAACAAAGGATTTGGAGGGTAATGAAAATCGTTTTTCAGGTATATGGTTAAAGTTGTTTTACATTTGGGCAATTCACAGTTTATGCTAATTAGGGTTAAATGTGCTAATTCTGAGATGTGGTATTTTGTCTGTTAATTTTTTGTTTTTCATGTAAACACAATTTAAGCCGGTGTGTTAAATGTTGCCACTTTTGTACATTGTGTTATTTCGTGAGCAGCTGTTTTACGTAAATCAAAAAGAGTTGACTGGAATATTAAATTGAATTGCTTAACTTTAAATAGAATCCAAAACATCTGAGCGGTATATTAAGGATTCCAGCGCTGTTTTGAAACTACAAATTAATACTTTTCACTTAAGTTGTGCTCGCAGTTGTCAAAAATTAGCACATTAAAATATTAGTATATTTAAACATTACAATGAACTGTGAATTGCCTTATTATTAAATCTTTCATTCAAGCTATGGTATTTAAATACGTTAGTGTCCCAAATGCACTTAACGATCCTTTCCACTCAAATGTCTATCACTTAACGCTTGTTTATGTTTTTTTATGTGCGCGGTGTTGTCTTCATTGAACTTTTCAGTGAATTTTAGGAATCAACTACAGAATCACACAGCCGATCTCGCAAATGCAACTACATCAAAGCAACACGTTGACGAAGAAGACGATATTATCACCAATGGGTAAAATGGACATAACTATACACCGAAAGGCCAACATATTTAATAAGAAATCCAATAGTTATATTTATTTCGGACAAGTCGAGCCAAATATGTTAGCACTAAGCCATAAAAGAAGACCCCGTAAAGTCGCAGCATTGGATGAGACAGCAGCTGCCGAAAAAGAAGAACTTGTAAATAATTTGTGACCTCACCTGATTTCGATATATACTGAAAATGTATTGTATCTATTCAACTATACTAGAAAACCATTTTTTTGCAATTTCAAATATTTAAATATATAAATAGCATGTACATGATTAATTCTACCTGGTAACTACTTATTCTGACTACCAAAACAAAATTAACTATAAGTAATTTTTTAGTTTGATAGCACTTGGAATAAAACAATAAAAAATACTTTAAAACTCCGTTTGGGTTAAATTTAAAGTTTTATACAAAAATATTTTATGATAACACAGGAGGAGGTAAGTTTAATATTTACTAATATCTTTGACTGTTTTAGATACATTTTGAAAAGCAAAAATTCTTTATAGAGTTTCACTCAGAAAGACACATCGGGCACAGCATTGCAAGCACCCAGAATAGATCTCTGATATGGTTTATTTCATGTAAAGGTTGAGTAAAATAAAAAAATACCTTTACATAATACATACTAATTTACATAATAATAAAATAAATTTTCTCTTTGTTTGTTTGTTTGTTTGTTTGGCCTTTATACAAATCTAAACGGCTCAACGGATTTCGCTCAAACTAGGTATACATATTAAGCGCATCCCAACTTAAAATGTTACATACTTAGTTTTTGCCACGCCCTCCTAAATTTTTCAACTAACGGTAATTTTGTTATAATAATACATTTAAAATAGGAGTTTTTTGTGTATTTTATTTAAAAAAATTTCAGTTGTTCTCACATATATTCAAAATTGTAGAAATTTTCAGTACAACGCCTTTTTCATAAAACATCGTTACCTAGGAAGGAGAAAAAAACGACATGAAAATCAAAGTTTGGTCTTTCGATGCAAATATCTCACCTGTCCATTAATATATTTCACTCAAATTTTTTTTGATCAAAAGTTCAATAAAATCACTTCAATAAAATCAGTTCACAATAGGTTGAACTGTACCGTTAAGTAAGTGTATATATGTTTTATGCTTATGCCAAAAAAGTTCCAAAATATTGACTTTTCACTCAAAAAATGTCTCAAAAATAGTTTTTGTTGTAAAAACTAAATCAATTAAAAATTGCACATATGGCTACCCTTCATATGACATAGCACAAAGAGTATATATATAAAGAGTTACAGAAACAGAGAAATTGCTCTTTAAAATATTTTCAAGCATGTAAGGATTGGGTTCTGCCGGCGCGCTGCTACTGTTGTGCTGCCGACGTTCTTGAGGTCTGTTTTGGGCAGAGCTGCTGTTAAATCTATGTGTGCACAATCGAGCTGGGAACATGTTTGTTCTTTTTACCTTTTTCTTCCTATTAGAATTGCGATCATTTGGTATATTTAAGGAATTATGAATGAAATGAAGCAAAGCAACTTTTCCTCAAATTTACCAATTTGCAGATATTCTTATGTTCTGTTTTGATTATCAAGTATGCCCAAAAATTGTCAGCTTTGTTTTGGCTGATTTTTGTATACATCTTTTTTCAAAATTTCTAAATAGAAGATTTTTGATGCAATTCCATTTTATTCCCAGTGTTACCGAGAAGTTGAATATATTTTAAATGTTAGTAATTTATGGTACCTTTTTCTATTTGCGACTGCCCAAGAAATTACTCTTAAAGGCAAAGCATTTTTTAAAAATTATAAAAACGACATTAAAAAATTAAGTTCGTCACAAAAATCAAAGGGGGAAATATTGTATTTTTCTTCAAAGAAATAGAAAAACAAATTTCTATGTCAAACTGAAATAGTTTTTGCATAAGAGTAATACGACATGTGAAAGAGTATACAATTGCAATTTTTGGTTTTAATTGATTTTTACAATAAAAAACTTTTGTACCATTTTTTGGAAGAAAAATATATTTTTTGGACCTTTTTTAAAAAAGATTAAAAATAAAAATCCTTAGGTAACGGAAATGTTGCATTAATTTTTTTGCAAGTTCTTTAATTTAACTTTTAGAAGAAGATTGAATGAAATATATTAAAACAGGAATAGTTTTTTTGACTTTTTAGGTTATATACAAAAATTCATTGTACTAAGAAAGTTTTCAAGGTATGAGAATGTTATTGGTTTCAAACAAACAGACAATTTTTTTCTCTTTTATCCATAAGAAAGTTAAAATAGTTAATATACATTAACACATACATTGGATAAAAAATGCATACTGTAGGGTACACATTATAGATAAACGAAAACAGTCCAGGTCAATAGTCAAAACCTCTTTCATAGGTTATCCAAACGTATTTATAATTTTTATGCTCATTATGCAACCAATAGTCACATAGTCAAAATAAACTTATTAAAATAAGAATAAAACAGTTTTATTTAAATAAATTTACCGCACTTGGTTAAACAATTTTACAACCTTACACCCGTTTTCCAAAACGTCAAATTCATAAAAGAATACACAGAAATTCAAATGTATAATTAGTAAGGATTACTAAAAATAATTTAATTAGTTGAAGCATTTAATTTGGAATAAAAATAATATATAAAAAACATGAACATGTAATTAAATTTTTTTTTAAATAATCTAAAGAAATAAATGCAAAGATTTCTATTTGTAAATAAAATCTGTTACAGTGCGATCATTGTGTATATTAAGGGATGCATATCCCCTAAAACGGTTCTCGCCCATTGCATTACGGATGTATGTTTTAAGAAATTTTAGAGATGAGAACTATATTTTATTTCTCTTAAATATTTTCATTTTTATAGATCGTTAAACCAAAAAAAATTACTTCAACGATTGAGTTAAAACTTTTCATCGGGTCAGAATTTTGAAAAATCAACTTTGAAAAATCAAAATTGTAAGATCTAGTTTGAAAAACTCATGAATAACTTAACACATTCATTAAAAATTAAACTAGTTTTAGACTCACATCTTGTGCCGAAAATTACGGAGAGACTGTGATGCAATGCTACCATAAGCAGAGCTAAGGAAAACGCAGAACTTAGAATAGGATCCATTTGCATATTTGAAGTAAGCCAACAAACTCCAGCGACAAAACCATGGGTGCTGAAATTTAAATTTTTGAGAACCGCTCAAGGGAAAGTTAAAATCATTTGGTGGCTGAAGTATACTTTAAAATCTCTCAAATTAGAAAAGTTTTTCCAGTATATATATGTCATTCTTGTTGGCTTTGCTGTTATCATCACTGCCATCATCTACAACAGCCGATGTTAAGGGTAGTGATGACAATTGTTAATGTATCACGTTTGATCCGACAAATTAATAAATTGTGCCCCATTTAATATTGGAGTGCACAGAACAAATTATGCTTCTAACTCACCAATCGTGAGAACTTTGCGAGAATTTAATAACCTATCAAATGTATATTCTATTGATTTTTCAGTCACTAAGACGATAAAGTTCAATCAAATAAACTCAATTTATTAAAGTGTAATATCTATTTCTTTGCATGAACATACTTATATATTAAGCATAAAATCAGTAAGGTTAACATACCATTGATTAATTAAATAAATAAATAATAACGATATATCGGTTTTCACTATTGTTATTTAGACGATTCAACTCATAACACAGACTTTTACACGTAAACGCAACTTCAGTATATGACTTGATAAGTTTTTTATAACGTATTAAAGTATAAACAATGCAATAATTGCTGAAATAAATTAATTTTTATTAATATGTTGGACCTCTCGGGGTGGTTTGAACCCCCAAAACCTCCCCTTGTCTACGGCCCTGCATGTAGTTCCTAATTATTGTATTAAATAATAAGCTAAATACTTAATTTGTTTGGAAGTTTTAAATTTAGTGTTGGAAGAAAAAGGTTTTCAGCGGAAATAGAATTAGTAAGTATTTACCTCCCAGTATTTGAATTGAATTTGAATTCAATTAAAATATTTCATTTCATTCAATTATGTACTTAATACATAAGTGTAAAATATTTTTATATTTTTATAAATTAATTTATAATACCTTCTTGCAAACACTTCAAATAAATTCTTACTTTTCTGCATTTCTATTGCAGAAATCAATTGCAGAATTTCTTTTAAGAAAATCACAATTATTTTAGCATAAGCTAGAATTGTGCATTTCTAACATCCGATGATTTGAAGTATCGCATGCTTTATCAGACATCAGCTGCATTAAAAGAATCGCAAAAATTTCTATGAAATGTTGTGAAAATATTTTCTTAAACAATTTTAAAAATTGTGTTATTTTAAAAATAAAAAATTAATTCTAAATGAATAAGTGAATTTTAATTAAATTTTACTTTATTTTAATATTTTCGGAATTTGTAATTAAAATTTTAGAGTTCAGTATTTGAAAAAAATGACAAATATAATATATAATAATATGTTCGATATTGGTAAATCGAAAGAAACCCGTTTTGCTTTATTTCAAAAATATTTCTTTGAATCTACTAAATGATCGATATAGAAAAGATGAAATTCTGAAATAAAATACGATCAAAATATATTCATGAAATATAATTGCCATTGCATGAAAAATCTTCCTTGGTAGAAATGTAGCAAAAAAATGCAGTCAAAAAAAAGTTGAGAATCAAAACAGAACATTAGAATATCTGCAAATTGGTATATTTAAGGAAATGTTACTTTGCTTCATTTCATTCATACTTCCAAATGAATGAAATTCATTCAAATATACCAAATGATCGCAATTCTAATAGGAAGAAAAAGGTAAAAAGAAAGGACATATTGCCGCTCGCTTCCGCACACAAATTTTTTGTTTCAGAAATGTAAATAAAAAAATTTAAACAAAAGCCAGCGAAAACAAAGCTGACAATTTTTGGGCATAGGCAGAATATCTCCAAATTTCTTATTTCAATGAAATATACTAAACGATCGCAATTCTAATAGGAAGAAAAAGGCCAAACATTCTAAAAAGAACAAAAATCTTCCCAACTCGCTTGTGCACACAAATTTTCCTATTAGCATCTATCAAAAAAAAATGTAAGCAAAAGTCCAAGAATGATAGAATATTAGATTGCGCAGATCGTAAAAATAATTTTTACGATCTGCGCATGTCGTCATGATAGCCTTACGATGTGAACTTACGATATGAGATTGTTGTCAATTAATGTAAACAAATGTGAAACTAGTCTGTAAGCAGTGCAATAAAATTGTTAATATAATTGACTAAACAAATTTTTCCACCGTTTTATATTAAAATATGTATAAAGAATTATGAAAGAGTGCTGCGCATATAATTTTATCGTAGCTAGAAAAGTCAAAATGAAAAGAAAACAACATGTCGGACCATCAATAGTTATGGGATGGAAAAGGCCAAAGCATAGCAGAAAGAACAAATATGTTCCCAGCTCGCTTGTGCACACATAGATTTAACAGCAGCTCTGCCCAAAACAGACCTCAAGAACGTCGGCAGCATAACAGTAGCAGCGCGCCGGCAGAACCCAATCCTTACATGCTTGAAAATATTTTAAAGGGCAATTTCTCGGTTTCTGTAACTCTTTATATATATACTCTTTGGCTTTAGTCGCTTGGGGCGTAGCATCTATTTCCAAATAACTAAAAGCCATTCAAAGCTAAATGGCTAAAAATTACTCAATTTTCCCTGAATTGAACACCTGAATTGAAATAATAATGTATATTATAAAAATTAATAAAACACTTTTTCTTATTTTATAGCAATTCAGCTTGTATTTTATAGATCTGATTTTATTCTGAAGAAAATATTTGTTTTTTATATTTTGATATTTCAACAAAGAATTCAATAAAAATATTTTAAAATAACAACATTAAATTAACAAATGCAATTAAGAAATTATCTTTATGGGCCTCTTAAGCCACCACACTTTGGTGTATTTTCGTTTTGCTATAATTGTTGGTTTCAAGAAAATTTAGTTCACATTGGTTGTTGTTGATTCAGTACACATTTTCTAATTGGTAACTCTTGTGGAGTTACTTTGCGTTCAGGGGTCTAAATACGACACCAATAAATGCTCTTCGCGAGGAAATCAAATCTTCTCATTTGTTATGAGGTCTCATTTTCTACTCAAATGTTTTATTTAAGTTTTTTTTTTCTTCAACAAAGAAATCACAAGGCCATTGGATATAAAAAATGGTTTCAACCTCCTAGGAGGCCACTATTATTCTAACTTGGTCGGCCGACTTGCTATTTGGTAGTAGAAACGCGTACTACGTAATAGGTATATTAACTTTGTCATTCAGTTTGTAACACCGATAAGGAGGCGTGGCAGGTATAAAAAGTATATACATTCTTAATCAGCATCACCTCCTGAGTCGATTTATTAAGGTCCGTGAGTCTGTTTGTCCGTCTGCAATCAGGATAACAGATGTAATTTTAGAGTTATCGTAACAAAAATCAAAATATAAGTTTTTTATTCAAAAATAGAGATCAAATTCGAAAATGAGCCAAATCGGATAAAAACCGCGCCTACCTCCCATTCAAAGTGGCTTTACCAAAACGGTAAAATCTTTTTAAATTCCATAAAAAAACTAATTTAATGACTTCAAATTTTGCACATAAGCTTTAATATACACTATCAAAATAAAACAACATTTAAAACTTTGAATATACTAAAATACGGCTTTGGTGGTATTATTTTATCAAGTCGTAGATAATTCAACAAAATCCAATATCTTGCAATTCTTGTTTGCAGATTTTTTCGTGATCTCGTAAATATATTTTCACTTAACAATTATTTTCCCTAAAGAGCCTAAATTCGGGAAAATTTACACTTTTATTAGAGGTAGCCGAATATTTTCATGTAAGGATGACATACTTAAAAATTATTTAAAAAAGAAATTGTAGTATTTGGTGATTTAGTTTTTCATATTTGTAAAGTAATATAATCACTCTTTCATAAAAAGACACAATACATGCGAGAAAATTAGCGAAAACACAACAAAAGCTCTTTTATATATTAAAAAGAACAAAAAACTTAAAAATTTTTAAGTATGGTACTTAAAAAAAACAGCTATTTGGGTCAGTTCCTCAAAATAATCCTTGGTTTATGTTATGATGATTCCCAAAATATTTGTAGTATGGTATGGTTTGAAATAACATCTAAAACTGATCTGTTTCAAAAATACTGGCTGGTATAATAGTTGTAAAACTGTCAGAATTTATAGGCAGGAAAAATCCTTAATCAGCATCAAAAAATTGTACATGTTTGCCATCGGAGTAAAGATAATGTTGTTTTTCATGTATATTTTTGATTTTTGAAGTGAAAACTTCTTTAGGCGCGTTGAACGATTTTGGTAGAGGGTAAATCATTCATTTGCATCATCGTATTTTTCCAAGGAATTCGTCATTCGGCCGCAAGCTCACAAAGAAATCATTTGGCAACTCCTGAAATTAATGCATATAATTTGTTTGTTAGTATATAAATACTTAAGTTAGGTTGCAATAAGATGTTTGCAACCAAAACTTATTATTAATTCGGTTTATATTTATATATATATGCCTTTAAAGTTTGGCAATTTCTTCAGTTGTTGTATTTGTCAACATTTTTGAAAAATTTGCTTTTACTCAAACAGCTGCTATTCATGGTGAGATTTAAAAATGGATCCATCTTCTTCTTTTTCTTCTTTTTTCTGCTGGAACTTCGTTTGCAAACAAGAAAAATAATGTATGGATTGAATGTTTTAACATT
Organism: Dichetophora obliterata; assembly: GCA_963920525.1. Taxonomy (NCBI): domain Eukaryota; kingdom Metazoa; phylum Arthropoda; class Insecta; order Diptera; family Sciomyzidae; genus Dichetophora; species Dichetophora obliterata. The sequence goes on along the minus strand of OY986436.1, from coordinate 154,457,613 downwards.
TTAATCTTTAAGTTGTGATAAAGGCATACGTTGAACATTCAAATAATTACATGCATGCTCTTATTTTATTACATATCGTCAAACAAAGTTTGACAATTTTCACACTTGTTGTATTTGTCAGTGGCTTTTTATTTTCACCACTGCGGCATTTTATATTCAGAGTTGTCAACTAGGGCTGTGTGTCAATCAGTCGTGGTAGGATAGAAAATATCAAGTTGAATAAAATTTGTGTGTGTTGAAATAAATTTGTCTTTTTTGCTGTGTCAAATGGACGATGAAGTTTTGACAATTACAAATTTTGACATTTCGGTCGTGTTTTAGCGCAAATATTTTATTTTATTTGCATTTTATCAATTTGCGACATATTTAATTCGAGAGCTTGTACTTGCAACATATTTCGTAAACTTGTAATATTGTAAACTTAAAAAATTGTTAACAAATTAAAAAAAATTAACGAAACAGCAGGCAAACAGAAAATATAGCAAGCAAAGTGCTGTATATTTTACGCCGCTAATTCGGTTCATCCCCTCTAACGCTGCGCAACCGCTGGGATCTTGTCATTCTCTTTGCGTTGTTGTTGTAAATTTGCTAAGTAGTTATTGTTGTGCAGTAAGCTTTAATTTTTTGTAGATGTTTATTTGTAGCTACAGTCAGCATATGACATCGAACTAATTTAGAAAACAGTTTATACATATGAATTAAAGAGTATATATAATATTGGTAAATCTATTTGTTTTTAGTAAAAGTGTTACCGTATCGGAAATACATATATATATATGTATATATTAACATATTTACATATATATAGTTCATATATATGAACAATTTAGCTCATTGAGGAAATTTAAAGAATATTTATGTATATTTATATAATAACAATTACGTATTAAACCTGCAAAATAATTAATATTTTCAGTAGTAATTGAATAATGAAGGTCTGCTTATCCTAAGCATTCTATTTTTTAAAACTGTTTAGCTTAATTTCTTATATGGATTATATATAATTTATAAGCTATAGATATTTCTTAATTTTAGAATATTCTATTTTTAATACACAACGCAATATAGATATGGTGAACATGTATATTGTGTTAGTGTTATGATATAAATTGATATAAATAAGCTTTAATTTTTTATATTAATCAATAATGAAATAATTTAAATAAATTACTTTAATTATATGTATTTTTGATATGGTAACACTTTTGCTTCAAAGAAATACATAGTTTCAGTAATATATAAAAAATTTAATAAATTGTTATAAGCTCTTAACAAAAATAATTCTAATTTCATATGCCAACTGTAGCTACACGATTAGAATTCACAACACCTACAAAAAATTTCCGGCTAACTGCGCCAACAACAATTACCAAGGAAATCTACAAACAAGGACGCACAGAGAAGAACAAGAGCGGAACTTCAGAGCGGAACTTTTAAAACTTTTTGATTTCATCCTACATGTAGGACGGGCTGCAGTATGAGCTTTCGCACATCCTACATGTCCGTCCGACCTGTCAAATCCATCCTACATGTAGCATAGTCCGAAACCCCCTATTAGCATGAAAATTCTTACTGTGGGTTTAGACCGCCTGAACGAACGAAAAATTTATCGCGAACAATTTATTGCAATAAATTCTTCGTTCGGAGTACTGTTTAGACCGCACGAACATCAATCGCGAACAAACATTGGCCGCCATCTTGTTCGTTCAGGCGGTGTAAACAGCAATTTGTGCATTTGGCCGAACATCAATAAATGCAGGGTTGATAACTCCTTATTTTTATATTAGTACTAAAACTTATACTCCGTTTCTCAACAACAAATGGTTTGCCACTCCATAACAATATATTACTCGTATTAGTTATTATAGAAAAGACGTGTGTTAAACTTAAGGGCCCATTTAAGTTTTTCGACGAACAAAAATGAAATGTTTTCACAATTTTCGTGTGTCAATAAGTTTCGTAAATTTTAAGTCAATTAAATAAAAATTGTTCCCAAATTGTATGCACTTATTAAGCAAATGCAATTGATACTTTCAGTCGTTCGATTTTTATTTTAGAGAAATCCTTTTTATGTTATAACTTTAAAGAATTGCTTTTAGTCACAAATCGAATTTTCAACTATCATTTTGGTCAACTATCATCACATTTTTCTAAAATCTTCGATTAAAAACTCAAAAAGTTTCAGCAGAACCTAAAATATATTTTTATTTTATTTGAACGAGCTCTATTGCGGACTATATTAAATAATATTTGCTATCCATAAACTCAAAATTTTTATTAAAAGTTATATAGTTATTTAAAAAAAAAAGACCTCAAATAAACAGTCACCTCAAATAAATAAAATATAGGGTTTTCCGCTTAAAAACTTAATTTGGCCCTTTACACAACACAATCATATTGCAGCGAAAGTTAACAGAACACTTTAAAAAACATAAAACTAAATTACTACATATTTTAGTACTTTTCATAAATTATTCTCTAAAGCTACTCCTCTTTGCTACTTTTCTGTTTTTAAACACAACGCAACACCGGATTCGCCCAAAAAGATCGAAGCTTATTCGATCAGAGCGAACGAAAAAATCTTCGTTCGTTCGCCCTAATTTACTGTTTACACCGGGCAAACATTGTTCGCGATAAATTTATAGCGAACACTGTTCGTTCGGGCAAAGTGTTTAAACCGAGCGAACGAACGAGGTTTCTTTCGTTCGTTCAGGCGGTCTAAACGCAAAGTTATATAGCAGCAAGGCGGTCCGTGGCAGGACAACGTCTTCCATTTATATTTTATGTATAGGTTTTCGCTTCGGTCGGCAGTCCTCTCACTGCTATACTTTTTTTTTATTTTGGTTCTATACAAAAACTTTTAAAATTCAAATAACTGCATAATTGTTATTTTTTTTTTAGTTTCTTGCACTATTTTTTCAGTAGGTGCTTATTTTATAATAAATATTTTAGTTTCAATATATATCAGCTTAAGCAATTCTGGCTAGGAATCAATGCAAGCACTCAAAAACTTTCCAACGACATCTTGAAAGTGAGGATTGCATTAGAAGTGATGATGTTTTTTGGAATTTAAGTGAAAATAGTTTAAAAAAATTCAACAAAATGCACGAAAAAAAGCATTATCTTAAATCCGAATGCAAAAAATAAAAATTTTTTGATTCAGGTTGGAATAAATTTTTCATTACTATTATTTCTGACCAATTTAACAAAAGATTACTTCTTAAGAATTGGACTTTTGGCTAGCTTTTTGGATCAAATACCCCTTAGTGCTCTATCGCAAATTTCGTAACTACGCTTACCACTCGACTACGGACTAAATTAGTAAATTTGGCGCAACAATTGATTGAGATACAAAATAGTTTTGTTTCTCTACTAAAACCAAATAAAATTCTTGAAATAAAGTGCCACACGATCAAAAGAACGTCAAAGGTACAAAAGCACCTTTGATTTGTTGTACAACAACCCAAATAGATTTGCATTCTCTCCTAGAACATAAAATAAAATGCTTGCAAAGAAGTGCCACAACATCAAAAGAACTTCAGATAAGTACAAAACCGGTTTTGATTTTTTGTACTACAACCAGCAGCGAGCTATTTATCATAAAACCCCTTTTATATTGGTCAAGACTTGAAGTCAAGTTTCAGAGTTTGTAGGCAATTCGCCGCACATCGGAAGCGACGGAAGGGAAAAAGAAACTTGAAGCTGTACCGGCAATTTTTCGTGTTTTTTCGTGTTCCTTTTGCTATTTTCGTGTTGTTAACAGTGCTTTTTATTTTATTTTTCGCATATCAATGTGAGTTTGTTAGACTTCGGTTGCATTAAAATTTTTTTGCATCCAATATAATTAAATTTTGCATTAAATTTTTAAGCAAAAACGTTTTGTTAACTTCCAACACGGTAAAAAAATAAAATTCAGTTTGCAAATTTCTATAAACTATAATTCATTTGCTTGCTACCTATCTCGTTTTATTTTTAGAAAACAAGGAAAGAAGACAAGAACTTGAATTCAAGTCTTGGCCAATGTGAAAGCTTTCGTCCAGTTCAAAAGAGAACGTCAAAAAAACTTGACGTCAAGTCTTGATCAATGTAAAAGGGGTCTAACAAAAATTCTATAAATAGAACTGCGCTAATTCTTGCATTTTAGAAAATGTTTGTGTATGTGTTGCAATCGAGCTTTGAAAATAACGCTCTTTTTCAAGCTTCAAGAAATTGCTGCCGGTTTTTGGTGCCAAAATTAACATCTGTAGGGTGAACTGCCGTTCACGATCTTGTTGCATCGTTGCAAATGCAAAATAAACAGCTTTTACAAAAACAAAAAGCATATGTTGCAAGAGCTTTTCAATGCTTTTTGTTTTTGTAATAGCTGTTTATTTTGCATTTGCAACAAGATCTTTTACTGCCCTATTAGGGCATATGACAAGTTATCTGTGATTGTGCATTCCAACTATCATGATCTAAAATGTAAGACCAATAACAATAATTAAAATGGAGTACTCTAAGAGATAATAGGTCTGTTTCCGTGCTCACACTGTGCGACTTGTGAGTCTCTATTTTCTGTTTCCGTACTTTTTGTGTAAGAAATGGGAGAAGAAGAACAAGCATAAAATCGCTCTTTCGAGCACAGACTGTGCACAGAGCGTGCTAGAACTCAAGACTTCGAGTAAATTAAGAACAAGCATCAAGAAGAACAAGCAAATGTTAAATTTTTGTTTATGTTTTTCACAAATATTCACAAATTATGCTGCTAAAAATAAATTTACAAATTGCAGTTTCTTTTGGCCTTAAATTTTTAACTTTAAATTAATTATTTAAAGTAATTTAATAAATTAAAACCATGGTATAAGTAAATAATTATACAATGGCTTGAATAAAATTTACTTCACAATCAAATTGATAATTTTTATTGACATTTTTAACGTTTGGCACGATTTTATAGCTTAAAACCAATTTATTTCACAAACAAAATGATGACAATTTCAATTGGCGCTATTTACGTTTGACTCGTCTGCTGTCAAAATCAGCTGTCAAAACCGTACTTTTGCCAATATTCTCAAATTACATTTTTACTCTCTCAGTTCGAGCTTACCAAAAGTTACACAAATCTTACACAGTGTAGAGTACGGAAACAGACCTATTGATTTTTAATGAAATAATTCCAAGTAAAAGAATTCATTTATATAGGTAACTGTAAGAAGTGAGCCACAGATCACTTAATAATATGTAATCAGATGAAAATTAAATTTGGATATGTCATAACTGACAAAATTTGAGGGAATGGCTCTTAATTCAATTTACCAGCAAAACTGGTTTTCTCCTATACAAATCCTATGGGAAAATTAGAAATTTAATTCGCGATCTCTAAACCTTTACCAATTGATATGCGCTTCACAGAGGGTGTTTTTAAGGTCAAGTAGAAGTGTTAAAGCCGCGGACATCTGTCAAAATAAAAATAAAATATATTTTTGGGATACCCTAAACTTTATATTAATGAAATAATTACAAATATCGATTCAGTAACTTTTAAGTTTAGCATCGTCGCAGATACGTGAGAAGCCTGTAATATAATTGTATAGATATAAAAATCTGCTTGCAAGTGGTTTAGCAAAAAAAATTCGTGAAAGTTTGAAAAATTACCATTTAAAGCTCGTTTTTAACATTCCGTACAAGTGAAAATCAAATTTTTCTGGATATAAATATCTTTTTAATAGAATTTTATACATTATAAAAAAATCTTATTAATACCTTTAATAGAAATCTTCACCGAGTTCTTCTACTTCATTTTGTACTTTCAATTCTTCTATCGCCTTCTGATTCTACCCATATTTAAGCTGCAATCCAACGCTGCGCGTACCGTCAACGATTCCAGGATAGATAGACTTCACATCTTCCAAAAACTGCATAATTTGCGATCCCATGCAATCTTTATGTGGATTTTTTAAACAATTTTTACGATAAAAAAATTAAGCCAAGTATTGGTGAAGCAATTTAGCGGATCTGCGGCAAAGTATCGACTTTTTCAAGAGTTTTTGATTTTCTAAATCGTTTATAGTATTCCTACTATTTTCCAAGCACAGTTGTTTATTGTAAAGGTTATATAAGGAAATATGGAGTAAGAATTCAGAACAACTAAAGTAAATATGCTTGGAATAACAACATTCCGTACAAGGGCAAATCACTTTATCTTATAGAAAACACCATTAAAAATAAAAAAGTCATATACAGTTATGTTTTTTAATATTATCAAGAATTTATTTATGTTAGGGTCACAAAGTCATGTTTGAAATCCCAACATATCTTCTGAATTCTACTGAACAAGGATTCCTACTTGGGCTGCCAGGTCACGATCTCCACGCGGGTTGTCCCGATTATCAGCTTAAAAATATGCGCCCCGCGAAGACCTCACGCGGGACGCCAAATTTCCCGATTTCTTGAAAAACAATTTGTAATATTTTCACTATTTTTTAAAAATACTTCCTACGTTTTTATTTCTTCATGACTAAATTTGTACAGATTTTTTTGTACGCCACTAATTAATTGCACTGAATCGCATACTTTTCAAACAACCGAAATAAAATAAAGAAAAAAGGAGGGAAAAAGGGTTTGTGTGTAATATAAAGAAAAAAGGAGCGAATAAAACAATAACACCATTCCTTGTGGATATTGTTAATTTTGCTTAAGTTCAACATATCGCATCCTTTTTTAGCAATCAAACATAGCATGAACGAAAGAAAACGAAACGAAAAAAACAATAAGTGCATTATGTAAAATACATTATAAAATACAAGTTTTGAATTTTCAGATATTAATATGGGTTAGTAAAAATATAAGTTTAATTTGTTTCTATATTTATTAATTTGAGTTCTGTGTCACTGACTTTTGTTTAAAATATAAAATTTATTTTTTAAAGTTACATACAACTCGAAAAAAATCGATTTTCAGTAAACGTATTTAAAGTTTTTTTTTGTTATTCTAAGCGTACTGGACGATTGAGTCTCTGTCCCGATTTTTTTGCTTATGTCCCGATTTTTTTTTTTTTGTAAAATCCCGGTTTTTTTTAAAAACATGGCAGCCCTAATTCCTACTGAAAGTCGTTTTGGCTTTAAACGTGCCACGCTGTATGTATAGGCCACAAGGCCGATTTATCAACAATATATATATAGTGAGGCAATGCTGCCAGTAAAAGAGTTATTACTTTGATTGTTAACTGACAGTGTTTTATTTTTAAATGTAATCTGTTTTTATAATACAATATACCGAAGACCTTGAACCTTAGACACACCCATTTTCCAGTCACATTTCCAAAATATTTCATTTGACCAATCATTCATTATTGTGACCAAATATGCAGACTTGCATTTTGTGTCTTCCAAACAATGCAATACTAAATATTTGCTCACATACTGACCCACATGTGCACGTTGCAATATGATCGGCTCTTTGTTTATACCACAAGTGGCTGCTTGCGCATAGCCAATATTCGTGATTCATTAGTAATTACTATTTGTCTTTTATTTTTTTCATTCATCCATGCTGTGTTATACAACTTGATCATATTGCACTCACATGTGCTCAGTGTTTCAAGGTTTTTTTATGTTACTGACCTTGCTTGTGTTATCTGTGGTGGCCTGTTTATTCCATTTTTATTTATTTATATGTTTGTTTTTGGGTTGTACTCACAGCAATATATTACATACCAAATAAAAGATAAACTTTCAGGCTTTAATTTATTGTTCGTAATCCATACTAATAACGGTACTTTTTGAGAAAATTGCAGTTTTAAGTAAGTAAATATTTTACATTAACTTACTTAAATATTTTGAAATTTTACTTTTTAAGCAGCTATAAAATGTGAAATAATGAACAAATTTAGTTTGTTTATATATTTTATAGCTAATCTTATTGGCCATTACACAGTCAAAATAAAAGTCGACTCTAAATTTAGTGCAAGCTTTTTGACAACATATTATATTAAAAAACTGTCAAAAATGCTTATATTAAATTTAGAGTCGCCTTTTATTTTGACTATGATAAGAGACCATTATCTTTAACCATCATTATCGGTTGTGTACTAAGAAAAATATAGGTACTTTTCTAAGATGATCTTATGAGAAGGAAATTATTTTAAAAAATCGGTAACTCGAAAACAAATCGATTAATTGATTTTTCCTTCCGGCAGTCTTAGTTATATTGAAATTACCTCACGAATACACTGTCCAATCGCGGTGCCCAGGAAATCGTAATCTCCCCTCGGTCCTCAAACCACGGTCATCAATCCACTTATCGAATACCACATATATATAAAAAAACTAGAAATTTTATACTTAATTCAATATAAAAACTGCAGAAAACGTGAAAAATGTTAACAATTTAATAAATGTATCAGCAGCGTTCCAAAAAACTGTTCCATTAATTATTTTTTCTTAGTTAGGCCATTTAAGTCCAGTTAAATATAACAAGTTTGTGGGCTTACCAAAATTCAACTCAACTCGCGTTGCTATGGCGAGTTAATCACGAGTAAACTTTGCCTTAACACGCCACGGAAGCGTAGTAAATGAAGTCAAAGTGAGAAAAGTTACAGAACCGAGCCACGGTATTCTTATACCATGGTCAGTGTTGCCAGAAAAGGAAATTTTCAACGCGAATGGGAAAACGGAATTAACACTCTAAAACGGGGAAAGTTAGGTTGACAGCGTTTAGTGCAAAAAGGGTAATTTCGTCACATATTTCTTAAATTATGTTAAAAATTTTTCAATATCTGGTTTTAAATATATTTTAAAATTATCTCGTCTTGAGTTTTAATTTAATTGTATTACTATTTGAATTAGCCTGTGTATATAGCTTAAATTCATTTTGATAGGCATCAGTTGCAAGCACAAACGTAATTTTTTTCTGTTCAGCGTTATTTGATTTTTTTGCTTGGAAAACTATGGAAAATGGGTAAATACAACTGAGAACTTTTACAAAATTTAATTTATGGGACACATATATATCGACTTAGAATATAGGTCACTAAAAAAATATTGATTTATGAAATTTAGTTACACAAGATGTGCAAAATTTGTTGGCACCTTAACCTAAGAAATACAAACCCATTTTTTTACCTGTTAACTACAAACCGGGGTAAATATCTATCCCATGGGTTTCTTCTTCGTAAAATCGTGCATAAGTTGAGACTTGAACGTATCCAAAAATCTTTCGCTAGAGATGCATTACGCTCTCTTAATATTGAAGGTTCAATGCCGTCTTATAGTGCACGTTGTCTGTTAATTGGCCTGAAATCTTTAGAGATTAGGAGAAATATTTTGTCACTTCTTTTTGGCCATGACATTATTTCTGGGGTAGTTGATTTATAGAGTATTGAATTTGTTCAATATTATAAGTTTCAATCATAATTTAGATTTTTCGATATCTAAGGATCAAATGAGAATTTTTCTTAATACCCTTTTGTAATTAATTTCTTTCTTAATAACTTTTTTTCTAGTCTAGTCTGTAAGAAATATAGTTCAAAGACTATTGAAGTAAATAAATAAATAAAAATAAATAAAAAATCGTTCTGAAAGCAGTATTCTGACTCTTAAGTGCATGTATTTTTTGTTTTTTCACGCCAAGGAGAATGGTAAAGAACAAATTCAATGTTTTAAGGTTTATTTGGTGAAAAATCGCTTTAAATAGCTAAAAGTACTGAAAAACAGTCAAACCGTAATTCAACAAACAACAATTTATGACTTTACTTCTTAATAACCAAATTTCAAATTTAAAACGGTATTTTTAAGAGGACACATAAGGCTTTAAAAAAATATACTAACATGATATATTGATAAAAACGTCTGTTTATTTGAGACTCTGCAAATTAAAAAATTCGGAATCTTATATATGGAAAAATCAAATCCTAGAAATATTGTTTTTCAAGAATTTTTTTCCGTTTATGTTATGCAAAAAGAAAAAAAAACCTCATATATAAAAAAAATATTTAAAAGTAAAGTAACGATTTAACTCATTCTAAGGCTCCACAATCGCCTTTATGGCGATGCAACTCCGGGATACACAATCCCAGTTTATGAATATTTTAAATATGAAAATCATCGCCGAAAATGTTATATCCAATTTTTTATTGTAAAAAAATACGTGAAAACGTATTTACGTGAATTAAATTTATTTTAGTAAGAAATAGAAGAATAACTTACCTTGACAAACCACTAAGCCGGAAGTGCAAGCCGGGGTAGATATCAAACCTATACGGGCATCACTTCTTCACTCCGTTACAGTAAACAAAAAACTAAAGGGTCTCGCGACCTAGCCCTATTGTTAAAACGTTGAATTTAATTATAGTATAAGCCGTCAGTCAATAACGTCATTCACTAACTAAGAAACGTAGTTCAATGTTTGCCTTAGGTATATATCTAACCCGGTTTGTAGTTCTATGGTTATATATGAAATTTGCAAATACAAAGTTGTTATCGTTCATTTTTCTCTTCCGCATAGCGTTGCATGCGCTGAAAGAGCTACTTCTCCCATAAATTTAAATAAAACTAATATAAGAAAGCCGTTAGACAAACGTACCGTAAATATTATTTAACACACAAAAATATATCAAAAATTAAAACTGCATAGGATTAAAAATCAAAAGAAAGTGTTTATGTAATAAATGTGATATATTTTGTAAGGCATATATATAACTATATTAGTAAGGTCTGTATTGTTATTGTTTCTAATTAAAATAAAAATTTGAACTTTAAAAAGAGAAAAAAACGGAATATGTTAAGGAAAAAAGGGGAAAATTTATTGATATGCATGAACAAAAAGAGAATGATCTCTCCTAAAATCTGGTAGCACTAACCATGGCACACTCTGAAGCGTAGCAAATCCACAAACCAGTCTTATTTCTTTTAAGCGCATGCAACTTTTTCATACCTTGCGGCTTTTAATGAAAGTACAGAAGGAATGTTTTTATTTTCATTTCGATTTCGTTGTCAAAAACTCGAACGGGCTCATGCGCATAGCATTGAATTGTTTAATTTTGTCAATTTGTATTGTTTTTTCAAAGTTTAATAAGAATCTGTAAATTCAATTGTACAGCTTTTTTAACCAAAATTAAACTAGTCGCAGTACGTAATTCATTCGCTGTATTAATCATTAATTGGGTCCTTCAAGCTGAGGAATATGGACAACATTGCATAGATCCTGTTGAAGTGTATGCATATAATATAAATAAACCCTTAGAAATGCTAACCTTGTTCAGCGAGTGCCACTTCTGGACCTTGCGCGATGAAGTGCGAATTGAGTCTAATGATTATGGCGCTTTTCGCTATGAGCGCAGTCGCGATATACAGCAGTCTAACTTTACGGCACAGTTGAAGCGCGCCTACATTGAAAGTCGAAGTGGTACCGCAGTGCTTAGAAACAATAGCAAAGAGTCGGGGCGCTTAAAGGACAATATTAAGAAGTTGGAGGAGTTATTGCGCTCACAGCAGATTGTGTGTGCGCAATGGCAGGATGCCGCGGTGGTGTTTCTACTGTTTTCAAATGGTCTGATAGCTTATATATGTGTCGACATATTTACGGGTGACATTTTGCGCATGGTCTTTGAAAAATATTTTGTTGGGAAGCTAGCAGCAGAGGTCATAAGCGACGGTGAGGGATTCTTAAAATATATTCCAGTGTGGTTCACATGCAATTAATTTTCTCTTGTTTGCTTGCTTTTGTTGTATTTTTCTTGCAGCGTTTTTCACACGTTCCCACATTGTGTTGGCCTATAATACAAATCAGTTGACAGTAGTGCATCTACAAAAACCGAATGAACGTTCGCAGGGCCCGGAAAAAATTACAAACATGGATCCACGTATTTTTCACATTCTTATTCCTGGACCAAGCGAACGTAAACTTAGAAGGCATTTAGCAGTTAATAGCAGTTCTGATCTATTTGTTATTTGGACGAAATCTTCCCAGAATGAAGTCTATCCTTGGCGGCCAACATTGCGTGATCAGGATCGAGCGAATATAAATGTCTTCAAATTAAAAGGGTATTTATATTAAATTATGAAATTTTACAGATGCTACTCAAAATAATTATATTGAAATTAATTTAAATTGAAATTATACTTACTGTATGTTTATGTAAAACGAAATGTAGACTGAACGTAGTAAAAGAAACGACCAACAATATTTTTTGATGTGAAAAAATGTATTGCTTACCGTGTTTCGCACCACGTTCAGCCTTCGTTTCGTTTTACATAAACATACAGTTAAACACTGACTTAGGCTGCGTTCAGAGTAAGCGCTTTTAGCTTAGCCGAGAGGTTTAGCTAAAAAACGCTTTGTGTATAATCATATGGAAAAAGCTTAAAGTGTTCATAGTGCCACCCTAAATCTAACATAAAGCTTCTTTCGTTGTTCTTGTGTCCTTTTTGTGCTGAACTTTCTATCGTTGTTATGCTTTGTGTGTTTCAAGTTCCTTTGAACTTTTGTTTATTATTGGTTTGATCTTTCGTTGCTTATAATCGCGAATCTACTTTACGACTAGTTTAGTATCAAAATGGATATTGATCAATTGATAACTGACGTTTATTCGCGCCGTCCTTTATGGGATAAACGTTAAAAAAAATTACCACAATCGGTTAATAACTGAAAAGTTGTGGGATGAAATAAATCAGCAAATGAAAATACCGAGTAAGTTTATGAAATTTTTTGTGTTTTAATACACATACAATTACAAAGAAAAGCTTTTATCGTAGAACAAATTTTTTTAATACAAATTTTTTTAATCCATTTAAGTAGAAAACTTTTAAGATTAGAATAAAATCGATAATTTATTTTATTTTCAGAAAGTTCATTAAAGAAGAAAATTGAAGTTTCTCGCTTTCTTTTTTTATCTTCGCTACCCATTTAGCGTAACGACAAAACGTAGTCTGCGTTGAAAAAAAAACACTGCCTTCACGTGATCACAACATTCTTAACGAGCTTAAAATCTACCAACAAAGCTACAAACAAAATATCATGCAAGCTCTTTGCTTCCTTCCCTTATTTCCTCTATTTTCCTATTCTGTTTCAAAATTGTTGTTGTTTTCCATACAAATCAGAAATATAAAACTTCGAACTACTTCGTGGAATGCAAAACAGAATTTTAAAATCTACCAACAACGTACTGTCTCTTTTTTTCATTAAAAATCAACACAGTTCTCTTTTCCCTTTCTCTTTACTCTTCTCCACACTCTTTAAACAAAAAATCTTTCAATGACTCAACAAAACACAATTGAGGCCATATTTCCAAAGAAACAAATTAAAGCAAAGCATCAGTCAGCTGCAAGCATAAAGCGCGCACTATGAACACCAATAAGCTCAATAAGCTACTTTGTGCAGCGTTGAATAAGCGTTCACTATGGTCAAAAAAAGCTGGACAAAGCAGCTTTATGCTTTAGCTTCAGCCAAAGCGTCCACTATGAACGCGGCCTTAGCCGTTTTCACAAAAATAGTTTCCTCCTTAGGCTACGTCAGTAAAAAACATCATGTTGCATTTTTATGCCGCACAATAACGTGAGTCATACACGGTTGCCACCTCAAATTCCCATAAAAAAATATTTTTTTACCACGATAACATAAATAAATTACCATAAGAATTCCCATTGCAAAATCCTAAAAAAATCCCACTGCATGTAAAAAAAATACCATACAAAATACCAAAAATATTTAAAATTACCACAAAAATACCAGGCAAAAAAAATACCACAGAGAATAACAAAGGCATTTTAAAATACCACCAAATTTATTTTAAATATGGATATACCATACTTTTTTACATAAAAATGCAAACAAATAGTACTCGTTAAATAAATAAAAGATGTATTTAAATTTATATATCAATCTCTTATAAAAAATAAAAAACGACCGCTTATTGTATGAAATGTCGCTTATTTGAGGTCGTTTTTTAACTCGCTTAGAAAAAAACACAGCTATTATATTCTTAAAGAAGTCATAATGATTTCTGTTAAAAATAACCTTGTTACATTTTTTTTGTTTGTGATAACGTTTGGCATGAACGTTTCTGTTTCTATGTAAAGTTTTATTTAAATTTATTTGCGAAAAAATACGCTCAATATTTTCGGAAAAGTAGGGAAGGCATGAAATAAATTCTATGAGCTTTCTCATTACTTGAAACTGAAACTCATCAGAATGTTCTTTTCTTACCCAAAAACATCCGACCAAAAATCTGAGTACGATAAAGTCAGTTTTATATATATTCGTTTTATTTTTATTAACTCCCAAGTGTATTGGTTTTATGTCATCTTAAGATATTACGTACGGTAAAAGTCGTACGAGCGATATTATTGATGATTTTTTTCAAGTTTTTGGGGTACAAATGGTGATATGCTTTAAAATTTCCAATGTGTTGATGATCTCGCTTTTCTTATTATTATTATTATTATTATTATTATTATTATTATTATTATTATTATTATTATTATTATTATTATTATTATTATTATTATTATTATTATTATTATTATTATTATTAAAAACTCGAAAAGTAATGCTTCAGATTTGTTTGATATTATTAGAACTATAAAATTAAAATTTTACATGAAATGTTAAAAATAAAAATTTGATTGTTATTCACCAACTACACTAAGTTTGAGCACATTTTTTGGCACCACGAATAGACGCCAATTGAAATAAGCCCCAATGCAACAACACCCAATGAAATAAGAACCAACGAAAATGAAATAATCCCAAACGAAAAAAATGAAAGAATTCCCAAACGCAATGAAATAATTCCCAAATTGAAAATGAAATAAGTCCCAACATTTGGGGTTTATTTCATTATCAAATAACACACAACGAAAAAAATTAAATAAGCTCCAATGAAATATCCCCCAAAGAAATGAAATAAGCCCCATGTGAAAGATTTCTAAACTTAAAATTAAACTATCCCCAAAATTAATGAAGTAACCCCCAATGAATAGGCACTACTAATAGTACTCCAGTTATACAATGGATCAATATGTGTAAAGTTTGACTAGTACAAATTATAAATAAAGTATGAACCAACAGGAAATAAATCAACGCATGAAAAAGAATCCTTTAGAAGCCCGAAGGCGACTACTTAATACGGAGGATATAATTAATTTTCATGCAAATTCATAATCGGTGAAGAAAACCGCTCCGTCTAAATTAATTATATTTGTTTTTATATAGTTAAAGAGATGTGAGTAACATTTTAATGATTTTTTATTCACAAGAGCAAAAATTAACGGAATTATCTGTTAAAAATTAAATGTTTTCAATAATATAGCACAATGATTTGTGTGTTTTATTAATATGCGCCTTTTACAGAATGAATATTTTATAAAAGGCTCAGATACTCGGAAAAAATAATGCAAAAAATTATCAAAATGTCAAAAAATGTGTTTTAAAAAAAAAGCAAAATAAAAATGGCATATTTTACCTTTAGCTAAAATGCATTTTTTCCACTTTTTTCGTCCTTAAGGCCTTCTAATTCCAAATCTGAAAAATTAATGGTCGCTCTCATCTGGTTTAGAAGTTATACGGGTCCAAAGTTAAAAAATGGGCTAAAAAAACTTGCTATATCTTTGCTATATATTAACAAAACTAAGCAAAATGGGTAATATAAGAAAGTCTATTCTATTACCTATTCAATAAGCTATTAACCATAAAATTCCATTAATTACTTTCTAAGATATAACCAAAGATTATATAGTATAAAGATGTGCCACGTAGAACATTAAAAAGTAACAAATATTTTTCAGATCAATACGAAAGCTTTTGTGAGCGAGATGAAAAAGCTTTCTTGAGAGAAAAGTTTCCAATCCTTGCATGCACATTCTCTCTGCAATGCTCTTTCGCTCTTCACTCCACAATGCTTCACAGCCTAGATCACCACTGCATGGTTTCTCATAGCTAGCGAGAGTCGTGAAATTTAATGTTGTAATTGTTTTTTCCAATGTTGTTGTTGGAACCAAGCAAGCAGTTGTGATCTCTGCGTGACAGCAACAAATGTTTTTGTTTGTTTGCATTATTTTTACGATGATTTCCTTATTTTGTGCGAAGCAGATTTTTCTTATTCACTGCTTGCCATTAATATTGACTATTTTTGATTGACTAAGCCAGAGTAGTAAAATCTGCATATTTATTCAGAATCTTAAGGAAAACTGAATAACGACATACAAATCCATCATCCAATGAATTCAAAATTGTTTGTAAATAAAATTTTTTATTCACATTGAATTTTAAAAAATTGATTAGTAATTAATTTCATTTATTTTTTTTTTCGTTATTCAGAATAATTTTTTATTTATACTTATTCTTACAAAGAATGCAATTCCAAAAGAATTTCAATTTTTTCAATAATTAATTTTTTGTACATTATTACTTTTTGATTCATTGTCTATTCATGTGCTTTTCATTATTAATTTTTTAGTCATTATTAATTTTTGATTTATTATTAATTTGGTTCATTATTCAAAAGTGAATAACAAGATTTTTTTAATTTTATTTATTAATCAAAAGTGAATGAAAAATTAGAAATGAATACGAAATTTATAATGAATAAAATTAATAATGAATAAAAAATTAATAGCGAAAATTTTATTCATAAAATAGTAGTGAATAACAAAATTTTTTATTCATTGCATTTTTTATTTAAAAGTGAATAACAAATTAATAACAGTGGTAAACAATTTGAAAAAAGTTTGTACGACGAAAACGACATTGCTTGTTCAATTGATTATTTTTTCTAGATAATAAAAATCATTATGACTTTTCCAGGAATTTTTTTTAGAAGAATTTTTCGACTTTTTTGAGTTTTGAAAAATATTTCCACAGTTATGATCCTATAACTCCTAAAGTATTCTTTTATTTTACAAGTTTTATAAATATTTACAAATGAGACATTTATACCTTTTATGTAAGCTTTTATTTATACGATTATTGGTACGATTTTTGTAGACTTTTCTGAATACAACATTTATGAAAGAGTTTAAAATATACCGTTTATAAAACATTTCCCCATATTAAAGTGCGCAAACATATGACTTTGATATATAATTTGGTTTTATTTTTACTTTGTTGTTAAAAAAAATATTTAAACGAAAATATTAAGATAAAAAGTATGATTGTAACAGGTTGGATATTTACGTATTTCGGTTTTGGTAAAAATACTCAAAATTACCTGCATCAAAGTCGACATGGTGAGTTCGTACTAAACAAATTCTTCAGACTTTAAAAACCCAATTATCATGTATTTAACTAAAGACTTTGTTTACAAATAATGTTGTTAGCGTTTTTAGTTAAATTTAAAAATTCCTAAACCGCAATTTTACGTTATAATAGGATTTGCAACGCTGTAAACTCTTTGAAATGAGTAAAATGTCAGAATTAACGAAAACAAAGATACGTCAAAAATAAATCAAAACAAAACAACGAAATCTTCGCGCTGGTATAAATAGCTAGCTGAAACACTGTGTGTTGCTGCCACGCCCTCGTTGCCAAACGCCCATAATATGCTATCAGTGAAATGGCACGAATAAATTGTGGTCGAGTACCGAATTGCGAGGCTGTGAGGCCACCTATAACTCCAAAGCTATTCAATATCAAAAATTTCAGTTGTGTGGGAGGGATAACGCCCATAAAATAATATCAGTGAAACGTGTAAATTGTAGTCGAATACCGAATTTCGAGGCTAGGCGGCCTATAACTCCAAAGCAATTTAATATCGGAAATTTGGGTGGTGTAGGAGGTGCCACGCCTATCACATGCTATCAGGGAAAAGCTACTTGTAAATTGTGGTCGAATACCGAATTCTGAGGCTTTTCGAAATATAATTATAAAGCTATCCGATATCGTATATTTGGCCTGTAAAGGAGGTAATTTTGAGTATTAACCATATTTTTTAAACTCTTTCACAAATGTAGAATATAGAAAATTTATACAAAAATCGTTAGATCAATACTAATGATAGGTTAAATGAAAGATATAAACGTCTTATTTGCAAACATGTATAAATTTTGTATTATGAAAAAATACTTTTGAAGTTATAGGATGATAACTGGGGACATATTTTTCAAAACTTAAAAAAATTGAAAAAACCTTTGAAAATTCTTCAATTCTTTACGAATTGTATTCGTTCTATAATACTCATACAATTTAACACATAGTCTATATTAATAAAACTTATTTTCTGGTTTGTTTGTTTAATTGACATTTACACAAATCTAAATGGCTCAACGGACTTTGCTCAATTTGAGTTCACATATTGCGAGCATCCTAGATTAGATTGTAACATACTTAGATTTGATCACGCTTATTCCACCCATTTTCACTTACGTAAATTTTGATATTGAAAATCTTTCTTGAAAAATTTTTTAGCAAATTGAATTTAAAAAATTTCAGTAATTTCAATGCCAAAAACATTCACAAATCTTAAGAATTTCAGAAATTTTTGGTACAACGACTTTTTCATAAAACATCGTTCCCCAAGAATGAGAACAAAAGACATGAAAATCAAAACTTTGACTTTCGATGCAAATATGTATATCCGCTATTTTTATATATATTTACAGCCCTATTCTGGCAAATTGACAATAGTCAACCAGTACTTTCAATATTTCTATGTGTTTGTTGTAATTTTTTTATTCAAAACAAATTTGAAGCTTAAAAAACAACATTTTTTTAATGAAATTTTCAATATCTGAAAAGCAGTTGACAATTTTTGTCAAAATTTATTCATTATGAGCTTCAAATTTCGTTTTGAAATAAAAAAATTACAACAAACACATAAAAATAATAAAAATACTGGTTGACTATTGTCAAGTTTCCAGAATAGGGCTGTTTATTCAGATTTTTTGATCAAAGTTTTAATAAAATCACTTTACAAAAATAGTTTCAACTGTAGCGTTAGGTCGGTGAATATATTCTTTAATTTTTTTCAAAAACGGTCCAAAATTTTTACTCAATTAGGAATTTAGGAATCATTGGAATTTTTACTCAAAAAATGATTAAAAAAATGTTTTTGTTGTATAAATAAGAACAATTGAAAATTGCATTTCTGAGTATTTTTCATATAGTAAAGCATGTATTTGCAATAATATAATAAAAATACATAAAAGTAGTTAAATAAAAACTTTTTTCCGCAAAAAAAAACAACTTAAAAAATATTGCTTGCAACATTATTCGCGGCTAAGCTTCTACTGATGCAATCGCCCTTACAATAATATAACACTATAAATATCATGTGGCAAAATGGCAAAAAAAAACAAATCAACACACAAAATATACCTAGATTATGTCATCTTTATAATATTATATTCTTGAAATTATGTTACAAAATGATAAGAGATAATGCAAGAATATATAATAACTTTAAATTATATAATGTTCGTAGGGTAGTTTAGTAAAAAAATTGCCTACATTTTTTAAGTGAAACCTAATAAAATTCTGCTACATTTTGTTGGCAGCTATATCGTTTATTCAGATGTTTCGTGCATCAAATCTTTACATATCATTTCTATTGCTTTTCAATATTATGCTCATATTTGCTCACATTGTCGCTTACTTATTCTCTTGCTCTCAAAAGCTTTAAATCGTTCGCTCGCTGACTCTCATAAAGCTTTTATGTGGATTTATGATAAATCCACATTCAAATTTTACTGTGCCACTTGCTTGTATGGCGGTGGCACATCTTTCTATTATATTATCTGTGATATAACTCTTTTTATGTAACAACTATTTTGCATCAAAATGTTAGATGCATTTCAGATTCAAATAAAAAAGACAAAAATTAATTCCATGAATTTGAATGTAAAAATTTAAAGATAATTTCAAAGACAAGAAAAATTGTCTTTTAATTTTTAATAACAATTTTTCGTCTGCGGCGCTTTCATTGACCATCGTTATGACCTATTGTATGAGAACAAATTTGAATTAGTGAAATGGACGAATTCGAATCATCGAACTCCAACGATAAGATGAAAGTTAAAATCATGAGTTAGGAAGAGTATCTAAGACAAAAATTAAAAATATTGAAAACCCACTCAGAAAAAAAAATAAAATTGCCAGACAAAACCAAAGAAGTAAAGAAAGACATTCGCTTTTCTTCCGATTTTCAGCCAATTTTAACTTTTTTCTGAGTATGTTTTCAATATTTAATTTAATTGTTCTCTTAGATACTGGTTGCGTTCAGAAAGCACAACAGTTGCACAACAGTTGAGTAAATTTAGTGTTTTATGAACGCAGCCAATGTTTCTTCCTCCTGCTTTTAACATCCTTCTTATAGTTGGGCTTCGATGATTCCGAATCGTTTGCATCATACATATATAAATCCTCTTATTGCGAATAGTTTGAAGTGGTGCTCTAGTTGGAATTGAGCGGCAATTCTTTTTAGAAATTTTCCTAAGCAAGAAAGATTAGAGAGCATTCATATCTATTTGATAAAGCATAAAAATATATTGGCTACCCTTAAATGTTTTGGTCTAACAGTCGAAATGGCATTCAATGGCATAGCAAAACGTTCTGCGCTAACATATTGGGCAGTTGCTTCGGCAGCAGTAGCTGAATCTGTTGTTTTTGTTGCTGTTGCTGATTTGGGCATTTGTTACTGCCTGTAAGCGTGTTTCAACTGGCTTAGCTTCCTTGGGATTGTCGATGAAGGCGACACGATCAAATGTTGCACGTTGCACGTTGTGAAATGTATGTCACTTTTCCATTCAATATTCCACCTTTAATTGTTGAAACTGAAATAAGTTATTTTTAAGTGTTTAATATTTTAAGTCGCACAATTTTTACAGTAATACTTACCGATTTTGGAGAACCTCAATACTTTTTGTTCGAACTTTTCAGAATTGTTTCCAAAACTGCAAGTTAGTCAGCCAGTCAGCTGTCAATTCTTTACATTTGCTTACGCATTTTTTCTTTTTTCTTTGTACTTTTTCTGACCACTTATCTATTTTACGCCACCTGGCTGTGATGGTTCAAACTACAAGTTCACAAAATCTACATCCATAGCAGGATTTTGTTTGTATGGAAATCGGGTTTGGATGTTGGAAAAAACGCAGCTATTATTCTATTATTAAAAAAAATAATAAGTTCGCCGAATTTTTTCTAATTCCGTCAAATTTACTGAGCCAAATGACAAAGTTTGTTCTAAGCATTTGTAGGGAATTTAATTGTCTTGATTTAATTTTTTTTTTTAAATTGGTTAATTCGTTTTCGAGATAGATTGCTATTTATGACACTACATTCTGGAAAAAGGGGAAATTTTTTCAAAAAATCATATCTCAAAAACTTATCTATAGAAAATTTTTTATTGTCATATTCGTGTTTAGAAGGCGAAAGTTCATAAGAAAAAATTAGTGGCACGTGGATCACAAAATGGGTGGCGCCTAGTGTAATTTAAAATACGGCAGTGGGGGTGTTTTAACTTCGATTTAGTCGAAGTTAATGTCAAATTAATTAAATAATCTAATAATTGATCGATTTCGGTCAAAGACATGTGTAATTGAACGTTTGGTTGTGAAAATAGCCAACTTTCAGTTAGAATACTAGCTTCTGGCGAAGCAAAAAAACTCATTTCATTTCAAAGGTGCACTTCGACAAACTGTCAAACACCAATGAATATTGAAATAAATGAAGCAACTAAAACAGATAGCAACCTTGGTAGAGTTGATGGCGGTGATCTATAAATAGCCTAATGCTTTGAAATGTCATATGATTAGCAGCCATACAATTCAAAAGAATGAATTCCAAAATCTACTCAGTCATATACTAATTTAAACAGTGAGTTGATCACAGCTTAATCACTCAAAGACTACTGAAGAGGAAAATGTCGCGATTACCGAAACAGACTGTCTAGTCAGCTAAGTGATTGACTCTATACAGAGTTGTTGTTGCCTTCTTAAAACTTACTTGATCTAAAGCTCGCAATTTAATTCATATTTTAATTAATTACTACTTTTAATTAAAGAAATGAGTGGAATTTTTGTCATTTTTTGTAACTGAGTTGACAGAAAATGCAAATCACCGTTCACAAGACACACAAATTAGCGAAAAGTGATACTTACAACATGTTGCCAACATGTTGATTTTCGTAAACGCAGCCATATAAGACGGGTCAAATTGTACGGAATTTTTTTCGCAGTCGGGCTCAGTGAAAATCGTAAAATTCATATTATTTTAAGAACTTTTGATAAACAAGATTCTCCGGCTTTTTGAAAACTTTTCATTTTCATAAATTTTTAAAAGAATAATTACAGCGAAGAAAGTTCGAGAGATCTGTATATTGTTTCTGTAGAATTTGAAAATGCTGAACACGATGGCACAGTTTCTTCCAGCACGTCCGATTTTTTTTTTACAATGGTATGAGGAAATGCTTAAATTATATTTTTAAAAATTAAGTAACGGGCTATAACTAAAAATCTGCACCAATTTGAATTGCTTGCAGTTTCAACACTTCAAATTTTATCGAAATTAATTGTACAACAGCTCAAAGATTTGGTGGCAGAAAACGATTTGCCAACTACGGGCACGAAAACAGAGCTAGTACTACGATTAACTGAAAAGCTTGGTTCCTACGAGGCGGATGTAGTGCCGGTTGTTTTGGTACAAGAACAAATTAATGAGCTAAAAAATATGATGGCTGATCTTGCTAGTGCAATCTCGGCTGTGACTCTTTCTGAGTATTCACAAACCCCTCGTAATAGCACTCCCGCTAACGCTTCACAGTCTGAAATTTCAAGTGTTTCAGTTGCGCGCAATAAATATTCTGTAAACGAGATTTCCGAGACGATTCCAGAATTCGACCCTACAATTGATTCGACCCTATTCTAAACGCTGAGCAATTTGTCCAACACGTGAATAGTGCAATGAGTGCCTATGAATGGGATGAAAAGTGTACTCTCTTAGCAGTTTATCGTCGCATGAAAGGTGTAGCGCGACTATGGTTAGACGGTTCGCAAAGTCTCTTGTCCAACTGGAGTGATTTTTCTTCAGCTCTAGTGGCTGAATTTGGTACAAAGTTTGACGAAGCGGATATTAGTTTTAAAATGAGCAATGCGACTCGTAAACAAGGGGAGAAAGTGATTGATTACTGTTTTCGCATGGGTGCTTTAGGCAAACGTTTCAATTTAAGTGAGCAAGCAGTTGTAAAGTATACACGAGAAGGACTCAAGTACCGTGAACTCCAAACAGCGATCGCCGCGTTAACATTTAATGCAATGAAACACATGCGAGAAACTCTTGACGAATATTTAAAAAACTTACCAGTCGCGTCGCGTAACGTAAATAATAATAATAATTCTAAAACAAACGAAAAGAAAACCCCGCAAAATACCATGAAGAGTGAAGAAATTTTAACATGTTTTAATTGCTCAGAAAAAGGCCACATTTCGCCTAACTGCCCTAAGCCTCAACGTCGACATCGTTGTAAAGATTGTCAGAAAGTGCACCCGCGGGGTGAACCCGAGAACTGTGGGAAAAGTGCGACGGTAATTTGCGAAAAAAGAAAGATATTTTCGAAAAAATAGTGCATGTTAACGATAAACCATTTGTTGCATATATCGATAGCGGAAGTGACAGTTACATGATACGTCGTTCAGTGGCAAAAATCCAGGGTGCAAAGCGGAAAGATGTACCATGCAAATCAAAGGTATTGTCGAGCGATGACATAAGCTGCGACATAGAATATGGCGATGTACGTTCTACTTTACTTAATTTATTACACAAAAATCGCGATTTTTCTGACGGAATGGCTGATATGGGAAAAACAGATCTTATTTAATTGAAAATCGAGGTGGCTAACAATGAACCGATAACTCAACGACCTTACCGAGTACCCGAACCTAAAATAGCGCTGGTGACGGACATGATCGACGAACTTCTATCAAATGATATTATAACTCATTCCGAGTCAGATTATTCGAGCCCAATATTTCTAGTTAAAAATAAAAACGGAAAAGACCGTTTATGCGTAGATTATAGACGCCTTAATCAACATTTAAACAAAGAAATTTATCCAATGCCCAACATTGAGGAACGGTTGCAAGAGGCAGCGCAGTTTACTTACTTTACGACGCTGGATTTGAATAGTGGTTACTACCAAATCCCCATAGAGCCAAAAAGCCGAAAGTATACTGCTTTTGTGACAACAGACGGACTTTACGAATTTAAACGCATGCCATTCGGGCTATAGAACGCTCCGGCAGTTTTCCAACGTTTAATGACAAAGGTCAAGGAGAAAACGCAGAAAGGTGACATGTTGGACTACACGGACGACATACTAATAGGTAGCCAAACGATCCCTGAAATGATGGAAAAACTTGAAAGAATTTTGGGAGTGTTGCGCGAAGCTAAGTTAACTTTGAATCTGCGAAAATGCGCGTTCCTTAAGCGGACCGTAGAATTTTTTGGACACGAATTATCACCTGAAGGTATAAGTCCAGGGTCAATTAAAACGTTGGCAGTGCAAAATTTTCGAACCCCAACTTACTTAACGGAAGTACACCAATTCTTGGGTTTAACGGATTACTTTCGCAAATTTGTACCCGGCTAACCCGTAAAGACCAGCCATTTGAGTGGACAACTGAACAAGATGCAGCGATAGACGAGTTAAGAAACTCGTCATGACCCCATACGTTGATGCCGATCAACAAATACACATCGTTGCGAGCTCAGTGGGTCTGGCCGGGGAACTCATGCAAAAAGACGGGGATCTACGAACTTGAAACTTAAGCGGTGGTGGAAACGTTGGAGAGGTTCAAATACTATTTACCTGGTGCTACCGTCAATATAAAGCTGAATGCGAAGGGTTAACATTTAAAAAGCAGCCTGTAAATATCTCACTATCTTTATTATGTATTCATATGTATGACGTGCATATTGTTATAGTATATGTAGGCTATGTATATATCTATATTCACATAAAGCAGCCAGTTACTTTAAATCAGAAGTTATAACGGGTCGAAGTTGGGCTTCGTATGTATTTTAATAGCTTCTTAATTTGAACAAAATTTTGTTTGGACAGTTTGAACAAAAGTACTGGCGGTAGTAGACAAAGAATTTTAAAGCACGTCGTTTTCAACTTTGTATACAAATCGTATAATTAAATTAATAAAACTAAATAAACTGAATATGTTATTACATGAAAACAACAGCTTTTAGAATTTGTCTTATAACGCAAGAAGTCTTTCGCGTAATATTTCTTTAAAATTTTTTTTTTTATTTAAAACCTTAAAATCGCTTCATTGACTGGCGAGTAAAAATATGGAACAAAATTGCCGTAAATGCAAAGAATTTGACAATGAGCGCATGGTACAATGCGACGCCTGCGATCATTGGTACCATTTTGATTGTGTCGATGTCGACAGTGATATTGCAAATATCAGTTGGCATTGTGAATTCTGCGCAAATGAGACACCAGAACAAGGAGCAGCAGCATCGGCATTTAGATCGTGCCCCACATCATCCTTGTCAATATTAACTACAGATCTGCCTACTACGCAATCAAATCGACAAGTGCATTTTGCATGGCCTCCATCAACAGCAGAAACAGCACCGCTAGCACCTTCTATGGTAACTGTAGAGAGAAACCAGACTCCCACCACCATAGTAACAGCAACAAAAGCACCAGCACCTTTTGCCTCTCAGATAAACTTGCAAACATCGCCGATTTGTAAAAGCTTGCAAAACGTAGCAGCATCGACAGTAACAGCAGGAGTTCCTCCGATGTATTCCACAGCAGCAATAGTGGCAGCAGGTATACCAGAAGCGTCAGCGTCAGCAAACAATAAAATGTTTACGAGCTTGTATCCGCAACAAAATTTACCAGCAACTGTAGCATAAATATGGTTGCACAGTGTAACATATCACGCTCACATTGCATGCACAATACCAAGCGCCTAAGTCGCCGTGGGAATATGCTGCCTCAGCATATCTCACCTGACTTGCATACATTGGATGTGTCTGTGTGTGTGTGTGCATGGCTACGCTGTGCAGCAATAACAGCAGCATAAGAAAACAGAAAATAAAGTTCAGTCATAATAAAGCACTACAACCTGACGTTTCACTTAATCATACGTTTCTACATAACATGGCGCTCCTGCCAGTGTCACAACAATTATAAACAGGTGATTGACAAAAACCTTCAAAACAAGGAATCGCGAGACATGTATATTGTTAACTCAAGTGATTTACATACTTAAAAAGTTTAAACAATTAAGAAACCTTTAACGCTAGAGTCGCGAAACTAGTGTATTGTTAACTGAAGTGATTTACATAATTAAAATGTCGTGGTGGAAAAAAATCCTTTCCACTATTCCATTAATCTTTGCCGGCTACGAAGTGGGCAAAACTGTGGAAGAAAAAGACAAGGACGAAATAATAACAGCATTGAACACTGATAAAACAAAAATAAACAATGAACAAACTTCATTTAAAAGTGACGAAGTTAACTTAGTGGAAATCATACTACTAGTAATATCAACAATGATATTAATCAAATACATCATTAAATTGGTACGAGGAACGATAAAAAAGGGACTCAATGGCATTGCACGTGAGCAAAACAGAATTTAACATCGATCTACAAGTATAAGCAACAACAACGAATTTAACATCGATATACAAATAAAACAACAACAACAACAACAAAAATAAGAGCCAAAGAAGAAATATACCAACAATACGAGGAGTAATAAGTAATTATATTATGAAAACTATTTAAACGCTAACAATTTATTGTAAAACAATTTATTTAATGATTATGATTAAATAAGGAAAATTAAATATATAAATATTTATATATAGGCATATATTAAAATACATTTTCAATTATATAATGCGTGATGAGGAATATGATCTTTTATCGGTTTAACCATTAAAACTTGAAAAAAAACACATTTAAAAGTCATTTACAATTAACTAACCCAACAAGTAGAAACAAGACAACCAATTTAATTTAATTTTGTACGGTGCTTTGGTTTAAAGTCAAGCATGTTTCTTAACTTCACCTCACTTTCTTTAAACTAAGTTGTTCTTCATTTAAATATGGAAAACAACAATGAAGTGGGATGAAATAGTAGAAAAAATAAACGAGTTCAAAATTAATTTTGACAAATCACTCAAGTGTTGAAAAATTAACAGAACTATATCAAGAGAAACATTAGACAAGCATATAAAGATTTTGATATTTAATTTTAATGGCATTCGAAGCCTGTTAAACGTTCATTATACAAAGTTCACACATGAACACAAAACACAGGCAAACCAAATTTTCTGGAAATTTAGAGATAATTTGCTTAAAATTAGCACACAAAGGAAAATTGAACTAAATATTCCAGTATCATTAGATACAGAAGTGCATCCAGATTATACATTCATATGTTCATCAGACGAAGATCAAACGATAACAATGCCACAATCGGTGGTTGAATTTTTAAATACCGCCACGAAACTCATCCCAGAGTTTGATGGTAAACGTGAAAATTTAAGAAGTTTCATTGACTCACTACAGTTAGTGAACTCAATAAAAGAGAATCATGAAGCCACTGCCGTTCACTTAGTCAAAACAAAACTAAAGGGAACGGCTAGAAATCTTATTAGTAATGAAACCACTTTGGCAGCTTTAATTACAAAATTAGAATCAGCTGTCAAGGGTGAATCTGTAGCAGTGTTAGCTGCAAAAATTAATAATGTGAAACAAGACGCAAAGTCAGCTAATTGCTATACTAAAGAGATAGAAGAGCTTACAAAGTCACTGGAAAATGCGTACATCTACGATGGATTAACACCAGAGTTGGCTAACAAGTATTCGACTGAAGTGGCAGTCAAAGCATTGACAAGCAACTGCAACATCAGCGAAGTACAACTTATTATGAAAGCGGGGACATTCATCAATATGAATGATGCCGTATCAAAATTTGTCACGAGCTACACTGAAGCAACACGGCAGCAAAACACAATTCTTAACTTAAGAGGTAGAAATTTCTCGGGCTATAATTTCCGTGGGCGATCCCGTGGTCAATGGAATTATCAAAGCCGAGGACGTGGGCGCGGTAACTACAATAACTGGGGTCAAAATGTTCACTATAATAACCGCAGACCACAAAACGCCCATGTAAATAACAGTAGACGATATGTGCGTGTAGCACACGATGACGCGGAAAACGCGCAGTCCCCCAGTACTCCATAGAAAGCATAACAAATACCAGTAAAATCTTTAACATCAATTTAAATTTAACATCCTACATCTCAATACGAACATCATTTAACGAGGATGTGTCAACATTCCTAGTTGATACAGGGGCAGATATTTCTGTAGTTAAAGAAGGGCAAATCAAATCGGAAATAATAGACAAATTTTCAACAACTAGCCTTCACGGTATAGACAATAACATAACGCTCACAATAGGTAAAGTTATAGCAGATTTAAAAATTAAAAATCTACTGGTTCCACACGAATTTCACGTCGTTAAGGACGACTTCCCAATTCCATCCGATGGAATAATAGGTCTCGATTTTGTTAAAAAATACAATTGTATACTTGACTACCAACAAAGTCAAGACATATTATTCTTAAGACCAGATAACTTTGCTGAGATTTCAGTTCGAATGCAAAACTCGCCAATTGTTAATGCGATGTCGATACCAGCAAGGTCTGAGGTAATCAGACAAATATTCATACAAAGTACGGAAAAAGAAGTGTTAATACCAAATCAAAAAATTCAAGATGGTATATATATATTGCAAATACAATTGCAACTAGCAAAACAGCGTACGCTCGAGTGATATATACAACAACTACAAATGCATTAATACAAAATGTGCATATTAATACTGAAAGTCTAAACGACTATGAAATAGCTTCAATTAATAACAGTCAGAACAGTGACATGAAGTTGAAAAAATTGTCCAAAAATTTTCCAGATTTCGTAAAATCAGATTTATACAAACTCCGTTCTGAGTTTGTTGATGTATTCGCGCTCGAAACAGACAAACTTACAACAAATAACTTCTACAAGCAAAAATTACGTTTAAAAACTGATGAGCCTACATATATAAAAAACTACAGAATTCCGCATACCCATAAAGCAGAAATAACCAAACAGGTCGACAAATTGGTCAAAGACGAAATAGTAGAACCATCAGCTTCTGAGTACAATAGTCCCATACTATTGGTACCGAAAAAATCTCTTCCGGGTAATTCTCAGAAAAGATGGAGACTAGTTGTAGATTATAGGGCGGTTAATAAAAAATTAAAAGCAGAAAAATTTCCGTTGCCAAGAATTGATGATATTCTTGACCAACTAGGCAGAGCAAAATATTTTTCTTGCCTAGAACTCGATGAAGACTATCGGGATATCACTTCTTTTTCGACTGATAAAGGGTCATTCCGTTTTAAACGCTTGCCATATGGTCCAGCTCCCAAAAATGCCGATGACACCAAAAGATTTGTTGCTTTCTGCAACTATTATAGACGATTTGTTCCAAACTTTTCTGAACATTCCAGGCTCTTAACGAGACTCTGTAAAAAAAATGTAACCTTCGAATGGACCATAGAGTGCGAAAATGCTTTTCAATATATAAAACGATCACTTTTAAGCCCCAATATATTAAGGTATCCGGATTTTGACAAGCAATTCTGTATAACAACAGACGCAAGCAAATACGCATGTGGTGCAGTGCTTAGTCAAGAATATAACGGATATCAACTGCCAATTGCATACGCCTCAAGATCTTTCACAAAAGGCGATACAAATAAATCCACCATAGAACAAGAACTAGCAGCTATTCATTGGGCCATTGTCTACTTTAGGCCATATATTTATGGTACTAAATTTTTAGTCAAAAGTGACCACAGGCCTTTGTCGTACCTGTTTGCCATTAAGAATCCATCCTCAAAATTAACGAGAATGAGATTAGAACTCGAGGAATATGATTTTACTGTGGAGTACCTGAGGGGTAAAGAAAACCATGTCGCAGACGCATTGTCGCGAATTGACTTTAAAGACATTAAAAATATAAAACAAAGATCCACGAGATCTTCCAAGGAATTGTTGGCCAAAGGGTAGAATAATCGACAGAGTGGTTGCCAAGGATGGCCAAGTTAGAAGAGTGACGGCGAAAACCAAGTCCACGATATTAGCGAAGGTAGCAGTTTTGGATGTCGGTACCTCTGTGAGTAAGCTTGTGAATTCGAACTCGCTTACGAGCGTGGGAATGTTACCGTCAATATGAAGCTGAATGCGAAGGGTTAACATTTAAAAAGCAGCCTGTAAATATCTCACTATCTTTATTATGTATTCATATGTATGACGTGCATATTGTTATAGTATATGTAGGCTATGTATATATCTTTATTCACATAAAGCAGCCAGTTACTTTAAATCAGAAGTTATAACGGGTCGAAGTTGGGCTAAACTGAATATGTTATTACATGAAAACAACAGCTTTTAGAATTTGTCTTATAACGCAAGAAGTCTTTCGCGTAATACCTGGAAAGAAAATAACGATAATCATGGATTGCAGCGCAATAAAGACGATGAGGAAAAAAAAGAGTTGATTCCCCGCATCGCTCAGGACAGAGGACGCCGCATGTAGATGCGATAAGCCGAAACCCCGTTGAGCCATATCGTGAAATACAAAGCTGCCTTCGACAGCCCAATAAGGAAGCACCTGTACTCCACCATGTCTGAATTTGGTATTCCTGCAAAATACGACTTTGCAGGATGACACTGAGCCATACCAGCAGCGCAGTTAAAATCGGGAAGTACCTCTCCCTTCCATTTGTTACCAAACGAGGTTTCAGACAAGGTGATTCCTTATCGTGCGACTTTTTTAACTTAATGATGGAAAAGATCATCCGAGCTGCTGATCTGAGACGTAGTGGCACAATATTCTACAAGAGTGTTATGCTGCTTGCGTATGCTGATGACATCGATATCATTGGCCATAATACGCGCGAAGTCAGTGCAGCATTTTCCCGATTAGAAAGAGAGTCAAGTTGAATGGGTCTGGCAGTGAATGCAGATAAGACGAAATACTTGGTGTCAACAAACAAACAGTCCCAAAGTCTTTGAACCCACGTTACCGTTGACAATACCTCCTTCGAGGTTGTGCAGGACTTCGTTTACATCAGCATTGAGATCAAACGAAGAATAACTCTTGTAAACAGGTGTTACTTTGGGCTCAGTAGGCTATTAAGAAGCAGAGCTCTCTCTCGACGAACAAAAATCACGCTCTATAAATCGCTCATCATTCCCGTCCTACTTTATGCATAGCAAACCTGGACGCTGAGCAGTTTAGATGAAAAGACTTAAGGAGCATTCGAGAGAAAGATTCTTCGTAAGATCTACGGACCAGAGATTTTCCGTCAACTGTCAACAAGAACAGACGTGCTTTTCTTTTGCTCTTAACAATTTTAATAATAACTCTTGTCGAGCAACATAAGTTGCAGCCCCGCAAACCAAATCATCGAATTGCAGCCTTGGTTCGTAAAAAGAAAAGAACGAGAGATGAAAAAGAAGAGCAACGAGTAAAGCACGAGCGCGGCGGTTGCATCATTTTTTTTTATCCTAATAAATATTATTCTTTTTAAACTATAAATTATTCGTTTTTCATTGTTTCGGTATTCTTGACATTTTCAGAAGTGGAATAGGAGCTCATCCTTATCGCGTTTAAGTTATTGTGTGCATTAAAATGTAATTAAAACAATATGAATAAATTCAGTGATTTGAAGGTTGTGGAATTGAAACAAAAACTGCGTAATGTAGGCCTTCCATGCGACGGTAAGAAAGCGCAGTTGGTTGAAAGGCTTAATCTACATCATAGTCAACGATATTCAAGTACTTTAAACGAATTTTCGCAGTCGTTCAACAATGATGCAGCAGCAGCTATGCCAGCGTCAACACAAGTAGTCTACGTGCCCACTAGTGTACCGGGTGTTGTTGTTAATGCTCCTCTGAGTCGATCATCGCCAATTATGCATACGACAAGTGCAAACAACCCTGTACTCGTGCGCGATGTGCCGTATAGTGCAGCTGTCTCAGTGACGTCATGCACTTACGTTAACTCTTCGGGAGAACAAAATCTAAATAGTGTGCCTTATTTTGTTCCGGTAGCGTCTGACGTAATAAGACGAAACGTTCATTTCAATAATGTTAACTTAACGATGCCGCTGACGTTGAGAGAAAATGCAGGGGCGTATTCTTATTTGCCTGACGGTTTAGGGCAAAATGTTAATAATGCAAACACAGCATTTGCAAACCAAAATGAAATCTTTGTACCAAGACAATATCCGAATAGTAATGTACAGACAGTGCAAGTGCCTAACGCATTTTGTAGTGTGCATGACATTGCAGCGATTTTGCCAATTTTTGACCCAGCAAGCAAAGACATTATGTCAACGCAGTTTGTTTCACGTATTGAGCAATTACGAAATGCTTATGCTTGGGATGACAAAATATTACTTTTCGCGGTGCAAACAAAATGACGCGGTGCTGCTAAGCTGTGGATAGACGCATCTCTGAAAGTCTTTGTTAATTGGTCACAGTTTGTGCAAGAATTTATAACCGAATTTCCGTCCGTTATAAATGCTGCTGAAGTTCATATGGAACTTATGAGTATGCGCCAAGACTTAAATGAAACACCAGATTCGTTTTATTATAGAGCTTTAGCCATTGGCAGACACGGGTGTTTAGATGACCAGTCCATAATAAAATACGTCATAAACGGTATGAATGACTCTGATTTTAAGAAGTGTTTATCGGTAAATCAATACGCGTCATGTAATGAGTTCTTGCGTACAATTTTAAATTATTGCGCATATAATCCAATAAAAAGCTCTGTTATAGTAAAATCAAATACGCAAAATCAAAATAAACCAATCGTGACAAATAAAAATATTCCAGTTTATAACGATAAGCGTGAAAAAAGTCTTTTGTGTTACAATTGCCGTAAGCCTGGCCATATTTCTCGTAATTGTCCGGAACCACAGAGACGCGAGCGCTGTGGAAAGTGCAATAAAACAGGCCACACAACAGGTGATTGTAATAAAGTTTTGCCATCGAATGCAAAGTGCAACGCAATCGAAGATGATAAATTTACAATAAAAACTGTGAAAGTTAATGGTGCGCAATCGCGTGCTCTAATTGACTCTGGTAGTGCACGTACGTTAATACGGTCAGGATTCGTGAGCGGTTTAAGTTTACAAGAAAAATGTAATACAAAATTACGTGGTTTTGGTGGAGGCATATATAAATGCAAGTCAAAACTAAAAGCGGTCGTTTTAATTGATGAAATTGAGTGTAACGCAGAAATTCTTGTTGTCGATGATAAACATATATCGAATGATGTTCTAATTGGTCGTGACATTTTGTGTGCTAAAGGCAATCAATTTTTGATTGACGGTGAAAATTGTTGGTTATTACCACAAAATGAAAGATCAGATTT
The DNA here is from genome assembly GCA_963920525.1 of Dichetophora obliterata. Taxonomy (NCBI): domain Eukaryota; kingdom Metazoa; phylum Arthropoda; class Insecta; order Diptera; family Sciomyzidae; genus Dichetophora; species Dichetophora obliterata. Next base: position 154,424,166 of record OY986436.1, on the reverse strand, counting down.
AACTGATGGTGAATTTTCAAATTTAAATAACATTTTGCGTAATCATATAAATCGTTTCGCGTCGGAATCGTCGAAAATCGGGTAGACAAATTTAGTAAAAATGGAAATTAAATTAAAAACAGACGTTCCAATTTGTATAAAGCCATACAGAATTCCATTTGTCAGGGGCGCGGTGGTAAAAAGCATTATGGATGACTTACTAAAATCTTAAATTACACGGCCATCGATTTCACCATATGCATCACCGATTGTATTGGTAGAAAAAGCTAATCGTGAGCCACGTATGTGCATTGATTACCGTCAATTAAACAAAATCACTATTAAACAACCGTTCCCGATGCCTATTATTGAAGACATCTTTGCACAGTTATCTGGTAAGTCATTCTTTACTGCTCCTGACTTCAAAATGGGCTACCACCAAATAGAGATGGACGAAAATTCTAAAAAGTTTACTGCATTAGTGACCACGGATGGTTATTATGAGTATCAACGAATGCCGTTCGGGCTCGTTAATGCCCCAGCTGGTCAACCCATGTAAAGTTATCACGTACTTAGATGACGTCGTTATACCCAGCAGTTCAGTTGAGGAAGGTTTAAAATCTCTAAATATTTTTTTATCAGCGCTCGAGGAAAGTGGCTTGACATTGCGTTTAGATAAATGCCAATGTTTAGCAACCGATATAGACTTTTTAGGGCATAAAATGAGTGCTAGCGGCATTATACTAGGTCAGCGAAAAGTAATAGCGATACGATTATTTAAAAAAGCCAAAAACTGCGACGGAAGTAAGACGTTTTCTCGGACTAAGTGGATTCTTTCGTAAATTTGTACAAAATTATTCGATAATAGCACGACCTCTTACCTACTTGACGACGAAATCTGCAGCAGACAATTTTGAGTGGGGCGATGCTCAACAGACAGCATTTAATACACTTATTGAAATTCTGTCTAGTGAACCAGTATTAGCACTTTTCAATTTCAATTCACTTCATGAAGTCCATACAGATGCTAGTGCAATAGGACTGGCAGCGGTTCTTCTTCAATCAGATGACAACGGACAGGCCTGGAGAGCTGTTATGTATTTTAGTAGACGATGTACAGACGCAGAATCACGTTACCATAGTTATGAGTTGGAGGTTCTGGCTGTTGTAGAAGCTTTACAGCGTTTCAGAATGTATCTTTTAGGAAAACATTTCAATGTACTGACTGACTGTGCGGCAATAAGCAGTGTCAAAGCAAAGACCCCGTTAATACCGCGCATAGCCAGATGGTGGATGCATCTACTCGAATTCGATTTCGATTGCATTACACGTAAATCCGAACAGGAACGACAATTTCATAAAGAGTAAGTATTAAAGAATAACAGACTATACCGACACTTAGACGGAAAATTCTTGTTTGTCATTCCTAAAGCGGTACGTTGGCGAATCGTACGTTACTGTCACGACGAAATGGGACATTTTGGTCTTGAAAAAACAATCCAGCGAATTTTAGGATATTTTTGGTTCCCTCGAATACGCAAATATGTAAAAGAATACATATCCGCCTACGTAGAATGTTGTTATCACAAGGGAAAAAGCGGCAAACCCGAAGGTATTTTATACATTGACGCAGCAGAACCTATACCTTTCCGTCTGATTCACATCGACCATTTAGGTCCATTTATAAAAAGCAAGCGAGGTCATACACACGTAATTGCCATCAGTGACGCATTTTCAAAATATTTAATAGTAAAAGCCGTGCGTAGTACAAAAACCCTTCCGGTTATGGAGACTATGAATGAAATGAGTAGCTATTTTAGCTTGCCGAGCAGAATTGTTACAGACCGAGGAACTGCATTTACATCCAAACAATTTGCAGTATACTGTGAGGAAAACAACATTGTTCATATTAAGACAGCTGTTCGTACACCGCGCTCAAATGGGCAAGTTGAGCGAGCAAATCAGTAAATTTTAAATGTTGTAAAAACCAGTACTGACAACTCGAAGGACTGGGATTTGCAACTTAGAAAACTGCAATGGACCATAAATTCACAGCAAAATTCAACAACCGGTTTCAGTCCTAATGAACTAGTTTTCGATTTTAAACTTGTTGATGTTGTACAGAATCATATGCTTGCGGCAGTATTCCAAGAAGACGACGAAAAACATATTCGCGAAAAACGACGTATAGCATTTGCTAATATTCAGAAGCAGCGAGAGAAATGGAAGCAGCGTTTCGACCGAAAACATCGTACTCCACTTATATATAATGAAGATGACATGGTTGTTGTACAGACTGAGCCTCCAGCGACGGGCGAATCACGAAAACTTTTGCCTAAATATAGAGGGCCTTACGTTGTTGCTAAAGTTTAAGATAAAGACCGTTACCTACTTCAAGATATTGATGGTATGAATTCTACTCAACGGAAGTTCTCTTCGATATATGCAGCTGAAAAAATTAAGCTCTGGTGTAATTCACCTCCTGAACTTGATACCGACATCGAAAGTGACAACAGCGAACTGGATGATAGCTATACTGAATCTGACATCGAGGACGATGCCAATGCAGGAAAGGCCGAGCTGTCGAGCAACATAAGTTGCAGCCCTGCAAACCAAATCATCGAATTGCAGCCTTGGTTCGTAAAAAGAAAAGAACGAGAGATGAAAAAGAAGAACAACGAGTAAAGCACGAGCGCGGCGGTTGCATAATTTTTTTATCCTAATAAATATTATTCTTTTTAAACTATAAATTGTTCGTTTTTCATTGTTTCGGTATTCTTGACACTCTCGATAATTCAAAATAGAAAAACATTTTTTCTTGTGTTCACAAAACCAACAACAATAATACTTATAACATGTGCTCAGTGAGCTAAAATTAAAATTAAGCTTACATGCATTAAGCTTACATGTAACAATTAAAATTCTATTATGCACAAAAAATATATGTACATATAAACTAGCTTAACAAAAATACAAAACAAAAACCACAATAAAATTATCACTCATAGAGATGAAAATAAAACGAAATTATTGTGTTGTGTTGTTATTGATCACTCTTTTGTGCTTTGTACTTTTCGTCTTCTTCGGCCAATGACTGTGGTAAACAAGCTGTAGTTGTCTTTTTTGCTACTACGTTTCTTCTGCTTAAATTGCACTCAGATTAGTACACCAGCTTTCCTCATCTTTCTCTTCGCATTTTCTGAGCAAATGTCGCCGTCTCCTATGCTAACGCGTCAACAGCGAGAACAGGTTAGTTCTCGTACCTCAAATAAAACTGAAGCAACGCCTAAACTGCATAGCAGCAGCTCGCTCGGTGTTCAACTCTTTGAGTTAGAAGAACGTATGAAATTGAGTAGAAGAGAAGAACTTCATCAATTGGAGTAATCGCTGCTACACTCGGACAACCTTCTCAATAGCCTTTTAACTGATATCTCAGCAAAACTTGAAAAGAAGGAGAGTGAATTGTCTATCATAGGAAACAAATTTGTTGAGTACGAATCTAAAAGATTATTACTGGAGACTAAAGTTAATGCTCTTACCACTCGATGTGAAGAGTTGGCAGAAGAGCTCATTAAAATTAAAACCAGCAACTACAACAACAACTATAACAACTACAACAACAACTATAACAACTGCAACAACAACATCACTAACTCCATCGATTATTCTACAGATGCTGTGCTCTTTGGAGTACCATTCTCTGAGGGCGAAAATCTTCGTAGCATCTTTAATCTTACCTGCAGATCTATAGATTTCCTCTCACCCCAACTAAAAGACAATTTCCGGGTTAAGCCAAGGTCTAATAACAACAGCATCGTCATCATCAAATTTTATTATTCTTTTGACCGAAACCGTGCCCTCAAGGCCCATGGTGATTACCGCAGACGGGCAAAAAAAGCTGTAAATATTAGAGACGCCGGGCTAGAATCAGACAACAATGTATTCCTACTTGAGAGTCTTGCAACCGAAACCAGAAAACTTCTGCATGCTGCTATCGCCCTCAAACGAACTAAACAAATTTACAATGCTTTTAGTTACCGCGGATGCGTTTATGTCAGACTACAAAAGGGTAATGAAGGTATTAAAATTTTCAACCTTAGTGAGCTACAATCTTTATCTGGTGGCGCTGCTGATTATGTTTGATTTGTTTTATGGCACATCTTTATATATTTGTTTTTTATTTCAAATATTGTTTTTAGTTATATATTTCTCTTCTTTATCTTTATTTTTGCACTATTAACTTTTCTATTCTTACTCTGCATATATCTTAACTTTAAATGCTTTTGGTCATTATCCTTAACTATATAATTTTTAATGACTAGTGTAGATGGCTCTGATCGTAGCGCTTACGAAAATCATAAAACTGTAATTGAAGTTATGAGTAAACAGCACCCAGGTCTAAAAATCGTCCACTTTAATGCACGAAGTCTTAATGACTTTCAGTTGGACTGTACTAAATACGTTTTTGCAGATTCTTCTGTTGATATCGTATGCGTCACGGAAACCTGGTTATATGAGGACGTTAATGATTCTTACTTCAACCTACCTAATTTTAAACTGTTCCGCCATGATAGAACAAATAGAAGAGGTGGAGGGGTCGCGATATACTGTAAAGAAAATCTCAAAGTGAAATTCGTAAGTAAGTCAAGTGGATCCGGGGTCGAATTTTTAAATATTGAAATATGCAGTAGCGTAACTAAAATTTATCTTTCTTGTATTTATAATCCAAGTCGTAATTGCAGTTTGGAACCTGTCTTCCCTTTCATCTCTAGCTATGCCTTAGGTTTTCAGCATTTAGTTTTATGTGGTGATTTCAATTTAAATCTTTTACACAATGATAACCTTACTAGAAATTTTCTGCAAAGACTAACTGAAGTAGGACTACATGTTGTGAGCACTGCTATTCCACCGAGGTTTTCAAATAACGCTAGCCCTAGCTTGTTAGATATACTATGAGCATCAAAAGTGAGTCAACACCAATTGAGTTTTTCCATCTCGTTGCTTTATGAGATTAAAATTAAAGACATATATATTCTTATAACATAAGCTTAATGGTTTATTCAATATTAACAAAATATAAACGAAAACACAACATCTATGCATCTTACATTTTAGAAAAGAGTTAAACAAAAACACGCCAAAATTTGCGCGTCAAAAGTAAGTCAACACTTGTTTATCGCGTGATTATACCGTTAATTTCTCAGTTACTTTTACGCGTCGCTTTATTTGAACAGAGCTTATAAGCATTTTTTTATTCAGTCCTAATTGTTATGTGCAGTGAAACAATCAATAACACAAAAAAAATATTTAGAAACATGAAAACCGAAAACTCCTAAGAAACTAGTAAAATCATTTTGGATTTGAGGAAAAATGGCAAATCTTTGCAAGAAATTTAAAAAATTGTTGGAAGGCACCCCACATCTATAAAAAAATTGCGAATAAATTTGAAAAATACAAGCAAATAGAAAACTTGAAGAGGTCTGGCCGACCAAAACGTTTAACTGAAAGAGAAGAGAAAGAAATAATATCTTCTGTAAGAAAAAATCCTGGAACCAGTGCAGTGCAGATTGCTAAAAACATTACAATGGAGTTCGAAAAAGCCGTAAGTGCCAGCACCGTGAGAAGAATTTTGCATAAAAGTGGATATTTTGGCCGCAGACCGCGTAAGAAGCCTTTTATTTCAAAATTAAACAAAACGGCTTAATATGCAAATAAATATAAAAACAAAGATATTTATTTTTGGAACACTGTTCTATTTACCGACGAAAGTAAATTTGAAATATTTGGCTCAGAAAAGCATAGGAAAATATGGAAGAAAAAGAATGCAGAGTATAATGAGCAAAACCTTCGGTTATGGTCTGGGGATGTTTCGCAACTTCTGGTGTTGGAGAACTTGCTTTTATTGAAACGACAATGAATGCGCAAGGTTACCTCAAAGTACTACAAGAAAACGTCGCACCAAGCGTTGCTAAATTGCGTTTGCCTGGGCATTGGACCTTCCAGCAAGACAATGACCCCAAGCATACTTCACGCTAGGCAAAAGAATGGTTTAACAGATTAACACCCAGTTTAACCACCCTCCGCAATCCCCAGACCTCAATCCAATTGAGCATATTTGGGACTACTTGGACCGGCAAATACGAAAAACAAGAAATATAACAAGCAAAGAATCCCTTAAAACAGCGCTTCTAGAGGAGTGGAAAAAATACCTGTGGAGCACACAAAAAGGTTGGTAGAATCGTTATAAAAGCCAAAGGGGACCAAACAAAATATTAAATGCTGTGAAATTTACAGTTGTTTTGCCTTTGAAGTAACTTTAAATACAAGTGTTGACTTACTTTTGACGCACTAAATGTAATGTGTTTTTGTTTAACAGTACTTAAAAATTTAAGCTGCATAGATATTGTTGTGTTTTTGTTTTTGTTTTTATTTTGTTAATATTGAATAAACCTTTGAGTTAGTGTAATTAGAATATAAACGTCTTTTATTTTAATCTCATAATGTTACGAGAAGAAAAAACTTTATAGGTGTTGACTCACTTTTGACGCTCATAGTATTTGTTGTTTCTGACGCATCGTATATCTTGCTTTTTGACCAAATCTCTTTTCTTTCCGACCATGATCTAATATTTTGCATATTTACCGCAATTTTAAAGCTATAGATTATGCGTCGCTTATAAATGAATTGTCTATCATAAATTGGACTGATGTTTCGCTCCTTTCGTCAGTCAATGAAAAATTAGCTTTTTATAATGATACTATTGTCAACTGTAAATCTAATAGAGTTATTAAACTAACAACCCTGGATACTGAAAAGAAAAACCGCAGCTAAGTTCGGAGTAAAGAAGCACTCGGATAAGAATACGCGACGACTAAAAAACGATATACTTTTCTGTTGTTCTAAAACGTGATCACATTATTTTATATTTCTTAATAAAATTACAAATTAAATAATATTCCTGACAAACATTACTTCGTTTCGAGTCTAGTGACATTTTTCAGAAGTGGGATAAGAAAATCAAGTGAATTAGTTAACTAAAAGTGCGTGTTAGTTTTGTTGTATGAAAAGCGCAGCGGCATTGGTCTTGGGTTTGTGAGTGTGCGTTTCTCTGCTTGGTGTTTCGCTAGTCACAAGCAGAATTGCAAAACAACAAAAAGAGAACAGCAGAATTTTTTTGAATCGTAACTGAAAATATAATTTCGACGAAAAAAAAAATGCAAAGACTCAGTAAGTTGAAAGTGGATGAATTAAAAAAACGGTTGCGAGAGCTCGGGTTGTCATGTGCTGGCAACAAAGCACAGTTAGTCGAACGGATATACGACAATGAACATGAACAAGATATGAGTGCGATAAACCAAAGTGTTGGACAACGTGTAGAACTTTTAGAAAACGCTATTCGAAGTATGCACGTAAGCACGGAACACTTAAATATGGAAACACCATTAAGCCAGTCCTCGCTGAATGAAAATTTGCGAAACGGTAATTTTTATTAATTTCCGTCGGCATCCGCACGATCACCAACGGATATGCGACTTATTGTGACGCGTATCAATCCTCCTATGGTAGTAAATGCTGTGCCGTTGACGTCGTGTTTTGACCCGTTAACAGCGCCACGGTCCAACGTAATGGAACGAAATGTACATTGGGGCTGCGCCTACGACGATATCTCAGACGTTTTATAGAGATTGCAGAACAAAACCAGTGTATAGGTGTCAACAGCCGATTTGAACGCCGGAGCAACATGCTGCTCAAAGTACCGTTTTTCAACATCATGCAACCGCAAGTGGATTTAACAATGTACATGACATTGTAGCGATTCTTCCAACTTTTAATCCAGTGGACAAGCGGATTTCATCGACGCAGTTTATTGCTCGAATTGACCAACTGCAACGAACATACGCATGGGACGACAGAATTCTGTTAATTGCTGTGCAAATGAAGCTGCAAGGAGTAGCCAAACTATGGATCGACGCAGGACACGAAGTTTTCGTAAATTGGCAACATTTTGTCCAAGAAATTTTGCACCAGTTTCCATGTACTGTTAGTGCCGCCGAAATACATATGCAGCTGATGCAGATGCGCCGCTGAAGAGTTTAATTTTAAAGTGTTGAGTGTCGGTCGCAATGGGCAAATCGACGAGCAGTCCATAATAAAATATATTATAAACGGAATAAGTGACTTCGATTTAAAAAAAATATTGTCTGTCAGGAACTATCCGTCGTGCACAGACTTATTAAACGCGATAATGGGCTACTGCTCGTTTAATAATTTAAAAAGTGTGCTGCCTGTGAAACATAATGCACAATTTTCAGAACAAAATAAAAACAGTGTGTCGGTTAAAAAAGACGATTTCAAACCGGTTTGCTATAACTGCCGCAAACCAGGTCATTTGTCGCGAGAATGCCCAGAACCGCAAAAACGAATCCGATGCGATAAGTGTTCAAAAACAGGGCATTCCACTGCCGAATGCAAAGTGAGTGTACCAGTAAAAACAAATTGCAACACTATCGAAGAAAATAAAGTCAAATTTACTCTAAAAACTGTTAAAGCTAACGGCAATGAAACCAAAGCCAAACCAAAGAAAATTTATTGATAGTGGTAGTGCGCATACCTTAATAAGAAAAACCTTTGCTAATCAGTGCGGTTCGACTGAAAAGTGCTATGTCCGATTAAACGGTTTTGGTGGTTGTCCGAATGCTTCGAATGGTTCTACGAATGCTTCGAGAAAATTAAAACTAAAATAGAAATCGACGGTTTATCGTGTGAAACGTACGCACTAATTGTTGACTTCAAACAGATATCATATGATATGTTATTGGGAGAGATGTTTTATGTTCAAACGGGAATCGTGTAATAATCGACGGTGGTGATTGTTTTATACAGCCTAAAGACATTAATATAATTGCTAAAAAAATGAGCGACGGTGAATTTTCAAATTTAAGCGAAATTTTACAACGTCACGAAAAACGATTTGCAACTGAGTTATCGGGCATTGGCAGGACAAATTCGATAAACATGACAATTAAACTTTCAAGTGATATTCCGATTAACATGAAACCATATAGACTGCCATTTGCTCGACGACCTGTTATAAAAAAAATAATCAATGATTTGCTTCAAAAAGAAATAATACGTCCGTCAATTTCTCCATACGCGTCACCAATAGTTGTCGAGAAAATGAATAAAGAGTTCCGCATGTGCGTGGATTACAGACAGTTAAATAAAATTACAATTAAATAGCCTTTCCCTATGCCAATTATGGACGAAATATTTGCGCAGCTGTCGGGTAATCGGTACTTTACAACGCTCGATTTTAAAATGGGCTACCATAAAATAGAAGTGGACGAACAATCCTAGCAATATACCGCGTTTGTGACGACTGAGGGGCATTACGAATATAACTGCATGCCGTTCGGGCTGGTTAATGCTCCTGCAGTGTTCCAGGAGCTGATGAATAAATTGATATCCATGGCGAAACCCCATACCGTAATAGCATATTTAGATGATGTCATAATACCTAGCCGAACAGTGGAGCAGGGTTTAAATAAACTAGAAGCTTTCTTAAAGATACTGGAAGAAAACAATCTGACGCTGCGGTACGATAAACGCAAGTTCCTGGCTACCAATATTGATTTCCTTGGACACTCTGTGAGCAGCGATGGCATAACGCCTGGCAAACACAAAATACAAGCGGTTCAAAATTTTAAACCACCGACGAAAGTAACCGAAGTTCGACGTTTCCTTGAGCTAACCGGATTTTTCCTTAAGTTTATACAAAATTATTCTATTATATCACGACCCTTAACGCAGCTAACGACAAAAGCTGCCGCCCATAATTTTGAATGCCATGACGGACAACAGACTGCATTCAACACCTTAATTGCAAAATTAAGCAACGCACCTGTACTGGTATTGTATGATTTTCAAGCCTTACATGAGGTTCATACAGATGCTAGTAGCATTGGCTTGGCAGCCGAACTCCTACAATCAAGCGACGATGAGCGAACAAGAAATGCTGTGATGTATTTTAGTCAACACTGCAATGATGCAGAATCCAGATACCAAAGCTATGAACTGGAAGTTTTAGCCGTGGTGGAGGCATTGCAACGATTTCGTATTTATCTGCTGGGCAAGCCTTTTAAAGTAGTAACTAATCGTGCAGCGATAACCAGTATCAAGTCGAAAACACAACTTATCCCATTCATCGCTCGATGGTGGATGCGTTTGGTGGAGTTTAATTTTGAATGCGTGCATAGACCTGGCAGTCAAATGAGCCACGTTGATGCTCTGAGTAGAGTGCCCTCTGGTTCTGCAGACCATTTCAATGCTGTCAATGCTGTAATGCAAGTAGCACTTGATGTTGACGACTGGTTGCTGACTATGCAACTGCAGGACTAAGACGTTCGTTATATAATTCAAGTGTTGCAGGGTGTGCGCAAGTCTGAGCAAGAAACTCAGTTTAAGAACGATAACAAGTTGCAGAACAATTGGCTTTATCGGCGATTGGATGACAGGTTACTTTACGTCGTACCGAAAGCTATTCGTTGGCGAATCGTGTGACAATGCCATGACGAAACTGGACATTTCGGAATCGATAAAACATCTGAACAGATTTTGAAGCATTTCTGGTTTCCTCGTGTGCGCAAATATGTGAAAGACTACATAGCAGTCTGCGTTATCGTGACTGATAGAGGTACGGCATTCACTTCGAAGCAGTTTCAACAATATTGCGAAGCGAATGATATACACCACATCAAAACAGCTGTGTGAACGCCGCGTGCAAATGGACAAGTAGAACGCGCCAATCAAATAATTCTAAATTTCTTGCGAACATCGAAGGCTTCCGCCAAAGAATGGGATGAACAACTCCGAAATCTACAATGGAGCGTGAACTGTCAAAAAAAGTACAAGTAGTGGATTCAGCCAAAATGAATTGATCTTTGACTTTAAGTTACGGAACATCGTGCAGAATAAAATGTTAGCTGCTATACTCAACGAGAACAACAACACTGAAATTTCCGAAAAAAGTGCACTGGCCCTAGAATCAATAAAGAAACAGCGAATCCTGTGGAAAGAACGATTCGATAAAAAGCACAAAGTTCCATTTGTTTACACCGTGGATGATCTACTAGTTATCCAAAACGATTTGCAGTCGACGGGAGATTCCAGAAAATAGAACCCAGATTCCGAGGTCCCTACGTTGTGGCCAAAATTCTTGGAAAAGAATTTAGAGAAACCTATTAGAGGACGTCAACGGAATGCAAGTTACGCAGAAAATGTTTTGCTCGGTGTACTCGTCCGACAAGATGAAACCATGGTGTGCGCTTTCACCCGATCTTGAAGATTCTGGTGATGATGACATCGAAGAGCATCGAGACGATATCGCTTCAGGAGAAGCCGAGCTGTCAACTGTAAACCTAAAAGAGTAATTAAGCTAACAACCCTGCATACTGAAAAGAAAAACCGCAGCCAAGTTCGGAGTAAAGAAGCACTCGGATAAGAATACGCGACGATTAAAAAAACGATATACTTTTCTGTTGTTCTAAAACGTGATCACATTATTTTATATTTCTTAATAAAATTACAAATTAAATAATATTCCTGACAAACATTACTTCGTTTCGATTCTAGTGACATTATAACTAATCTCTTCAATACTCACATTCCACTATGTACCCGTCGGGTTGCCAATAATACTTGTCCTTGGTTTACACACTCAGTGAAACTGGCTCTAGATAATTGCAAAAAATATTACAACAAATGGAAATGTAACACCACTGCTCTTAACTGGAAGTTGTATAAAAAGGCTAAAAATGAAGACACTCGTGCCGTCAGACTCTCTAAAAAACAATACTACATATCCAAATTAAGTCCAACTTTACCATCGAAACAGTTTTGGCAAAATCTAAAAGTATTGGAGTATGCAGAAATGAGTCTGATGAATGTCAGATTGATGCTGATTCCTTTAATGACTATTTCGTTTCTAGCATTGTACATGTCGTGACCTCCTCACCCTATTTTGACGAAAGCATTTCAGTTCTTTCGAATGAATTTAGTTTTGAAGCAGTAAGTGAATTTGATGTTGCACGGTGTTTTAAAAACATCAAATCAAATGCTATCGGTGAAGACGGGATTTCTATTAAATTCCTTAACTTATTCTACCACATGTGCTTAGCCCACTTGCGCATATAATAAACCACTGCTTCACTACCGCTAGTTACCCTGAGATCTGGAAAGTGGCTACTATTATTCCCATTGCAAAAAAAAGTCTGGGTTTCGATCAGGGTACAGCTGTTCGACTACGTTGGTTAAAATTTTAGATGATATAAGAGAGCCTTACGGTATGCGGCATTTGACATTGCTGTGCTTACTGGACTTCTCTAAGGCATTCGACTCTGTGAACCACACATTACTCTGCAAAAAACTTAAGCGCTATTTTGATTTCTCTGACTCCGCGGTTCGTTTTATTCAAAGTTATCTTGTTGGTAGGTCTCAAAGAGTTAAGGTGGGAAATAATTTTTCTGTATTTAGAAGGACCACGAGTGGAGTTCCACGAGGCTCTGTACTTGGCCCACTTCTATTTACTTTGTTTATTAATGACATATTCAATAAGTGCAAATATGTCACTATGCACGCTTACGCTGATGACCTTCAACTATACTTATCCAGGCCTACTAGACTCGTTGATGATTTATTTCTTAAAATGAATGAGGATTTTAAAAAATTTTCAGTGTGGGCCAGAACCAATATGCTGGAATTAAACCCCCTTAAATCATATATACTACCAATCTCGAAAACGCACCTTCAGAATACTGACTTCCCACCTGTGTTATTGGACGACATTGAGCTGAAAACAGTTAAAAAGGTAACCAATCTTGGATACATTGTCAATTCCACCCTGTCCTGTGAGGACCACATTAACTCTTATGTAAGCAAAGTTTATTATGTATTACGAAATCTCCGTATGACTGCTTCGTTCATGCCAACAAATACTAAAAGAAAGTTGGTTTTACAATTGCTGCTTCCAATCATAACATACTCAGAAGTTGTCTATAGCCAGCTAGATTCGAGGTCTTCTCACAAGCTATTAGTTGCATTCAATAACGCTGCCCGCTTATATTTACGATCTGAAAAGATTTGACCATATCTCGCTATATTGCAACCAAATTTCGGGCATTGGCTTACTCGAATAGCTTAACATGCAATAACAATAGAGTTAGCTACTACAGCTTTTTCGCACTTTCTCCACATTAGACTATCTTAAGAACCAACTTAATATCATTGAAATATCTCAACGATATACAAAGATAAAAGTGGTCCAAAACAATTCAAAGTGAGAAAAATTTACCCACCATAATATGTGTTGGGCTCACGGACAACACAAGACATAACAACTAACCATGCGTTAACATAGATCTAATCATACATTGGTTTTCAATCTACTTTTGAGTTGACCTTTCGATAAGTTACCATCAAAAAAGCTGCAGTTGTTAACAAAGGTACTCATGCGATTTAAAGGAGCAGTAGCCATATAATTTGTGCTACTAAAAGGAAAGTAAATTAAATTGTTAGCGTTTCTATTGCTTCTACGGTTAGTGTTAAAATTTATAAAAGTAAGGAGTTCCGGTGAATCGAACCCACCAGTTATGAGTTGGTGTAAGTAGACGATATCAACAGACTTCCTTCTCTCATTTAAGGATTGCATTTTTAATAGTTTTAAAGATTGATTTAAAGTGTCAGTTCCACTTAAGCCCCTTAGAGCAAACCGAACAAAACGTTTTTGAATTCTCTCTATTCGTTCAACATGTACATTGTAACTTGGCGACCAAACTTGACTTGCATACTCCAAGTGAGGACGGACAATTGAATAATACAGCGTTGTAGTTGTAATAATACTATTAAATTCTTTGGACCAGCATTTTATAAAACCGAGCATAGAAGACGCTTTTTTACAAATGCTATCAATATGAACGCTAAACGATAGCTTAGAATCCATGCATATACCAAGATCTTTGACAGAATCTACACGATTTAAAGCCGTATCTTTTATCTTATAATCAAAAATTAAATTATTCCTTTTTCGCGAAAAGGTCAGTTTGGCATTTATCTGGATTAAGAAACATATTATTTTTAGAACACCAAACTTCAAAGTTCTGTATATTTTCATATCATCTGCATAAATGAGCAGATGAGAGTATTTGATGATGTGGGTTACATCATTAATGGCTAAAATAAACAGAAGTGGACCAAGGTGGCTACCTTGAGGAACACTTGATGCAGCAATAAATTCACCGACACAGACAATACACCTCGAAATCGTATTTGATAAGATCGCTCTGTCAGATACGATTGAATCCAGCTTACAAAAAATTGTGGAAAACCCATTAACTTTAGTTTAAATATAATTAATTTGTGTAGTACTTTATCAAATGCTTTATTACAAATCAGTGTAAATACAATCGACCTGGTTACCGGAATGAACTGAATTTAAGCAGAATGTTGTAAAATCGAGGAGATTAGACACAGTGGATCTGCCAGTAACAAATCCATGCTGACGAGTTGTTATGACCCTCCCACAATGAATCTTCACACGATCATACACGAGCCGCTCGAAAAGTTTTGGAATCGATGAGAGTTTAGCGATAGGCCTATAGTTGTCTACATCATTCCTACAACCTTTTTATAAATAGGACTTATAAAAGATTTTTTTCCAAAAAAGTGGAAAATTACCACTCTATTAAATTAGAGTGGTTGGCTTAGAACGGAACCACATTGCGTTAACACTGCGGCAGGAATTCCGTCAGGTCCAGCATTATAATCTTCTTCGATCGATCCAATATACTTTAAAATATCCTCTGAATTAAAAGATATAGGGTCCAACGAAACCCTGGGTGTAGAGTTCATATATTCAAAATAATCTTCATCAGGATTAAAAGAGTCTGAACAGAATGACTCTTTAAAGAGAGTGGCAAATAGGCCACAAATTATAACGGGATCGTCAGTAAATCCGTCAGAAGTCTTAAATGATGAAGGGAATCCATCAGATTTTTTTTTGTGTTTATGAAACCCCAGAATTTCTTTGGATCAGACAATATTCTCAGCTTAATATTGTCTAAATAATTTTGATATAAGGTAGCTGAGCAACTTTCAAAATCCAGAAACAAACGCTCGTAGGTTTCTAGGTCATTTAAGTCTAAGCAACAGACATATTTCTTCCATGCCCTATTCCTGTTGTTGCGAAGAGTCTTTAATTCCCCTGTGTACCAAGGGTAAGCACAATTTTTCGCAAATTTGAGGCTATACGGCACAGACTCAGAAAACATAGTAAAGATTTCCATATAAAAAAAAAATTAATTGAATCTTCAAGATTATTACCATTTAAATATTCTAAAATTACATTAAGTTTACTATGAAGTAAATGATTCAACTTCAAAAAATCAGCTTTTTTGAAATTGAATTCATAAACTTTATCTATTGAGTTAGACTTTACTATATTATCCCTGTCTGATTTGTACCATATGCTCAATGGTGGATGGTATTCATCAACAGCACTCAAAGCATGAGGGGCCCTCTCAACATTCACATTCTTACTGTCTGTAGTTAAGACCAGGTCAAGAAGTCTTTCACGACTATTATAAATACAACTTACTTGTTGTAAGTCAGAACATATATTATCAACAAACATATGCTCTTGGCGTGTCTTCGAATTAGATGCACAAAAATATGTATCATCGTCTGAAAATTCCCACTTCAAGTCAGGCAGATTAAAATCACCTATCAATAAAATGTCGTCATTAACGTCAATTATGCTTATAACGTATTCTATGCAATCCGCAAGGCTTGCATAAACTTCTATACTGCTCTTAGGAGGAACGTATGCATTAATAAGATATACATTAGAATTGCAATGTACAACCTTAACGCATATAAGTTTGATGTTAGCAGAGCAGGGAATAACAATAATGGAACTAACGAAGGAGTTCCTTACAGCTAATAAGACACCTTCACCGACAGCAGAAGTATTGTCAGCGTGTCTATCTCTTCTATTAACTTCAAAGCTGTTGTCAAACAATTCTAAGTCAGTAATGCTTCCGTTTAACCAAGTTTCAGTCAGTGCGATAATATCCTCAGAGAAATTCTGAGACATTAAAAATATGTCTCGCGTCTTAGAGCGTAATCCCCTTACATTTTGATAGTAAAGGGATAGCCTATTCAGGTTTTTTGAGTTTGACGAATAGGTTGAGTCGTCCTTCTAGACTTATTCTTAGGCAGAAACTCTGAAACGAATATATTATCGGCCCACAAATTAGAATTTAAAACATTAGCAAACTCTTCAGCTGGAACTGTGAGAATGAAGGAAGCGTGGGAAGGTTTATTCCCTATTTTTTTACATGAATAAAAGTCGTTTTTACTCAACAAGTTGTTATGTTTGATAAACGTCAATACGTTTTCAACAGTTGTGTCAGGCTGAAGACGTGAAATAAATAAATTTTTCCTCCTTGACACTGCCCTTAAATTTAAATGATTTCTGAGTTCAATAGGAGGTAAAACTGGACTTTTAGTCAAAGGAGAAATATTAGTAGGTGACGAAGAAGAAACTGGAGTATTTTTGTTCAAAGATGCCTTGCGACGCTTATTTTTGTTCTTCCTCTTTCTTTTTGAAATAGATTGGTGTTTTTCTGATGAAATAATAGTTTGAGTCCCGGAAGAAACAGTCTGTGACAAAGTAGGTGGGACATTTTCCGGAATAGATATTTCATAACAAACGCTGGTACTGGGTGTGGCTCTAATTTTGCTAAAAAATGTGACGATTTCTCTAAAGTTGTTATTTAACGTATTAAGACTTTCCCCAAAAAGCTTCATTTTTGAATAAAGTTCATCTGGGGAAAGTGCCCTACACGAAGCACAGTACCAGCGAAGACCTGACCGTACAGATACTAAATCGTCTAGACATGATTTAGAAATACCGGCACAAGATGCATGAAACATTTGCTCACATTGACCAGAAGAACTAAACATGGGATACAGAATATTTTGACATTTGCATAGCTCGTTCAAAGAACAAGCGACAATATTTTCCACAGAAAAATATTCCATTTTTAAAGATTGAAAAAGTAAGCAGATGCCAAATGTGCTTTTAGGGCTATTATTTTAACACAACGAGCGCACAGTTAAGTTCAAACAAAGAACAAAAACAACAATCACTGAGACTAAGATAAACAAATCACTGCACAAAGAGGAAAGCAAAACACAGCAAGCATGCAAAACAACAACACTTTGTTAATATGCTTAAAACATTAAATTGAAAACTAAAATGCAAGCTATTACTTTACGTTATTTATATTATGTTATATTTAAACACAAATGCAAATATTATGTTAATAATTATTATTGTTTAGTGTTAGAATAAAATTAACAAACAAAAAGTACACTTATTAAAACAAATTAACACAACCGACACCGACTAATAGACGAAGTCAACTGAGAAACTGACTTAAGGCAAGAAACTGTATTTTCTTACACAAAGTCATCTACTCGCGATTCCTACGATATCTTTTTGATAAACGTTAGTTCTGCAGATCAAGTAGAAGTAGTAACATTTTGGTCCCAAGATACAACTACATTGTTTCTAGTAGACTGTTTTTCGTAAGTGCGATCAGATTGTGGAATTCACTTCCACTTTGCCTCAAAAGTATTCCAAACTATAGGACCTTTAAGCTTTTCATTTTAAACTACTTTTCTTAACTACTGATTCTATCCCTCTTGATTTTACTCTTCTTTGATTCTATCTTTAATTTTATTTTCGCTGTCGTTTATTTTAAGGCTGCTCAAAATTATTTCTTTAATTAAATGTTAACTACATTTAACTTTATATAAATTCTGTTTTAAATTTTATTTTTATCTAATTAATGGTTGTTATGTATTCATATAATGTATTCCATCTTATTTTTTATCTAAAATTTTTATATGATTATTGCTTTTAATTTTGTATAAATTCTTTAAAATTGTATTATTGTCTTCTAAATGTTTGTTATGATCTCGTTTAATGTATTTTATATTTTTCTCTGGGCTTTTAAAAGAGACTTTACTCTTATTTGCCAAAACTATATGTTAAAGTAAATTGAAATAAATTGAAAATTGACCAATCTGCGTCAATGGCGAGTACCGAATACGGTAGAATGATGAACTGTATGAGCTGTAAGCTAACATCGACATAGTCAAGCGCATTAAAATTGAGTGGCTTCGCTGGCTAGGTCATGTTCGGCGCATGAAAGACGATGCTCCAGTGAAGAAAAACATTCGATTCGGTACCCAGCGGTGGTCAACGCAGAAGAGGACGACCGCAACTTCGTTGCAAAGACCAAGTAGAGGACAACCTGACGAAGCTTGGAATTTCCAACTGGCGCCAGCAAGCGAAAGACAGAAATGGCTGGCGCAAATTCTTAGATGAGGCCAAGACCGACATACGGTTGTAGCGCCAACTAAGTTAGTAAGTAAGTTAAAAAGCACCGTGTTTTTCGAAAATAATTTCAGTAATTTTTTAAATTGCAAAGAATTTTCGAGTTTTTGTTTAAATTATGTTTTTAAATTAATACAAAAAAATCTACATTAAGCATTCAGAACGTAGGGTGTAGATGATTTAAGGTGTTCAATGGTTTCAACCTATTTTGTTTTCGCTCTTACGTACTCTAATCTTAATTGTATAGAAGTACTTTTTGTAACTAAGCTACCACAATTCTTGTTATTCTTTTGACTTGATTGCATACGTATATGATATTTTGCTTATAATAATGTATCTTCATGCGACTGAAGCAGCAGCTATTTTTATTTCGATACAGCTTTTCTGTAAAGTCGAGAATTGTATTAACAGCTATTACTTTTGTGAGGACTCAAATTATTACACAATTTGGGTCTCACAAAGTATATAAGTGAATTGTTAACTGAATTTAAAATATGGAAAATGTAAACAATCGAAACATGAAATGTAAATTAAACAATCATAATTAAATTTAAAGATTTATTATATATTATGAATAAGATGTATAGAAATTATTATATTATATTATATCTTATTAGGTAAAATATATAATATTACTGTTATAAATATTCTATTGAGGAAATAATAATGTATTGAATAACAAATAAGTAAACAAATAATAAATACACACATACAAACATGCAGAGCCATGCACACAGTCACATATACACAGGCAGGGTAAACAAAACAAGTGAACACGGAACAGAAAGGCAACGGGAGAATATAAAGCAGTCGCGTTTGCTTAGGACAAGCAGTCTTGTCGCAGGCGCAGTAGCATGCACATGCTTTGAGACTTAGTAGTTAGTTCAAGCGTAGTTATCTTAAGCGAAGGTGTCCTCACCCTTCGAACGTTGTTTATTATAAGTCAGGCGTAGTTATCTTAAGCGAAGGTGTACTCACCCTTCGAACATAGTTTTTCCTCTAAGCTCAGGCGTAGTTATCTTAAGCGAAGGTGTAGTCACCCTTCGAACGTTGCTTACTCTAAGTTCAAAACGTAGTTATCTTAAGCGAAGGTGTCCTCACCCTTCGAACGTTGTTTACTCTAAGTCAGGCGTAGTTATCGTAAGCGAAGGTGTACTCACCCTTCGAACTTTGTTTACTATAAGTTCAAAACGTAGTTATCTTAAGCGAAGGTGTACTCACCCTTCGAATATAGTTTTACTCTAAGCTCAGGCGTAGTTGTCTTAAGCGAAGGTGTACTCACCCTTCGAACGTTGCTTACTCTAAGTTCAAAACGTAGTTATCTTAAGCGAAGGTGTACTCACCCTTCGAACGTTGCTTTCTCTAAGTTCAAAACGTAGTTATCTTAAGCGAAGGTGTCCTCACCCTTCGAACGTTGTTTACTCTAAGTCAGGCGTATTTATCGTAAGCGAAGGTGTACTCACCCTTCGAACCTTGTTTACTATAAGTTCGAAACGTAGTTATCTTAAGCGAAGGTGTACTCACCCTTCGAACATAGTTTTACTCTAAGCTCAGGCGTAGTTATCTTAAGCGAAGGTGTACTCACCCTTCGAACGTTGCTTACTCTAAGTTCAAAACGAGGTTATCTTAAGCGAAGGTGTCCTCATCCTTCGAACGTTGTTTATTATAAGTCAGGCGTAGTTATCTTAAGCGAAGGTGTACTCACCCTTCGAACGTTGCTTACTCTAAGTTCAAAACGTAGTTATCTTAAGCGAAGGTGTACTCGCCCTTCGAACGTTGCTTACTCTAAGTTCAAAACGTAGTTATCTTAAGCGAAGGTGTCCTCACCCTTCGAACGTTGTTTACTCCAAGTCAGGCGTAGTTATCGTAAGCGAAGGTGTACTCACTCTTCGAACCTTGTTTACTATAAGTTCAAAACGTAGTTATCTTAAGCGAAGGTGTACTCACCCTTCGAACATAGTTTTACTCTAAGCTCAGGCGTTGTTATCTTGAGCGAAGGTGTACTCACCCTTCGAACGTTGCTTACTCTAAGTTCAAAACGAGGTTATCTTAAGCGAAGGTGTCCTCACCCTTCGAACGTTGCTTACTCTAAGTCAGGCGTAGTTATCGTAAGCGAAGGTGTACTCACCCTTCGAACTTTGTTTACTATAAGTTCAAAACGTAGTTATCTTAAGCGAAGGTGTACTCACCCTTCGAACGTTGCTTACTCTAAGTTCAAAACGTAGTTATCTTAAGTGAAGGTGTACTCACCCTTCGAACATACTTTACTCTAAGCTCAGGCGTAGTTATCTTAAGCGAAGGTGTCCTCACCCTTCGAACATAGTTTACTCTAAGCTCAGGCTTCAACATTGTTTCCTCTAAGATCAAAACGTAGTTATCTTAAGCGAAGGTACCTCCACCCTTCGAACATAGTTTTAATCTGAGTTCTATCATAGTCACTCAAAGCGAGAGGGATCATAGCAAATAACGGAATAAATATGAATAAGCAAGGATTAATTATATCACTTTCATTTATATAATGCTTAGTAATTAATAATAATTAAGTAACGTACTCGTTAAGTAATAAATAAAACAAATGAAAATAAAGACTTACTCTACAGTTTAAAACTAAAACGCTGGCTTTCTTATTTAAAACAACGGAATCATTGGTAGTTAAATTATTTTGTAAGAACCCCTGGTTTACTCACTGAGCCTACCTCAGCATAAATCAGTAACGAGCAAAAGGGTTCGTTACACTTTACTTTTGGTTCTACAATAGTTTTCGATGTCTGCAATGCCGATGTCGGCCTTTGTAGTCTAGTGGTGAGTGTGCTAGACTATCAACCCAAAGGTCCCGGGTTCGAATCCGGGCATGGTTCTTTTCACTTTTTTTGTTCTTTCGTAGATTTAAGAATTATAGAAAACTAAAAATCCACAACTTAATTGTGGAAAATGTGGAATTAAAGGACTGGAACAACTAAGGGCTGGAAATACTTGCTGAGGTTAAGGCATAACACTAGCCTCGGTCAAAAGCAATTCATATTGTCTTTCGCGGTTGTTTCGCCTCATCAATAATTCACGTGGTTAAGGCATAACACTAGCCTCGGTCAAAAGCAATTCATATTATCTTTCACGGTTGTTTCGCCTCATCAATAATTCACGTATGGTTCCAATCAATTCCTCTAAATAAACTATCCCTTTCCTTTCAGGTCAAAGACCAAACCTTGTTTGTATAAGGCGCCTTGGTGCTTTGATCTTTTTTAAAAAAAAAAAATTAATTGAAATGTTTGCTTTTGAATGTATTAAAAAGAAATTTCACTATATTTACATAAAGTAGATGCCATAGGGAAAATACTACCTAAATACGAGATTCTGCATTCTGCTTTTGTAATATTAGCTTATGTATTCTAGGCCTATATACTTACACGTATAGATATAAGAAGTATGAAATGTATGTGAATTTGATTTGAACTAAAGAAAAACAAAATATGAAAAATATATGGATATATGGATATATTCCTTTTCCAAAAAAAAAAACAACAGTTGAGCGTTGTTTTTGAAAAGCAAGTAGATTAGTTACTAGGCGATAGCAACACAGATGGTGTAGACTAAAAAGCATGGCGTAAGTATTCTTAGTTTTAGGGTGATTTAATAAAAATGACCTCAAGATCACCAAGGTTGGCATGTAGCCATTCGTGGCCGGGCGGTCAGAGCCGATGGAATAACACCATCACATCGGCTTGCAAAACGACCAAGAGCTGACAGTCGTTCCTCTCCGGGTAACTAACAATGAGCCGTGAAGGTTTTTTCGGGTTTTTAATTTTTCTTGTCTTCTGGTTTTGACTAATTATTAGTCGCAGACGGTTTGGGCATCGAGACTAGTACGATTTTTATTTATGTTGCTCACTGCTGCTTGGCAAGAACCACCCCATATCCGACGAGTCATAGCCGCACAGAAGCGAGCGTACAAGCGCCGCCAACAAGCTAGCAGGAAAGTGGTTAGTGTCAGAGGCACTGTTTGCTTTGCAGGTGAACATGACAAGTGTAAGCACTTTTGAATGACTGATTCCAAGAAGTCATTTCGCCCAATTTAAACGTTGTATTATACGACCAAAACCGTTTAAAATGTAGCATTTTCATTGATTTTTTTGCGGTTAAAAGGGGCGTGGAAACCCATTTTTAGTACAGCTGACGAAAGTAGCCATACAAATAAAATTACCAAATTTCAGTCTTGTACGACCAAAATCGCATGTAATAAAGCATTTTAGCATATTGTAGACGTGAAAAGTAGGAGTGCTAAGATATTAATTGCATATCACGATTTCGTTGAAATAAAAAAGCGTTTGGTACCTATATCGTCTAAATCGGTTCAGTGGTTCTCGCGTGATTGTCAAACATCCGTGCAGTGTCACAACGCTTTTAATAGTATAGATAGAGAGATAGTATAGATAGATAGACAAATACAATCTCAAGTCGGGAAAAGGTAGCTGGCAAGGCTACAAAACATAATTTATGCTTATAACTGAATTCTGGCAACTCCCCTCTAAGCATTTGCAAAGAAAATTAGTCAACACTGTATGACAGCAAGAATTTCACTGAAAGCAACTACACAACATAGCTGTCGTGTTATATTGTGTGAAGCTCTCTCTACAGAGAGAGGAAACCTTTGTTTGCTGTTGTATTGTGCTGCTTGTTTAATGTAAGCCTCAAATAAAATACGTGAATTTCGTAATAATTAAAGAATAGACTTTTCGAAAAACTTAGTAAGCTATCATACTGGAAATCATCATAGGAATTGAATAATCAAAGAATTATCAAAATTATCAAATTGTAATTAAAGAATTATCAAAAAATAATCGGCTCAGCGGTTACCGAGCTTGTCTGTCTTAAATTTTGTGAGTCTCCTTTTATATAATAGTATAAATATAAGTGTACTATATCCCGATAATGTTTTCCCTTAGGAATCTATTTTCGTTTCATATAAAAACAAAATTTCCATTTTGTTTTATTTAAAGTAGTTTTGGGTTTATTGACCCTATAATTTCCAGTTACAACAATTTTAGATTAAAGATTTTAATTATGAATTTCCTGACACCACATCTAACAGTACTTTCTTAGCAATACCTATTAACTAATGCGCATACACTTTATAATAAGTCTTACATTAATTTTCAACTTGATCGCGGCCGGGCAAACTAAAATTTGCAAAAAACAAAGAGTTTTCGTTCTAACCTACTGTAAATTCATATGTCAGTTTTTGTTCCAGCTTAAAAAGATGTGTTTTTTTAATTAATCGTCTGCATTTTTACATGTCCGTCTATTTGCCTGTATTCCACTTTATCCGTCTGTCAATATGTGTGCTTTTAACAGTGTATTTAAGAAATACTTGGTTACGTCATGTATCCATTTACCACTGCGTTGTTTTCAGTGTGCTTTTTAGAGCGCTCATTAAACATACTCAAACTCAATATGGGGGAGTATAAATGTGCAACACGACACTGCAATAAAAACAATGGCCGCATTCTAGCCGAAAAAGTGCTCAAGTAGCGAAGTAGCATAAAATATTTTCGCTATATAAATTGTGACATCTCAAGGAACATGTTCTGTGAGAGCATACCATTCAGCCCGAAAGTTGTGGAACAGTTCTTGAGCACTTTTTCGGCTAGAATGCGGCCAATGACAAACACTGTAGCAGAGGAAAAGAGAGATAAGGAAGGATAAGATATTATGCTGCTTGTGTGTCCGACAACTGTCGGAATCGTTTTTGAAATTGACCCAGATTTCATTTTAGTGTCATAGAAACCGATTATCGATTTAAAAACTGGTTTAATTTTTTAAATTTCTTTTGTGTTTCTTAATCGGTTTCTATGACGCTTTCCGATTCTGATAATTGTCGGTTTCCATGTCTATTGGGTCTATTAACATTCATAAAATGGTTGAATTGGAATTAATTTTTACTTAGAATTACGTCTTACAGCGCGGTTTGTATGGGGGTCATTTTCACGAATTTTTTCAAAGTGATATTTGACACTTTGGGGTATACCTACAGCCTTTAATATTCATCGTACAAAGAAAAAAAAATGCCAAAATATCAGTTTTAGTAGGAATAAAACGAATATCTAATAAAATAGAAAAATCGAAGAAGATGAAAAATTCATATATTCGTATGAGGAATGCACAAGCTGCTTATGTTGTTTTTATGGTGGTTGTTGTTGTTGTTGTTGTTGTTGTTGTTGTTGTTGTTGTGTGTGTGTTCGTTTGGTTCATAATCATGTCGTTCCTTGTTGTGCTGCTTTTGTTCTTGTTGTTGTTGTTTTTAATAATATGTATGTAAAATATACATATATAAATCCACATCAGTCGATAAAATTTTATTATATATCGTTGTCAGCAAACTATGCATTGTGTGTTTCACATAAGCGTACCATTTATTAAGTTGTATATTAATGTTGATTTTATATGATTTAAATACAAATTCTAAATGTTTGATAGTTTAAATCATACTTGATTTTAAATACAAATTTTAGTTGTTTGATATTTTAAAATCTTTTATTGAGCTTAAGGTCAGGTTAGAACAATAAAAATGCTCTAACGAATTTTTTCCAAAGAAAAAACAACAACAAAATTTTCAATATGAAAAGGAAAACATCACTGGCTGGTTAATTGGTTAGCTTATTGATTAACTAGTTAGAGCAATCAATTGTTCTAACCTGACCTAAAGCTCAATAAACGATTTTAAACTATCAAACAATTAGAATTTGTATTTAAATCATAGAAAAGAAACATAATAAATAACAAGTTATATAGAAAACTTTAAGTTGTATATTAATTTTATTTGTTGTTAAACAATTGTAACCTTTTCTTAAAATGGTTTTTATTAAGTTGCAACAATAAACTAAACAATAAACGGCAACTCAACTGCACTACCTTGATTTCAATACAGGTTCAATGCATATTTCAGAGTTTTTTGGCGAACAGCTGAAAAAGAGAGGGGAAAAAAGACAATTACAAACGACGCATCAAGCGAATATGACATAAATTTCAATTCGATTCTTGATAAATATAAAAAATTACTTTACAATTATATAGATAACGGTTTAAAGGCACAAACACATGGCGTTTTCATATAAGCAAATCAGACGCTGCCGTTTTAAGTATCGTTTAGCTGAAACAGTGACATTCATAGCTTGTTGGGTTGTAATACAATAGAGAAAATACAGATGCATGTAGCTAGAGAGTATGTGGCTACAAAAAAATGTACTACTACTAGCCAAGGTTTCCAGTTAAAATTAAAAACAATTCCGACAAAAAGTTCCCTTTTTGACGGTAACATAAATTAAATACAACAAAAATTACCATGGTAAAGATAAAACAAAAAAGTTTATACCGCAATAAAACAGTATAAAAAAAATCCCACGGTCATTAAAAATTACCACAAAAATACCACGCGTTTTAAAAATACCACAAAGAAATTTTGCTTACTAAAAAAGAAAAAAAAAATTTAAGAAGAATATTACCAAACTCCCACGGAATTTCAAAAAATAACCCACTGAATTCCCGCGCCAATTAAAAAATACCACGCTGAATTAAAAAATTTAATAGGAATTCCCAAAAACAAAAATTCCTTAGGGCAATTAAAATTTACCACGAATGGGATTTTTCCAACATAACTGGCAACGTTGCTACTAGCTGCTGATATTGTTGTTTTGGTTCTGCATGTGCTGCAAAGGGCCGTTTTTCAATCGACAATTCTATGGGCAATAATTGCTTTCGCCGCAAGTAGTTTGTTGACTACTCGGGTTTAAAGGGGACTTTCGTAAACCCCCTCATGCGGGCGAATAATCCACAAACTGCTTGCGGCAAAGGCAATTATTGCCGAGTGAAAAGCGGGACAAAGAGATCTTGCTACCAGAGCAATAATTGCTTTCGCCGCAAGCTCGAGAATTTTCGAGTGTAACGAGTGAAAAGCGGGACATATTAAGCAAAGTTCTGTTTATTTTCTGTTGACGATTCGGTTCATCCCCTCTAACGCTGCTCAACCGCTGTGATCTTGCTCTTCTCTGTGCGTCGTTGTTTTAGATTTGCTTGGTAATTGTTATTGGTTCAGTTAGCTGAAATTTTTTTAGATGTTCTTAATTTTTACTTGACATGAACAGCTGTATTTGACAACTAGCTCGCTTTTCTCTGCTTTCTACTTCATTCCTCTATGAGTCGGCCCTACCTGGTTATTCTGCCATGAGTTGGAGTACAAATAAAAATAATGTTTATTTTCAGCATGTATGTATACTACTACGCAAATTTGCGCATGCGTTACTAAGCATGCATTGTGCTTTAAAAACTGCATTTATCTTTTAAATACCATAATAAATTCGAATTATTTTTATTATGCATTATATTTTTCCCATATTAAAAATTTATTTTGTTAACTAAAATTTTAATTTTAAATTACTTTTAAAATATACATATATGTATATGCTCTTTACTACAGGACGAATAAATAATTCAAATTTACCCATATTTATTTTCATTAATTAAACATTTACCCATATTTACCCATTTACCCATTTACCCAAATTTACCCATATTTATTTTCATTAATTAAACATGAATTAAACATGAATTACATTTAGTTTTAACCAACAAAACAAATGATGAACAATAAATTCATCACCATAAATATCAAACGAAAACTTTTTATAAAACAAAACAAATTTTTACATGAATTTAATTGTGAGCTTTTTAGATCAGGTAAGTTTGAAGAAGGACAACAACAATAAGTTTGTTTTTGAATAATGTTGAATTAATGAAACGCTTTAAAATAGTTTTGAAAAGTAAAAATAAAAAAAACAGAATTTTTCTCTATTACTGTGTAACAAGGAATTCTACGTCTTTTTTTTTAATAAAAAAAATACAGTACAGAAGTGAAATTTCTTAAAATGAAGAGTAAGAGAGAAAAAGAAAGAGAGAGCATCTTATAATAAATATAATAAAAAATTTTAATAAAAATATTCTGTATATTTTATATTTACACTGTCATTTATTGGTGCTTCAATTGGTAATAGAGATTTAAATAGTTTGTTACAACTTAAATATGAAATATATGTTCGTGATTTCCTATTTTTTTTTACTTTTAATATTTTGTGTGATATTCATTTGCCTTAACAAGGGCCTACAGCCTGTTTGGCATTGAATCGACAAGCGCCCATTCCTCTAGAAGCGCCTTCTTTAATTCTTCTCTGTTCGAAATTTTGTGTTTGAGTATGTTATTGTTCAAAAAAGCCCACAGGTTTTCAATGACGTTCAAATCAGGTGACTGTGCCGGTGGTGCTATCAAGAGGGGACAGCTTCATATGAGCCAGACCTGCACAATTCCCGACTTATGGTTCAGGTCGTTGTCTTGATAAAACCGGAACTTGTCGAGTATACCAAGTTTCTCAGCACTTTGCAGCAAATTGTTCTTAGGTATGTTTAGGTACATGTTTTCTTCCATTATTCCATCAATAAATTCCAAATTCCCTACGCTAATGTTGAGCTTGGATTCATCCGAAAAAATTGCAGTGTTCCAAAAGTCAAAGCTCCTGCAGACATGCTCCTTAACAAAGACAAGTCGACTTTGTTGATTTTTCTTGCTTATGAAAGGTTTTTACGAGCTACTCGGCCATTAAAGTCGTGGTCCGGAAGTACGCGGCGAATAGTTTCTTCACTGCACGACTTACCCAGTTCATGTTAAATCTCGGTAACTAGTTTTGGAGCCGATAACTTCAATAACTGCAATATATCGCTCGTTGGACGCGTTAAAAAATTTGTTTGGTGCACTTCTACCCTTATCTTTCACCTGATTCTCGCGAACAAAGCGTTCAATAATATTCTGTACTGTAGATGCACTTAAATTAACATTTTCAGCAATTTTACGAACCGATTGCCCATTTTTGTAATGTTTCAAGACCAATTCAAGCTGTTCAATTGTGGTGCGACGACCCATTTTTTAAAGTATTGTCTTGACACTTTGCCTTGCGAGATCAAACTAATAATTGGTTATAAAACTAAACTAATAAATTGTTGCAAATAACCTGAAAGATAAATTTTTGGTCTGTAAATACTATTTCTCTCTAGTGGGATATATAGCTACTAGATATTTTTGTGAATTCCGTTTTGTGCATAATTTTCGTTGAATGCACGCCTTCTAAGCTACATTCAAATTTTGTCGATATACTTCTTGGCTTTTAAGTTACATAGATTTTTATTTTAAAACGGACACTATCTCAAATAAGCTGTGAGCCACTATATTTCCATTCGAAAATGTAATCAATCCAAATCGTACTTATGTAGTGTACTTCCATATTACACGTTCGCATATAATACAACACCACATGTTGATACATCGTACTCACCATACGAACTCATTTTTGGTAAATTACCAAACATTTCGAAAGATTTAACGAAAGAAAACGAACCAGTTTACAATTTAGAAAACTATGAAAACGAATTAAAAATAAGACTTAGAAATTCCATTAATAAAGCAAGAGAAATAATAAAAACTGTAAAAGAAAAACGAAAAATTGCTTATGATAAAAATGTAAATATCTCAGAGTTTCAAGAAGGAGATCATGTATTTGTTAAATTAGAAACTAAGAAAAAATCTCAAAGTCCATACCACGGACCGTATAAAATAATTCATAGAGATGGTGTAAATTCTATTATAGAAATAAATAATAAGCATAAAAAATTTCATAATAATATGTTAAAAGGGACTGTGAGCCATAATTAAAGTCTTAAGCATAAAATTTTACTCATTTAATTTAATATTTAAAATTTTATTCAATTAATATTACTCAAAAATACACATAATTTCTTTTACTATACAAAATTATTTTTATAAATATAACTTTTAATCTTATATATAAGTGGCCACTCTACCAAATAAGTTAAACGTAACAATTATCATAAAAACTCTTATTAAAGCTACAAGATTTATATAAATCTAAGAAATAGATTAATACAAATATCTTTTTAAACTGTATAAATTTTAGTACTATACACAAGCATATCCTCTTCCAAAACTCCAAACTCTTAAAAATTTATCTTTGCAAGTAAATTTTCGCTTAAGGATGAGGGTGTAGTGTACTTTCATACATACATACGTACACACATCATGCAAACAACCACCTAACAAAAAGACCTTCACTTTAATGACCTAAAGTTGTCTAACATACGACGACAATAAAAAGAAAACATCAACATAATATGTTGACAAATTCCCAAATTTAAATCTATATAAAAAACCTCAACGTAAACGCAACTAATTGCAATTCGAATTCTTATGAAATGTATTTTGTACCCTTTACGCTTATGCCGCTAAATACCACACAAGCTGAGCTGCGACAGCGGGTGTTGAATTACAAGTGCATTGCACAGAAAGACATAACGCAACAACAACAGGCGGTGAGTCGAACAAGTGCCTATGACACTTTAAAGTCAAGGCCACGAATTCAAGCGAACCAATTAATGTTGTCAAAAATATTAAATAGAGGGGAAACAGATTAGAGGTTATTAAACTGAAAGTGATTGGTCGATTATCGATTCCAAAAATTAAATTCAAAAAGTATTGTAATTAAAGGCGGAGTCTTGGAAATAGTGGTAAAATTATTTTAACCCTTGTGTGACATCCTTGGTACAGCTGTACCAATTTGAAGTTTGACAACAAAATTTTGATATTATTTGTGCATCTAAAGAGCTGAAACTTTATGAATGCCTTAAATATACATTTAAGAATGTAATTATCACATTTGTTTTGTCTGTTCATGTCTCGTTAATCGGTGGGAGTGGCAAACGTACATCTATGCCTTCACTTCCATCCTTGGTACAATTGTACCACAAAGATATTTGTATGGAAAATTTATGAATAGTGCATGTTTTCTGCATTTCTGATGCTTATTTGTTTGTTTGTCTGCTACAGAATTAGAATTGTCGCAGTGTAAATTCAGCTGTGGTTTCGATCACACGTGTTTTAGTAAAACAAAATTTGCTTTTGCTGTGCTAGCGTGTTTGTTCGTGTTATCTGCATTTTATTACGGGTTAGTACTTATTTATTTGTTTGTCCGCTGTAGTCTTTGAATTGCAAAAAAGTGTTTTTTTCTTATTGTGCTTAGATGGATTCACAACAAAGTGAAATACCCTATATGTGCCGCATGACGATGACGAAAACATCGAGTCAAGAGATTTTGTGGAGCCATTTCAGGCAGATTCAGATGATGATCCTGATTACGTCCCAAATGAGGAAGAAGCTTCAGATGCAGAAGGGGAAAGTCGTATCGAGTATGACGCAGACGTGGATTCTGATGAGGACCAAGTCGTTGTAATTGAAATTATACAACCTGAAGAAGAAGGAACATCTGATAACGGTGATTTCTTTACAGCCAAAGATGGCACGAAATGGTGCAAGACGCCTCCATCTCCATCAAAAATATGGGCACATAACATCGTTCGTCAGCAAGGTGGCCCATCAGAGATTTCACACTATAAATCGTTTTATTCGGTTTGACAACAGTGCTACACGTACTCGGAGAGAAGAAACGGATAAAGCTGCTGCGATAAGTAATATGTTCATTATGCTCAATTCTAATTTGAATCGGCTTTATAAAACCAACGATGTTGTGACTGTTGATGAGCAATTGTATCCATACAGAGGTCGAACACGTTTCACGCAGTACATTCCGAGTAAACCAGCAAAGTCCGGGATAAAAGTATTTTGGGTCTGCGATGCGATAACTAAATTTCCATTGTAAGGAGAACTTTATACCGGCAAACCACCAGGAGCTCAGCAAACCACCAGGAGCTCAGCAGCAAACAAATGTTGGAGAAAATGTTGTGAAACGTTTAGTTCAGGTCGACACGGGTCGAACAGTTGTGGGAGATAATTTTTTTTACATCACTTCCGCTGTGCAAAAATCTTATGTCCAACAGCTTAGCATATGTGGGAACTTTACGAAAAAATAAGGCTTGCGTTCCAGAAGAATTTCGATCAAACAGACGCCGTGAAGTACACTCATCATTATTTTGTTTCCACAATTCTGAGAACAACGATACGTCTATGGTCAGTTATGTTCCGAAAAAAAATAAATGCGTGTTACTGCTTTCCACGGTACACTATGATATGAGAACTCGAGGTACTCAAAAGAAGCCCGAGGCCATACATTATTACAATAAATACAAAAGCGGCGTAGACTCGATGGATCAAATGCTTGGGACGTACACGTGCAAGCGCAGAACTCGACGCTGGCCCTACGCGGTTTTCTTTAACATTTTAGACGTAACTGCCCCTAACTACGCACATTATATATTCGACTTTTCATCCATCTAATAAAACGGAGGCACGGCGTGAAAGCTTACATTAGCCTTCCAAGGAGCTCGTGCACAAAGAATTAGATCGTCGTGTAAACAATAAACACATTATGGTTCAAACAATCACTAAAAATGCAATTACCGACATGTTGGGCGGATCAGTAGTTATGAAAACAACTGTTGCCTCAACATCGTCATCAACATTTACTGCAGTAAAAGCTGTTGTAAGCTGTGTGTGATTCACTATAAAAGATATCGTAAAACACGGCAGACATGCTCGAAATGTGGTGATCTTGTATGTGCTCAGCATAGCATCGTCCAACATAAATGCAAAAAATGCGAATAAGTTTCTTCTTTCAATATTTTATACATTTATTTTTCAACCTTTTATTCTATGCTTTTTGAATTTGTACCTTTAATTTTCCTTTTTATAATTAAAAAAATAATAATAATAAAAGATTTGTGATGCAAAGCATATATAAACTTAAAATTTCTTTTGTTTTCAACGTTATAGACCATTTTTTTCAATATAAAATATATAGTGGTACACTGACATCCTTGGTACAGCTGTACCAAGGATGTCAGTGAAAGGGTTGTAAGGAAGGATGTTGCCCAAGGGTTAAGAAAAATACTTGTATTTTTAGTTTATAAGTCAAGACTTTTCAGTAATAAAATTAGAATTTAAAGACGACTTATACTGAGCTCTTCAGCTCCTTGTTTTATTTACTTCTCAAACTTGGCTCCTTAGCCTAAAACAAAAATACAGAGCGGCACTTTAGCCATATTAACTTGAGCGTTGGTGCGCTCTAAAAACACCAAAGTAACATTTCGATTAGGCATCGAAATGTTTCTTTGAATCACTGAATCCAATAGACCAGAATATATCACCCCCCCCTACACTTATTTCTCTTTAAAAGGAGCAGATATTAAAACACGATAAATTTAATTCTTAAGTTTCTTTAGAACAAAATGGTTATTTTATAATTTTATTTTTTCTTTAATTAAACAAAAAACTGTCAATACATGTTCTGTTTTTAGTATAACTACATAAATTAGGCCTGCTCTTATTGGTTCTCTGCAATATGTTAAAGTGGTTTGCCCTTGTGCGGAATGTCATAATTTTTGCATAGGGCCATATTTCACAGAGTCGATTTTATCGCTGCTATCTCATGCATCGCGTTCCGCCCAACGCTGAGGCCGGTCGCGGGCCAGTCGCATCGAAATAATTTTCAACGATATATTTAAGTAGGATGAC
This sequence comes from Dichetophora obliterata, assembly GCA_963920525.1. Taxonomy (NCBI): domain Eukaryota; kingdom Metazoa; phylum Arthropoda; class Insecta; order Diptera; family Sciomyzidae; genus Dichetophora; species Dichetophora obliterata. The sequence continues at coordinate 154,391,152 of OY986436.1, read as the reverse complement.
ATATGTAGGTCTACGAAAAATGTTATAAAGCCACATATTTTAGTCATATTATCCCAAAAAATCGGGATGTCATAACGCCCAAACTTTTTCCTTTGGGTGATGTGACATTCCACTTGGGCGCTTTGACTATTATTTCTTTTTAAATTTGGGCGTTACGATATGCTTTTGGCGTTATGACATTTCTTAATTTGAACTTTCAGACGTTGGGCGATATGACGACGTGTCGGGCTTTATTGCATAGGGTTTTCGCCCAAATAATATGTCTTAAGGCCCAATGCAAAGTCATATGGCCCAAATTCCCAAAAATTTTACAACAACAAATTATACATAGCTTTTTATAAGCGTTGTGGCATTTACTGCTTTGGGTTTTATGACATTTGACGATTAGTCTCTACGCAGTTTCGATTAAATAACTCTTCAACCAAGCTAGTCAAAGTTTACTGACAAATTTATCTTTAATTTTTATTTGTAGCTCGCAACTGGAACCAGTCTCATTCTGTTGGACCGAAAGTGACCCTTTGTGTGTGGATTTCTTGCGTTCAACCGAAAGTCAAATACTAACCGTTGAACAAAAGGTTTCCCGTAAAGGCGAACTTTCTGCGGAAATTTGTTCGTATGAAATAAATACTGGAAAAATGCATCGCACAAATCTAACCTCAATTGCAATTGGCACTGAAATATGTTGTTACGCCTTTAGTCCAGATCAAGAAAAATTGTTTCTTGGCACAAGGGATCGCTTAGTCTGTTTACACGATCTGGTACAACAGAGTACAAAATTTCTTACACAAATTGATATAGTAAATGAAAACAATATTTTTAAAGTAAACTCGAGGAAAATTGATGGATTTTAAAATCTTCCTTTCAGGTTCCTATCCACTGCAGTTGGCACTCAGACTCAAGCATTATAATGATAGCGAACGATCGATCTCAATTTCAATGTTATGACTTAGCCTTAGCTCTCGTTGCGAATCAACTGCAAAGTGAAAATATTAAACCATCAATACTTCTAGATCTTTCTCATTATTTTACAACTGAATCAAAACTGTTGCGAATTTTATTCAGTCGAAAACCCGATTTAGAAAACTACTCCCAAGTTTATGCGCAAACTGACAGTTTTTTGTTGGTAATATATGAAAGCGGGCCGATAAGCTGCCTCCGTTTTTTCGCTGGAGCTGGAATGAAAGGTGATATACACAACTCTGGACTGACCGCTGATGTTCTCATTGACAAATATTTGGCACTTCATCAGTTAGAAAAAGCAGTTGACCTATTGGTAGCTCTAAATTGGGAGACATACGGAGCAATGTGTTTGATTTCATTGCATAAAATTAGCAATTACATTTTTTTCCGAAGCGATTCGAAACGAATGAACATAGAGTTAATGATCAAGGCATTTAAAACATTCACAGACACTCTATCTGAGGAAACTAAAGATGAATTTGGAGACCAGGTGTTTGACTTAAAGCGAAGATTTTTTTTCTTCTTGTTGAGGTTTGTTCGATTCACACTTTTATAAATTAATTAATGTAATTCACTTTTTTCTAATTCCAGGAACAATTGTTACACAGATGCCTTCGAAGTTGCACAAGGTATTGAAGATTATGATTTGTTCATGGATCTCTTCAATACCATAAAATCTAACCCGGCCTATCAGGAAATGACAGCATCGGCATTCAATCATGCGGCCGCTATTTTAGAAGAAGAAGATCAACCAAACGGAAACATCAGCAATATCGATGATTGTCGTTCGGAGTCATCAAGATCTCAATCACCATGTCCCGAAACTGATATTGCACCGCGTAGTGTCCGTGAACAAAGTCAAAAAAATGAAAAAGCCTCCAGTGCGTTAAAAAATTATGTGCCACCCTTGCCTTCTTTAAAGTCAAAAGTTTTAAATGCTGAAATGAAAAAAATAAACATTCCTAAACCTGAACTGCGAAATGCCTCGGCACAGGAACGTGTTCGTCCATATTCTGGCTCAACCATCAGTCGGTATTTGCCCGCAACATGCAATGTTCCAAATCTTTCGAGAAAAACCAACGTAATTCAAAACCGAAAAACTAACTTCAACGGTAATATTAAGAACAAAATTCTGCACTTTAATACTAAATTTAATATTTTTTGTACTGCAGAAAGCACGATTTTTAATAATTCTTTGACGCATGAGAATGTTCCTGATCAAAATACTATAATAACGAAAATTTTAAATGCACCTGCAGATCCCTGTACTCCGTCCACAGCCCATAATATAATTCCACGTGCCTCCACTGCGGTCTCAGCATTGCCCACAATCTCAACGACAAGCCCGCATAAACATCATCAAAATATTGTTAAGACACTTCAACTCTCCAATTCTGTACTGCCATCTATTTCTTCTGAAACTAACGTGAATGCAACGCATCGAACACACCAACAAACTTATCAGCCAAAGTTCTATCAACATCCTTTAGTTTCCGGAACTATTCCACCCACTTCAAATACTGTGTTTCAACTTCAACAGGAAGATTTACAAAAGTGTCTGCAGAAAAAACCATCTGCCTCTATTCTTTCCAATAGTACAACACAGAATGGCTCTTTACCAAATGGAAAGGTTTCAGAGGGCACTTACGCGGCAGCCACTTTAAAGGAGGGTGGAAATAAAGCTGCAGTTGGCGAAAAGAACAAAGTAAAATTCTCCGACACAGTTCAAGTTGCTGTTGTTCCTGTAAGTTAGAAATTTATAATTTTTACTTCTAATTAATTTTAACATTTTTGAATTGCTTCAGGAAATTCCACGCAAAGATAAACCAGTTTTACCTAAAAAAAATGGATATTTAAGACCACCACCCCGGAATTTAACCAATCCAAAAAAAGAATTAGCTGATAGCTTGCCGCTCTGCCATCCCAACGACGATTATTTAAAGGACTTTAATCCCTTATCAAAAGGTAAACTAGTTACAATAATTTTTTTTTTATTTCTAAACCAATATCTAAAAGCTGAAACCAATATCTATTTATATGTTCTTTTGATCAACACTTTCGTTCAGACTGGTCATAAAATGTGTAGATCCAGAACTTGATAATTTGTGTAGAAACTTTTGATGTAACGTGTGTGTGCAAGTTCTTTTAGGATATTGATATTTATGATTGATTAATATTTGTAAAAATAAGTGCGGAAACGGCTTTGGGTACTTTCTACGTTCAAAAAGATACCTTTATTAAATATAAGCACATGGTTTGATTTTTATCATAATGTATGTAAAGGAATTTGTAAGAAAATTAATTAATTATTTTTAATTTAGATATAACAGGCTCGGTGGGATGACATAATATCCGTTCCAAACAGACATAAAGTCCATGGACATGGTCTACTTCGCAAACGGACATAATGTCCATGGACCTTATGGCGTTTTCAGACTGGAAAACTGCGCAATTTTTAATACAAATTGTTAAATTTTTATACATTAATTTAAAGAATTTATTAAAGTTCGGTGAAGTTGTCTGTATGTATGAAATTCTGTATACAAAATTCTGCATTAACAGAAAACTGTGTTAAAAAATTCTGTATGCCAAAATTTTGCAAAATATGGACTAAGAACAACTAAGGTAAATAAGCTTAAAATAACAACATTCCGTACAAGGGCAAATAATTTAATCTTAAAACAAACCGTTTTGTATCCCAAATAAAGTTAAAATGATGTAAATGGAGAGCAGACTTTTTGAAAGCAAAATTTTTAAAAAACAGTATATTGAAATAAAGCAAAATTAGACAAACAGTATTTTAAAAATACTGTAAAAATTACAGCATTTTGACAGTACAGACTTTTGACAAGCAGAAAACTGACCCGCACCCAATTTATTATTTTATGATAAAAAGATTTGCCCTTGTACGGAATGTTGTTTTTTCATATAAAACTGATATTATTCATGAAAAATTCGATATATATATTGTTCAGTAAAATTGTTTAAAATTAAATTTGTATGCACTTTATGTCTGTTTTGATTTGGGCATTACGTCCGTTTGCGAAGTAGACATAATTGTCCATGGACCTTATATCCATGGACATTATGTCATCCCACCAACAGGCTCACAGTCCAAAAAAATATTTGTAGTTTACTTTTGACTTTATTTATTTATTTATTTATTTATTAGAACTTACATAATAATACAATTATGTAAGTATTACATAATAATACAATTATTATATAATTGATTAAATTATTGAGCACTAGCTGCTTAGGCTTCCAGCTCGATGTTACAATTAAGAGAAGATGCTAAGATAATGAGGAGTAATATACTATAAAACTTAAAAATTATATTAAATGAAGGCGATGAGTTTAGATAGTTTCAGGAAATCATAGATTTTGTCGATATTTTCACAAGTTGTGTTTGCAAGAAAATTTTTAGGCGTATCGTTGAGGAAAATTCGGTGTCTGTTCCCATTGAAGTGAATGAGAAATAGACGTATGTCCCAGTCTGAATCAAATGCAGTACTGAATTTTTTTGCAGCATGCTGACTTGGGGAGAATTGGTCTTATCCGTTGAGGATTGAGTGTTTTGTAAAAGTGATGGTAAGAGTTCCAATCATTTAGCGTGTTTTCTTCAAGGCGTGAGTTAATGAGGCGGTAGATGTCCTTTTTCTCGGCAGTGGCATAGATTGGCGTAGATTTTACTTTTTTTCTGTTAAATCAGCAAGTTCGTTGCCATGAATTCCGACATGGCTGGGGATCCACATTAGTGTAAGTTTTTTATTAAAGCGAATTAGATAATCTCGGATTTGGGCGGCCAACTGGCTTGTGTTGGAAGAGCAACGAATTCCACTTAATGCAGAGTGGCTGTCTGAACAGATTATGAATTTGCCCTTACTTTTTGATGCAAGATTACCGCTTGACGAATTTCAAGTTTTTCGGCTGTGAAGATGGAACAATGCGTATTTATGAGACCTATGTTGATGATGCTGTTAGGCTCTTTTACTACGGCAAAGGAAGAGTAATAATCTGTTTTGGAACCGTCTGTGTAGATAAAATTCCAGCCAGACTACATGTTAATGTTTTTTTCTTTTTCGAAGAGTTGACAAAGCACTGAGGCTGGCGTTGTGTCTTTTGGAAATTGTTACAATCTAGTGATGATTGATGAGGACTCTAGCATCCAAGGCGGAACGCTTGAAGTTTTCATTAAAGTAGGGTTAGCAAGGGGATCCAGTTCTTTTGCAAACATAACACATTTAAGTATCGCCGAACTTTTTTTTTAATACGTTTTTTAGCAAGAGCGCATTTATTATCTTTTTGGATGAATTTGTTTTTTCCATTAAATAGTTTCAGCATGAGACGGTATGTTGAGAAATCGACTCGTTCCTTTATTGATGGAAGTCCGGACTCTGCTAGTAATTTTTTTATTGATGTGGTGTGGTCGGGAACGCGCGGAGGCTACTTCGAACTGCTGCGTGATAGGGTGCGTCTTGATGCTTAATGTTTGTTTTGGCACAGTGTCCGTAAACTGGTAACCAACCCATAATCAATTTTCGAAAGCAAAAGAGCTTTGGTGATAATTAACAGCGTGGTTTGGTGAACGAAACTATGCTTTGATGCCAGATACTTTATAATATTTAATCTTGAATTTAAGCAATTTCTTATATATTTACAATGTTCTTTGAAAGAATATTTGTTATCAAAAATTACACCTAAGATTTTAAGGGAATTACATTAGAAATATAAATGTTATGATAACTTAAATTTAGGTTTAAACAATTTCTCTTGCAAATGTGAAATGTATTACATTTTTCAAAAGCTATATTAGCACCAGAGAAACTGACCATTCCGTTAAAAATATTGCTTATGGCATTTAAATCGTTATTCTTAGAAAAACATAAGGTCATCTGCGTACATGCAAAACGAAATATTTTTGTATTGATTTTAATTATATATATATATATATATATATCCCGAAATTTCGATCGTCGTCGGCAATCATCTTGAGGAAAATTAAAAACAATACAAAATATTTGACACTAGCAATACATTTACTTAAATTACATTTACTCACAATTTTTAATTAAAACATTTAAAAATTATTTAAATTATCCAAGCATATTACACTGAATCGACATTTTACATCAATAACATGATGTAATAACAATTTACAAAACTTAAATTTACAATTTACAACATTTAACAAAAGACAAACGTTGATTTCTTCGTCCGGAGTCAGTTACTTAATAATTATTTCTTGAAAAATGTTCTGTATATGTGTGCACAGCTGTATGTGTGTTTTGTAGTTAAGTCTTTTTTTTTCTTTCGGTAAACTAACTATATGTAGTATTTCTAATGTGTAGCGTCAAAAGTAGTTGTTCTCTTGTTGTTAAATTTAACATTGTCCAAGTCCGGTGTATGTCCATGTATCGCACAGTGGGCTGAGAGTGCTGTTTTATGCTCTAAAGTTCTACGTAATTTTTGGTCCGATCTGTGCGAACCAATTGGACCTTGAGCCCGTTATATCTAAATTAAAAATACAAACAACAGGTCGATATACATAAAAAAACATACAATTAGTTATTTGTATATATGTATATCATATTTTTTTGTTTCCAAGTTATTGTTACATTACTCATGCCTTCAAAATTTTCTTTATTAAAAACAAGGTCATTGGTTGCAGGAAATGACATAGAATTAGAAAAGTTCGTTCCGAATTTATTAAAATTTATTAGAAATTTATTGAAACGTTTTGGTGTTCTCATCATTATGTTGCAAGCTATAGAAATCAATTCTTATTGACAATTAAAAAAAAAACTAAATTTAATAGCTTAAGTTTTTAAACTTGATTTAATTTAATTTACACACTTTAAACTTTCAGATGATTCTTCAAGGCCGTTAACAAGGACAGTTACAAATGAAGACAAGTCATCATCTTCTTCCAAGCTTGCGTCACCCTCCATTAAAGTAGTTCACTTTGGAGTTGTTTAGTGTTTTTCAGGGGTTGAAAACATTCTTATTTGAAATGTTTTCTGTTCAAAAAGTTTTTATGCAAGTGAAAAAAGTTAAAAAACGGACTGATTTTGAATCTGATCTTATTCAATGAGCAAAATTAATTTTGTTTGAATTCTATACAAATTCATAAGGCGCTATGCTATGATAATATTTAAAGACGGTGACCAACTCATTTTGTTCGGAAATTTTTTTTGTTTATTGGTCTTGTATGTGAACAACATTTTTTTTTTTTGTTCACGAAACTAATTTTTTTAAACTAAATTATTTTGTTAATGGGTCATTTTATATTAACACGTTTAAATAGGTGAGCTGCATAGTGCCCGATTTTAATTTTAAGATAATCTAATTTGTATCATATACTAAAAATCATAGTAATTTATTGTTTTTAGTTCCCTAAATTCGTATCGGCGCCCATTCGAAACCCGAAATTAAGTGATTTTCATAGTCTCCTTTAGTATGCTAAAACTTTTTATAAAATATATAACTACCATTGATATTTTATCTGCTTTTTAGAAGATGTGCTTCTTATAAAAAAAATAGAATTATCTCATCTTTACAATTAACTATTAAATGGTAAACCGTTGAAAAGTTGATAAAATTTGTTGATTTTGAGATATTGCATTAGGTCCTGTGCCCACACTATTAGTTCGGGACCGCTAATTTTTATCAGCCATGAGAATTTGCACTCTAGATCAGGAATGTATAGTTTTAAGTTTCTGGACATCATATTCATCATCATATTATTAAAGAAAAAACCTTTGAAAATGTAATTTCTTAGAAAAATTTCTACGTTGGCCCCTAAAACGGGCCGGAACCTCATAAGAACCTGAAAATTTGAGGCAATATAGTCCCCACTTTAGTCTTTACATGCTTCTTAGTTTGTTTCTATTATTTTGACTTTTCATAAAGATACGATTTTTTTTAAAATATAGAGTCAGAAATTTTTATTTAAAAAACATTAAAATAAATGCAATAGTACATTAATTACATTAAATTTTAATTATATATCGTCGCTGCGCCTTCAAAAATGGTAATGTGTTTTTCAGTAACTTTTCAGGAGAGCAAAAAACTGATTTTTTCAGAGCATTTCTACTACTGCGAGCACATAGCAGTTTTGATCACTTCTAAACATTTTTATTAAAAATTTTTTAAAGCTTTTTTCTAATCGAAAATTCTGCTTTCAGATCAACAACTCAGTTTCTAATCTCGGTTTGGTTAAGAGCGACGTTCCCGAGGATTCAATTCTAGCCCCTCATTTTTTTAAATATCTTTATTCACGATTTCAAACTTGTTGTGCCTGACCCAAGGGTATCTTATATGCTGACGACTGCCTTGTTTTCGCTCATCATGAATCTCCTTTTTCTGCTTTAAAAAAGGTCTCTAGAAACCTTCAAATTATCAATGAATTCTACAATGACTGGGGTATTCGAATCAATGTCACGACAAATGTAGAAGAACAGTTGTCCCAGAAAGCAAAAATTTTAACTTTCAAAAAGATTATTAAATATCTTAGTATAGAGTTTAATAATCTGCTTAAATTTTAATAAGCACGCAAGACTGAACCTAAAGAAAGCTCATAAGTTAACTGGTATGTTTTCTAAACTTCTTAACAACAAATACGAAGTCAAGACACGAAGCTTCTAATTTATAAGGTAAGCATACGCATAGTCTTGCTATACGCTTCCTAATTTGGTTTTCAATCTCGCCAAAGGTAGCCAAACAATTAACGTAACGTGTTAAGAAGTTGTGTTAATAAGAATTTTGAATCCTTCTATAAACGATACTCAAATAAATACATCTACAGGAAAGCCATTATAAATCTATTGTGTCGCTATGCTTTATCTTTACAGAAAAAAACTTTGAAATAAACTTCCTTTTCTTGAAAATGACTTGTTGAGGGATATTTATGACTTTAAAAAAAATTTCAACTGTTCTTCTGTTATCTATCTATCTCGAAGTGGAATCTTAAATGAAGAAATTGAAACTGATCTTGATTTTGACACTATATTGCTGACTGAATTTTATAATAAAACTGTTCCCAACACCCTCAGAGGGTAATTCTTTTGTAAAAAAAATTATGTTAGCTTTAAGAGTAGTTTTAAGTGTTTTGTTTAGTCTGTAAATATATTTAGAGACAATACGTCTCTACGACACCAACCTATGCGGGGAGCTAGCATTATTTCATATTCTTAAACTCAATAATATATTTCTATACTACTTTACACAAAGCAGGCTGCTTTCACTTCTCCCATATTAGAACAACACCATATTAGTTCTAAGTCTTCACGTCAATTATATTTTAAGTAATGACTAAAACTGTAATTAATTAAAAAAAAAGTCGCAATAAAATTTAATATAATTGAATCACTTCTAAACCAAATGCGATATAAAAACGACAAATGCAGAAATATGGGCTATAGAGTGTTAATAAAATATGCAATAAAAAAAATTAACAAATATCACAAACATTGACGATATGTATTGTCCACATAAAATTAAAATTGTGATTTAGTATTACAGTCCATAAATAAAATTAATTTTTAATTCTACACCTTTTCAAGTTGTAGTTCAGAAAACGTAAATTTTATTTCAGATTAATAACTTTTATTTCAGAAAGCGTAAGTTATATTTCAGAATTGAAATGTAGTTGAGAATTCTTAAATTGTATTTCAGAAAAGTAAATTGTAGTTCAGAATAGTAAGTTGAAATTCCGAATTCGTTAATTATTTCAGATTAGTTAAATGTAGTTCTTTATAGTAAGTTGAAATTCAGAAAGCGTAAGTTGTATTTCAGAATTGTAACATGTAGTTAAAAAATCGTCAATTGTATTTCAGAAATATGAATTGTAGTTCAGAAACTGTAACATGTATTTCAGAAAATATAAAATGTAGTTCGGAATCTGTAACATGTATTTCAGAAATATGAATTTTAGTTCAGAAAATGTACCATATCTTTTAGAACACATAAAATAAAGTTCAGAATCTGCAATATATACTAAATATACATACATAGAACTTATGAATTACCTTTATCCATGTTATACATATCGATACGTCCAACGTATAAGTTGGTAACTCTATTTACCAACTTTTTAAGGGACAGTGTTTATCAGAATCCGCGCATTGGATTCCATATGGTAACAATTTTTTGAAGACCTAACTGAAAATGTTAAGGATTGTCAGCAATTAAAAAGTACAAATTTCAAATTAGAAAGTATATGGAGAAAAGTATTTGAAATGTTAAAAGTTTCTGAAAAACTACTTTTTTCGAGTTACCAAGTTATATGTTAGACGTATCGCTATGTATTTATAATCACGGCTAAGAAATATACAACTATTGAATCATCGTGACAGTTTTAAAATGGTAGCAATTAAAAACATTAAAGGCTTACAGGATGAACAGCACCACGAACTTAAAAACACGTCTGCTGCTCTTGAATAACTATTTTATTCTCTCAATTTACATACATAAAAAATACATTGTACTTATAACTAAAAATATCTTACCCTAAAACTTATCATATCTACCTAAATGCGCTAAACAAACTGTCGTGCATTAATATGATCAACAAGCTATCGCTGACCCTAATTCTGCTTAACTGTTTTTGGAATGAAGTCTTAATAGTTCTTGAAAGAACCTCATTACTGATGTGAACTATATGGCATGATAATAAGCACTTTGCAAGTGGACTGTATTTGTTTATTCATAGCCGAGATAATGTGCATTCTAAAATCATTAAGAACTTCGTCCCTTTACCTGCGTTTATTTATGCACTTAAAAAAACATGTTCATAATTGAACATTCTGCCGCCGGCTTTCAAAGGATACCGAAGGCGAAAAGTCTATCTTAATCTTTCTATTTGTCTTACATTTCATTCTTATATATAAAATTTAAAAAATCTAAATTAATAAAACATATAATATAAGAGATATATGGCCACATGAAAACTGATATGTTCCAGGTGGATATTCTCCGTATTCAGCTTATCGATCATGCTCTTTAAGCTCTCAAGATCCTTGCTATTGTTCACTAACGTTGAATCGAAAGGTTTCACCTGCACATCAGCAATCTGATCTATATCTCTTTCCCAAGTTGGTAACTGCATATTCATTTCACGCTGCGACTGAATTTCTTTTGATGACAATATCGTGGCTCCATTATATCGCGCTGTTCATCCTGCATCCAAAGTAAGCACACCCTGTGCCGGAACTTCCATATTTGGTTGCATCATATTTCCACATTCCAAGTAAATTTATGGTGTTTCGAAAATTTTATATAACCATTTGTTGGCGCCGCTTAGCTGTACCCAAAAATTCTCCATACGCTCATAACGACAATCGGAGTGGTTTGATTGTTTTAAAGCTGACATTTCGCAGGACTTAACAGTTCCTGAAATCCACGGCCAGCTTCCAAAAAAGACAAAGCTTTCGTTTTATCTTTTTCTACACAGGTTTAATTCAGATTGTGTCAATAATCAAACGTCTGAATAAACGGTATTCAGATGATCATTCATCTGCTTAAAACTTTTATTTATGCGTTTTTAACTTTTATTTAACTTTTATTTCTAGTAAAGCTTTTGATAAATTACCACATAATCTAATTTTATTTAAACTTAAATTAATGGGGTTTCCACAATATTTTGTAAACTGGATCAAATCGTATTTGATGGAGCGATCTAATCAAATATGGTTCCGAGGCGTGTTGTCTTCTGAATTTGTTGCAAAATCGGGTGTTCCTCAAGGAAGCCACCTGGGTCCACTTCTGTTTATTTTGGCAATTAATGATGTTACCCACGTCATCAAACACTCTCATTTGCTTATTTATGCAGATGATATGAAAATATACAGAACAATTGATTCTAATGACAATTCAGACCTGCTCCAGTCAGACTTAAACTCCTTTGAGGTTTGGTGTTCTAAAAATAACAAGTTTTTAAATCCAGATAAATTCCAAACTATGACCTTTTCGCGTAAAAGGAACAATTTTATTTTTGATTACAAAATTAAAGATACTGCTTTAAGTCGTGTAACTACCGTCAAAGACCTTGGTATATGCATGGATTCTAAGTTATCGTTTAACATGCATATTGATAGAATTTGTAAAAAAGCGTCTTCTATGCTTGGTTTTATAAAACGGTGGGCCAAAGAGTTTGATAGCTTAATAACAACTAAAACTCTGTATTATTCAATCGTGCGTCCTCACTTGGAGTACTCAAGTCCAGTATGGTCCCCACATTACAATGTGCATGTTGATCGTATGGAAATAATTCAAAAACGTTTTGTTCGGTTTGCTCTGAGAGGCTTGAGTGGAACTGACACATTTAATCTTCCTCCATATGAGGATCGTTTAAAATTATCAAAGATGCAATCTTTAAGTGAGAGAAGGAAATCTGCTGATATCGTATACTTACACCAACTTATAATTGGTGTATTCGATTCTCCAGAACTTCTTTCTCTTATAAATTTTAACACTAACCGTAGAAGCAGTAGAAACTCTAACTTGATTTATTTACCATTTAGTAGAACAAATTATATGTTAACTGCTCCATTAAATCGCATGAGTACCTTTGTTAACAACTGTAGCGTGTTTGGTGTTAACTTGTCGAAAGGTCAACTCAAAAGTAGATTGAAAACTAATGTATGATTAGATCTATTAAACGCATGGTTAGTTGTTATGTCTTGTGTTGTCCCTGAGCGCAACCCATATTATGGTGGGTAAATTTTTCTACCTTTTGGTTTTTTATTGTACCACTTTTATCGATATCTTTGAGTTATTTCAATGATATTGGGTTGGTTCTTAAAATGATCTATTGCGGAGAAAGTGTGAAAAAGCTGTAGTAGCTGAACTCTATTGTTATTGCATGTAATTTATGTCTTCCGTAGTTTTTCTCAGAATGTTAACCGTTGAATCCACCACCAGCGTTTGCTTTTTTATTAAATGCTCTAAATTTTGCTGATTCTCAAATATGTTGGTTATATCCAATTCCAACTCTTCTCGATCATCCGCATTCATCGTTCCAAAAATAATATGATACAATGACCCCACTAATTCAAATCCTCGTCCGCTCTTTTAATCCTCGTCTTTTTTATTGTAAACAACTCGTTGGTAGATCTCAGTGCCCTGTAGCGACCATTCAACGTGCTTGTCATTAGCTTACAGGATTCCTTAAATGTCGTCAAAGCACCGCATTGTGTCAGAAATCGATCTATGAATTTCCCGATACCATCCATTTCGTCAAAATATGAAGTCAAATTGTAGAAAACTACCATATTCCAGTTTGACAATATCTATTTTTCTAATAATATCTAAATAAATCGCTTATCTGTTTTTCAATTCCATGACACTTCCTCTTACAATTTTTACTGAGTCTAACGGTGCTGCTGAATGTTGATGAACCGTTGCCAGGAGAAATAAAATAATCATTCCAAAGGTCGTAATTAAGGGCTGATCCAACTTCCTTACTTTGGAACCACTTGTTGTCGTCATACATCCTTTTACTTGTTCCGCCTCGATTTCAGCATCCTTTAACGTTTCCAAAGGACAAATTTTATGAATGGGTCGTTTCAGAATTCCATCTTTTAATTTTAATGTCACCACTCGAACCTTTTCGTCTCCTCCAGAATGAACATCTACAACTCTCCATTGGCCATTTAGCAGGTGACGTATTTTCATTTTTCACCAAAACTACTTGCCCTTCTTTTATATTCGCCTTCGATAATTTCCATTTATTTCGTTTTTGTACGGTAAGCAAATATTCTTCTTTCCATTTCTTCCAAAAATCCGTCCTCATTCTTTGCAACAAGCTCCACAGGTCTAATGCTTCAATTCTGCCTTCATTAACTGGCTCAGCTGCCCCACTAAGGCCCCTCCAATCAAAAAATGTCCAGGTGTTAAAACATTGATATCATCAACATCATCTCCAGTAGCATATAAAGGTCGCGAGTTGAGTACTGCTTCTAATTGCGCCAGCAATGTTGACATCTCCTCATATGTTAAACTTCCATCGCCAATTATTCGTCTTAAATGTTGTTTCACTGACTTAACACCAGCCTCCCAAATTCCTCCGAAATGAGGGCTTGCTGGGGGTATAAAATTTTAACTAACGCCTTCCGCTTCCAAAATTGGAGCAACACCAAAGTTTTCTTTTACTTTGGAGGTTTTCGTCCAGTTTTCTTGCAGCTCCAATGAAATTTGTTCCATTATCAGAGTATAGATCTTGACATTTACCCCTTAGCAAGAAAAGCATCTGTCGATAAATCACTAACTGCTTCCAAATGAATTGCTTTTATTGACAAACAAACAAATACAGCAATATATCCCTTATAAGTTTTCTGACCTCGACCTCTTGGCACTCGCATCTGAACTGGTCCTGCATAGTCAACTCCAGTATGAGCAAAGGGATAACTTACCGCCACTCTATAATCGGGCAAATTTATCGGGCCATTAGCTGTTCTGCAGCTTTTTTACGATGTCTGGTACATATAACACATGTCTGAACGTATCTTTTTAATAAATTTTTCATACCAATAATCCAATAATGAGTTCTGATTCCCAACCTCATTATGTTGACTCCTCCATGTAACGATGTGTATTTATCTTGCCAACAACCATGACAAATGAGACCTTTTCAATATTATTGGATGCTTTGCGTCATATGTCAATTCTGAATTCTGCAATCTTCCGCCTACTCTTAAAACATCATTCATGTCTAGAAATGGATTCAGCGCCAATAAATCATTCTTCGTGTTTAAAGGTATATGATTCTTCAAACATCGTATCTCTTCAGGAAAGTCAATCCTTTGCTGCTGCTTAATTATAACAATTCTTGCTGCCTTAAGTTCTATTACCATTAGATAATCTGAATGTATAGAATATTTTTTTAACTTGTTAATAAAACGAAGCACGTAAGCAACTACTCTTTCCAGCTTTTCAATCGGCGAATATTTATTCAACAAATGAGCAAAATCGTTATCGTTATTTGAAGTCGCGATGGTAGCAATAACAGAATTCTCAAAGCTACTCGGTTGCTTGGGCCATTTCTCTTCTTTTTTTGATAACCAAGCGGGACCCCTCCACCACAAATTTATCCGGTAAAACTCCTCTTGATGCCACGTCGGCTGGATTATCCTCTGATTTAATATGCCGCCATTGCAGAATGACTGTCTTAATGTCATTAACTCTGTGTATAAATTTATCTTTACTCTTACATTCCTTTATCCAAGACACGGTTGTCATAGATTCACTCCAAGCGTAGTTTTTACTTTTTATATTCATAATCGATGTTAATTTCGAAACCAGCCTTGCCAAAAGATGAGCCGCACATAATTCCAGTTTAGGCATCGTTTTTCTATTTTTAATCGGATTGACTTTTGTCTTAGCTGCAATTAACATTATTTCCGATCCTACTTTTGCATACACTACTGCCGCAAAGGCTTCATTTAAAGCATCTGCAAATATGAATTGCAATCTGAACGTTTTCTGAATATCGAAGCCACCGATGAGCCGCACATAATTCCAGTTTAGGCATCGTTTTTCTATTTTTAATCGGATTGACTTTTGTCTTAGCTGCATTATTTCCGATCCTACTTTTGCATACACTACTGCCGCAAAGGCTTCATTTAAAGCATCTGCAAAACCATGAATTGCAATCTGAACGTTTTCTGAATATCGAAGCCACCCCGGAACAACAATCTCCATTAGTCGTGGCAAGATCTGCAAACTGCTTCCAGTTTTTCGCTTACTCGTCGCTAAGCTTTTCGTCCCACATTTTATTGGATAGTCATAGCGTTTGCATAAATAGTTTCCCCAATATTGTGACTGACGCGAGCCATCCAAGGGGTAGAAAATCTTTGACAGATTTGATAACACCACTCGCTTCGTTATTTCTCTTCCAGTTGGCATATTAACAATAAATTTTAACTCATCTTTTTTTGGATCCCAATGTCGTCCCAAAGTTTTTACAGACTCGTTATTCTCTATTTGAATAACCTCATAATATTTTCAATAATTTCTGGATTGTTTGACATCCATTTGCGCAAATGAAATCCAGCTTTCTTCATTATTACCATTATATTATTACAAGTTGCCTTGCATTCTTCTATTGTATAATCTCCTGTCATCAAATCATCCATATAAAAATCGTCTTTGATAATTTTACTTATTTTTGATTCATTTTTATAGCAACTTTTTGCTATCTCGTGAACGTGCGTGCCGCCAAAAATGGTGCAGATGCTGTCCCATACGTAACTGTCAGTAGTTTGAATTCTTTAATCGCACATTTTTTATTTTCTCTCCAATATATTGGTACTCTTGGTCTTCCGCCGCTATTTTCACTTGTCGATACATCTTTTCTACGTCTGCTGTCATCACATATCTACAAAGCCTCCACTTGATGATAATATCAAATATATCTATTTGTAGCTTTGGCCCAACCAACATAATGTCGTTAAGACTTCGGCCATTTGTTGATTTTGCCGACGCATCAAATACCACTCTAAGCTTAGTAGTTGCACTGCATTCTCGTACCACCGCCTAGTGCGGAATATAATACTTTCCCATTTTTACTTTTTCGACTAGCCTCATGTGTCCTAATTTTATGTATTCGTGCATAAATTCTACATACTGCAATTTCAGTTGTTCATCTAGATCCAGCCTTTTTTCTAGACTAAGAAATCGTGCTACTGCTTGTTTTCGTGAGTTACCCAGCTCCACATCTTCTTTGAAAAGTATTTTTACTATATAGTAACCGTTGTTGTGTTTTTTCACTGATTTTGCAAATTTTTTTTCCATACACAAATCGTCTTCAAGGACCATCTTTGACTCACAAATCTCTTCCATCTCCCAATATTTTTTTCAAATTTTTTGTCATTGTCGCTAACATTTTATTTCGTGATTGGATTTGAAGAACTCCTGGCAACATCCAGCCCAATTTTGTAGATTGTCCTAGAATCTTCCCGACCTTTCTGATATCAGGCTCCATTATCTCGCTATAGACATCTGCTCCGATCACAATGTCAATTCGTTCATATTTATTAAAATTGGGATCAGCTAACATATAATTACTCCATTGGCTGACATCATATTCAAATGCTTGATTTAACTGCGTTTTAATCAACTAAGGTAATACAAATGCTTCTGCTCTGAATACTTCGTTGTTCATAAATCTTCGATAAATTTATGAAATTTAAACTCCATCTTTGTTTTTACTCTCGGTAATGCTAATAGCTGCGCTGCTTCTTCAGATATGGTCGTCAAGATATGGTCCTTGATCAACCAAAGCTCTCAAAATCAGAAACTGACCAGTCACTGACTTAATTTGTTTTTGAGCTGTAGCTAAAAGCACTATTGACAATACTTCTTCCTGAGTAACCATTGCGGTTCATAGTGTAGTAAAACATGGTGATTTTTCCCGCATTTGTAACACTTATATGCTTTGTTTGTACATTTCAAATCATTTCGATGATCTAAGCATATGTAACACATTCTTGCATTTTCAATAAACAAACGACGATCCGTTGCAATCATTGCCAGAAACTTTCTACATACTTGAATCTTATGCCCGTACATCTTACTTACAGTAGCCACAATATGGCTGGGATGTATGAAAATTATTGGTCTGTCTCAGAGGTTATTTGTTAATAACGTTTCCTGGCGTCTTCTTTCCTTTGCTAGCTTCCAATGCTTGAAATTGTTGCTCCAAGAAATCAAGTACGTCCTGAAGCTTCTGAATTTCCTTTGGTTTGCTGATTTTTTGCTCGTACCGCTTAACCCCTTCATTTTCAAGCTTTTGTAATATTAAAATTGCAATAAACGCACTAATATTTCCATTCTCATCGTACATTTTAGTGAATGGAGACACTCATTTGTTGTATCTAGAAGATTTCTCAAGCTGAAAGCACTCACTATTAACTCCTCCTGGTTGATGCCACAGTTTATTTACTTGTGTTGCAAATAACAATATTTTATTTTCATATCTTTGTTTAAGAAGGCACCATGCTGCATCATAGTTGTCGTCTGTAACTTTTAAGTGCTGAATTAGTCTTCCCGCTTCACATTTCACATGCGCTTTTAATCTATACATCTTCTCAGATTTTTGAACAGGTCATGAAATGAAACCCATTCATTCATATCACCATTAAAAGTTGCTGTCAAGTCTTCTAATTTAAGCTTAGCCGGTCTTCTTTCTGTTCCAGCATTAGCAATTTTTGTAGCTATCATTTTTAGCATACCATAGTATTCATCCGTTATTTCCTCATAAAGGATTTCATTCTCTTCTTTACTGTTCTCTTCTAGGCATTCGTATGCCGTTTTAGCTTTCAAAAACTTCATTTCAACTCCTTTCCCAATGATATCCCATTGTTGCTCTGAATTAAGATCTTCATCAGCTATTATATCAAAAATTTCGAAACAAAACTTCATTGACTTTCTCATGAGTCTCTTTTCCTTGTCTCGTCGAATCGGGCTAGCTACTTTTTGCCCACCGCATTCGATCTCCTCACCATGCTCTTTTATGGCTGACGATGTTGCACCATCAGTTAAACGCGTTCAGTCCTCTTTCATTAAATTTTTTGTTTTTCCATCAATGCTAAAATCTCAGCTTCATAATTTTGAGTAAAATAGGATTCCTCAGTAACTCCAGATGCCATTAATTTGGAATGATTTTTCTCAAATTCAGTCCAGAGTTAATTTAATTTTGTAGAAAGTCCAACTAGTTTTTTTTTTTAACACTGTTCCGCTGTTAGCTGCGGTACGCTACATCACTGTTATGGCCGTGACTTACGCCTAAATTTTAATTAATATTTTTAAACTGTTTTAGTCTAACAATTTAATGTTTTCTGCTGCTGGTAGGTTTTCCTCATTGCCAAGCAAACTATTAATCTTTTCTACTTGTTGGTAGTTTTTCTCAGTGCCAAGCAAACTATTAATCTTTTCTACTTGTTGGTAGTTTTTCGTCAACAAGCAGTAAAACTGATTAAAACATAAACTTCCTTTTCCTCAGTGCCAAGCAAACTATTAATCTTTTCTACTTTTTGGTAGTTTTTCGTCAACAAGCAGTAAAACTGATTAAAACATAAACTTCGCTTTTTAGGCTTGATGGACCAAATGAACAGCACCACGAACTTAAAAACACGTCTGCTGCTCTTGAATAACTATTTTATTCTTTCAATTTTCCAAAAATACATTGTACTTATAACTAAAAATATCTTTAAAAAGAAAAGTTTTAAAAAGGTGTATAATTGGCAGAGCTGTAAAAGATTACAATCATTTCACGTTTCATATAATTGGTTGTTTTGTTAAGCAGGGGAGTATTTTAAAGCGTAATTTTCGCAAAAACAGGTTTGCCAAAAATTCTCATGTACAACGTTATTCGCGTCTGCACTACAATTGACGAACAAATTATTCGCCAACCTGCATGTCGTTTAAAGTAAAGGCATCCGAGTGGTAAGTCGTAGAATGTTGGACTGCTCGTGCACTATTATTGACTATAAATATGCAAGTCTTTGTTCTGATACGCCAGGTCTGTTTACATCGGGCGCAGTTAAATTTGACTTTACAAATGTTTAACCTTGGCCCATATAGTCTTAGATACAACAATACTGCCCTACCACCTGATCCTGTCGCAACCGCAGTTTCCAGTTAAGAGTGACAAGGCGCATTGTCGCACACAATTACTTAGTCTGCCAACTGGTTTCCAAATTCTTCCCACTTTTGAAGTAGCGTGTTGATCCACACATTCGCTGTGGCTGCTTTGAACGATCCGCTTCTTCGATCCATCAACAGAACTCCAGTAGTGGTAATGGCACCAATCAAATGTATGTTCGGTCCTCTTGAAGCTGGAAGTATCTGAACAGCGCGATTACGAATTTCAGAGCGTCCACTTTTATGGCGACAAAATAAATTGAAATTTGTTTCGTCGATCCATACAATTTATTTTCCAGCCTGAATGTAGGTGTTCAACGTCGCTACATAAGATGCACGTTTTTCCTTTTAGTGGAAAAGAGCCGTCCTTGCAGGTAGTTTTACACGGTTTTTGAAGAAATATCTTTCTGAAATTCAGCTTTAACTTTACATATTATTTGTTTAATGTGATTGTATATTATCCTCGACTCAGGATAATATACGATTTACTTCGTCTTCAGTTAAGGCTTTCGGTTTCTCACCTCCTTTAGGCAATGATACGCTTCGTCCGAACTTTTTCCATGTAAACGCAGTTTTATATATAACTCCAAGTGAGGCAGCCAACGTCACCCAATCCTCTCCTTTATTTGCGCTGCAACGATCCTGTCACGGTCTTATTCTGAATAGTTTTGATACTTCTTACGCACGGCCGCCTCATTATCTGTTAATGTAGAAAATATATAATAAATTAATATATGCCGCAAAGGACAATTCAGTAGATATTTTGGATTCGCCCGGAGGTATGAAATCTTCCAAAGATACGTATACCCGTCCTATACGCATGCACGATTCACATTCTAAAATCTGCCCAAATCAGCCGGGACAGACAGAATGCACCTACGTACTAAAACATACCCCCTATTGGCAATTAGGATTTTCCACTAAGCACATTAATTGGCTTTTCAGCGGAATTTAAAAATTGAATATATATAAACGCGTATTTAAGTATACTTGATTCTATATAAATAAGCAACATCGAATTAAATAATAGTAATTATCAATTTAAGGTACCCGAAAAACAATCAAAAACACTAAACTCATTTTAACTGGTTTGCGGCCATTGTCCAACCCAAGGACCTACGTGGAAATGAGATAAATCTAATATCCGCCAAATCAAATCCCAATTAGTTGGATATGCATTTGGGCCAACGCAGGCATAAACTTGTATGGAAAAGAGATATACTCTGGCACACCAATCCAAGTGATAGTGTGAGTTCAGTCTAATTTCAAATCAGGAAACCACGTGAGCACGTAAATCCCAATTCGATTAAAAATTAAATTATTGAATAATTAAAAAGTAAGTTTTAAAAACGATTCATATTTGATGGTGCTTACTTTATAAAACATAATATCGAGACAAAAAAGAGAAACAGAGCAATCTCAATTATCAATATTATATTGTTATTAAACTGCGTTAGGTATAATAGGATGAAGTTAACTTGATTTAATTATTTAAATGTAATATAATTTTCTGTTTTAAGACGTCTACCGAATCAGAAAAATTAATCATGTTGAAGTTATCATTGAAATCACTGCACATACATCGTAAAGGTTCATGAAGAGCGTAATTAGAACTGCACTGACTCAACTTGAAAAACAGAAAATGTCTAGTTCCTCTCCTTGGAATGTTAAAATTTAGAGCTGAGATGAGATATTCCGAATTAATCTCGCCACGAAGTAATTTATACAGAAACATGACATTAAGCAGCCTTCTTCTGCTTCTTAGGGAAGGTAGTAAAATAATTTTAAGGCGTATTTCATACGATGGAAGCATAATATTGGGGTTCCAACAACTATGACGTAAAGCAAAAAGTAAAAACTGTTTTTGAACGGATTCTATGGCGTCGATGTAGACATTATATTGTGGGTTCCATACAACTGATGCATATTCAAGAATTGGCCTTACGAGAGAGGTATATAATAATTTAGTAGTAAAGGGATCCCTGAATTCTTTAGCCCATCTTTTAATGAAACCAAGGACTCCTCTTGCCTTATTTATCACCATATTAACGTGGAGATTGAAGCGAAGTTTTGAATCCATAATAACACCAAGATCAAGGAAACTATTTCTAAGTTAGTGTTATTTATAGTGTAATTTATGTTACTAGCAGATCTTCGCGAGAATGTCATTTGCTTACATTTTTTTAAGTTGAGATTTAATATATTTAAGCTACACCAGTCCACAAGTCTATTTAGATCAGATTGTAAAAGATGTCGTTCTTCGGGTGATTTGTAACAAAGAAAAAGTTGCACGTCGTCAGCGTACATTAAGACGTTACAGTGTTTTATTACCGAAGGAAGATCATTAATGAATAGTAAAAACAAAACCGGTCCAAGATGACTGCCCTGAGGAACGCCAGAAGTGAACGAAATATTTTTTGAAAGAGAATTCTTATATAAAACCTTTTGAGTACGTCTAGATAAATACGAATTTATCCAATTTAATAATGTGACAGGAAACCCAATAAGGTGGAGTTTTTTCAAAAGAAGATTATGATTAACACTGTCGAAAGCTTTGCTAAAGTCCGTATAAATAACATCAGTCTGCAGTCCCAAAGTACAACCATTTATAACACGCAAAGTAAACTCTAAGAGGTTTGTTGTAGTGGACTTACCCTTCAGAAAACCATGTTGAAAGACAGAAATGGTGGAAGACACGGAGTGGGTTAATTGATCAGTTATGATTTTCTCAAATAACTTAGGGATTGCACTTAATTTTGCAATTCCTCGATAGTTAGAAACATCTATCTTGGAGCCAGATTTATGAAGGGGTATAATATAAGAATCCTTCCATATAATAGGAAAATAACCACTATGCAAGGAAATATTCAAAATGTTTGCTAGAGGAGTACTCAGGTTTGTAGCACATTGCTTTAAAATACAGCTTGGAATTTTATCAGGGCCGGTCGTAAAAGAAGATTTTACTTGTCGAAGATAACACATGACAATATTTGGGTCTATTACAGGAGTTTCAAAAGAGTTAACTGGCGGGAGAAAAGGATACACCGTGCTAGTATTAAATGGTATATCGGAGTAAGTTGATTTAAAGAAGTTTGCAAACATGTTAAAAATCACATTGTCACAAGATGATTCTTCCTGATTGAATTTCATAAGGGGTGGAAAACTGGAGGCTTTACGTTTTGAGTTAACAAAACTATAGAAAAGTTTTGGATCATCTTTAAATTGAGATGTTATGTTAATTATATAAGCAGAATAGCATTGTTTATTTAATAGTTGATATCTATAACGACAAGAAGAATAGGAAGCAAAGTCTAAACTAGAACCAGATATTTTATATTTTTTAAATAAACGATTTTTTAAATTTTTAAGTGTCTTTAGATCATTTGGAAGCCAGGGTGGATTTAAAGGATTGGAGAAACACCTTTTTTTTGGGACGGACAATAAGGAACACCTTTGCAGAGTATCATTGAAAAACTGTACAGAAGATTCGACGTCATAATATGAATATGATGTTCCGCTAGTTAAAATTGGAGACCAATCAGTCTGCGAAAGTAAGGAATTAAGTTTTACATAGTCCGTTTTCTTAAAATTATAAACTTTTTTATTTCGCGCATCAGAAGTTACTTTATCTTCTTTTTCGTGGGGGAGTAAAACTGTTATTTCAAGAGTTGGATGATGTACATCTTCTGGAAGAGATACGGGATTCGAACAATGGAGATTAACAGTAGTGCATCTATCTACAAATACAAGGTCTAGGGTTCTGTGGTTTATATTTAAAATTTCATTGACTTGTTGAAGACACAGATCAGACAGCTTATCTAATAAGTCATTTATCCAATCACTATTGGAAACAGGAGTAAGAAATGAAGAATCGTCAGACGATCTCCAAGTCACAAAAGGTAGGTTAAAATCACCCAAAACAATAAGAACGTCTTTATTTTTTAACAAATTATGAACTTTTTCGATGGCGTGTAAGTGTTTTAAATACATTGTTAAGTCACATTTAGGAGGAATGTAAGAGCAGGTAACATAAATAATACTATTATTTAATTTAACTGCAACACAAATGAACTCAATGTCACTGGTGTCAAGAATTGTCAATACAAGCGAGTTTTGAACAGCTATCAAAACACCACCACCGATCTTATCATGACGATCTTTACGAAAAATTTGATATTTATTGCACATCATTTCAGAATTTATATTCAAAATCAAAACTGTTTATGAAAATATCGGAAAGTTTGGAGTTAAGACCCCTGACATTTTGGTACACAAGCTCTAATTTAGACTTGCGGTTTATTAATCGTTTTTTGGATGAGATTCAGGGCTATTTCGGGGACGCGGCAAATGTCCAACATTTACCGGTCTTGGATTGCTTTTAAATTCAAATTCGCGTACAATTGTGTTAGGCGGCCAAAAGTTTACATCAACTATGGAATTAAATAAATTTTCAGGAACTGTTAATCTAAAAGAAGTAATCGATCTTACATTTGAATATTTTAATTTATGAACCGAAAGATGCAAGGAACAATTCAACTTTGATTTAATGAAAAAATCTATATCAACCTCTGTTGTATCCGCAGCTAAGCGAGAAACAAAGATTGATTTAGTTGGTGGAAATGCAATGATTGGCTTAGGTGGAACAGAAACCTGAGTAGTAAGAGGAACAACCTGGAAATCGACCAAAGTTGGTGAAAGAGAAACAGTTTGGGCATAAGACATGATTGGCAATGAAGGTGGAGGTGCCAGCACTGGCAAAGGAGCAGAAATCGATATGTTTGCTGTATTCGAAGTAGAAGTTAAAATAGGTGGAGGGGCTGTTATACCACCAATGTCCATGTCATCAGCAATGTCATGTACAGAAGAATGTAGAGTTGGAGTTGAATCCGTTTTTTGCTTACTACGCAAAGACATGTGTTTTTTTTTTCCTTTTGGGAGAAGGAATTGACTCTTCAATATATTTAAAATCGTCGAAAAGAGACTGATATTTGAAAAATTTTGCAGAAAGCGAAGAAATTTCCTTACTTATTTCAGAGAAGCCTTGCTTTGTCTGCTTGAAAAGCTTGTAGAAGTTGATGTCAGCCAATCTACATTTCTCGCAAGACCAACGCAACCCTTTACCTTCCTTAATACAATCCGCAACTCGGCCTGTCACCCCTGCACATTTGGTATGAACAGCATTATCACATAACCAGCATGATAAAAGCCACTCAGTTTCACCCCTTACAGAGCAGCCAGGCTTAGCACAAATCATATTAAAATAATGCAGATAAAATGACGAAAATAAGGCAAAAAAAAACACTGCACTTAAATGACAAGCAACAATTTTAACAAATTTTATCAATAAGAATAAAAAGAAGAAAAAAAAGAAAAATTAGCTTTGTAACCACCCTGTACTAAAAGTGCCTAAAAGTATACAGCGATTAACAAAAGCAAGTAGCAAAAATTAAAATTCAATTGATGCACAACTGCTAATGTAAAAATGAGACAAATAATCAAACAACAGAAACAAGCGAATATGAATGTAAACACAAAACTCAAAAACTTAGCTTCCACAGCTTATGAAAAAAAAATTTGTTAGAAACAAATTTTATTTTTCTTCTTTAATAGAATTAAGTGAAAAAATAAACAAAAATTACAAAAACCTGACTGGAGAACGTCCTCAAATGTCCCAAAAAGTACAAGTTTACACAGAAATTAGTTTTAAATATTCAAACACACTGGATTAACTTAAAAATTTTCGCAGCTAAGTTAACAAACAATCTATTTACAACGAGAGTTGATTGAGAATATTGGATATTTTAAAGTAAAGGTACACACATATCTTCAACATCTTTTCTGCAAATTGGACAAGTTAGTACTTCGCGATTTTCTTGTAGCTCAAAATATTTACGTTGCAAAAGGTGCCTGCATGGCATTAGCCTGCAGACGTCCTTTCGTAGCACTGACATCACACATATTGCACAATTATCTGAAAGCTCCATTAATTCAACTTCAAATTAAAATAATAACAGAAACTTGCACAGCAAATTATATTCAGACGTTGCTATTGACGAATTAATATTATTAATTGACATAAAAATCAAGTGTTTCTCAAGTAGGTTTTCTTTACCCTTTCCGTTATTCTATGCATATGGAAAAGTGACTTTGTAGTGCCTTTTGAATTCAAAAAAATATTTTGTAATTTTAGTGATACTATTATCTTATATCTCTATATTGTACTTTGAAGTTTTTTTTACAAATTAATGAAACAGAAAGCTTCGTTTCGTATATAACAAAAAATATTAGTTCGTTTTTTTTATATATTTTAATAAAAAAATTAATTTATTTGATAACTTATGTAAGTAATTTTGTCGGTAATTATGTAGATTAGATATACATAAAAATAATTATAATTGTTGATTTTACATGATTTAAATACAAATTCTACATGTTTGATAGGTTAAATCATACTTGATTTCAAGTATGTATTTAAATCATATAAAATCAACATAATAAATAACAAGGTCATTTAAAAAAACTTTCATCAAATGGTAGAGCACGACCAAACAGAAACAGAGTGAAAATATATCAGCAAAATCTAAAAAAAAAACTACTTCAGTAACCATGCTTTTTTAGTGGAAGACTGTTGGACTCTATAATAATAACATAAGCATAAAGACTAAAGTTAAGCAAAAATACAACAACAAACATGAAAATATGAAATGAGAGAAAAACTGAGAAATTAACTCTTAAAATCTCATCGCCTTTGTGGTGCATTGCGCTAATGCGGGCTTGCACGGCGTATCACAAAGATTTCTGATAAAGCCCTTAGCAGGGCCGAAATTGCAATAAAATCAGCTAGAGATGTTTTCCCTTTTATTGAAAACGTTGTTGTTGTTGATTTGTTTTTGTTTCTTTGAAAAGATTCGTTAGAACAATTAATTGTTCTAACCTTGACCTAAAGCTCAACAAACGATTTTAAACTATCAAACAACTAGAATTTGTATTTAAAATCAAGTATGATTTAAACTATTAAACATTTGGAATTTGTATTTAAATTATATAAAACAACATAATAAATAAGAAGGTCATTTAGAAAAAACTTGAATAATTATAATTATTATAATAGTAGATTATAATCATTGCTTTAGTAACTTTTAAGAAAATTAGATCCCAAACATCATTTAATAAGGCTTGATGCTCTAAAACCACTTTTGCAAACAACATTTTAAAAAACTGCCTTTGATTATTCAGAACGTAGGCTTGAACAGCAATAAAATGGAAAACAATGATTTGTAAAGTCAAAAACAATAAAGAACTTCCGAACGGGTTAAATACTAATAATATTACACATTCTGAACTACATTTAATATTTTCTAAAATACATGTTATATATTCTTAACTAAAGTCCATATGTTCTGAAATACATGTTACAGTTTCTGAACTACGATTCATATTTCTGAAATACAATTGACGATTTCTGAACCACATGTTACAATTTTGAAATACAACTTACGCTTTCTGAATCTTAACTTACTATTCTGAACTACATTTAACTAATCTGAAATACAATTAACGAATTCGGAATTTCAACTTATAATTCTGAACTACAATTTACTTTTCCGAATTACAATTTATTTTTCTGAACTACAATTTACTATTCTGAAATACAATTAACGATTTCTGAATTTCAACTTACTATTCTGAACTACAATTTACTTTCCTGAAATAAAACTTACGTTTTCTGAACTAAAACTTCAAAAGGTGTAGTTGGCATAAAATATTAGTTATAAGAATCATTAATTAATTTAAATGTGACAATTCATTTTTTTAAAATTACATAAAATGTATTGTTATGAAAGCCAATACGTTAAAAAAGTTAATTAAAATGTTTAATTCTCATTAATTATATTTAATTTTGAGAGTATTGCCTTACTTTTTCTAGCTTGAAGTTTTCAGAGGCTGAATATTTGCGTACTTTAAAAGTATTTTGATTAAAAGGAAAAAACTTGTATTTGTTATGGTCAATAAATTCCTACATCTTTCCGACAAAAATATAATCTGCAGCTTCAACGTTTTCTTTAAAAAAAAAAAAGAATTGTATTTACACAAAAATGGAACATGGCTTAAGGAGTTAAGATATGAAAAGCTTAGATACGTTGTAGACTGCCTTTTCTATCAATTTTCATAATGGTTCCTCCAGCAGCTTCACAAGGACTTTTAATCAAAATACTTTGAAAGTACTCAGATATTCAACCTTTGAAAACTTCAAGCTAGTAAAAGTAAAGCAATAACTTACAATGGAATATAATTAATTAGGATTAAACCTGTCAGCCCGATTCTGAATAATTTTTCCCGGGGAATCGGAAAGGATAGTTTTAATTTTTAAGATAAAATTCAAGAACATTTTGGAAATTTTTAATGAAAATTTGTTTATCAACCGTCAATATTCATGAGTATAAACAAAAAAAATGTGATGTCTCTATCTGCTATCTTAAAAATTAAAACTCCTTTTTCCGATTGCCCAGGAAAATTATTCAGAATCGGGCTGTTTAAATAAACATTTTGAACGTATCATTGGTTGCGTTCAAGAGACACAAAATTTACTCAGTTGTGGCGCAACCGTTGAGTATGTGCTTTCTGAACGCAAACTGATCAGTTTCTGATTAGCTCAACGTGTTGATTGTTTTGGCCGCGAATTATTTTTCCGATATTCTTACTCAACGTGTTGAGCTAGAAAGTTTGAAAGTTCGAAGAATTTGATTACTTAGAAATAAAGGGCAAAATAACGCAAAAGTAAGTGAAACAAAGAAAACAAAAATTTAATTAATAATAATTATTGAAGAAATGAGTGGGCCCCAGATGGTTAAAGTTGACTACACGCTTGGAAACTGCATTTATCAAGTTACAGATACGGAAGACGTGCATATGAAGCTGCAAAGTAGTAAATTCAGTTAAGAAATTTGTTAAAATTTAATACATTGTAATTAATTTACAATGAATTTTACACGGAATTTTTAAATTAATATTTCAGCAAATGTGCTACGTCTCCTGAGTTAGTTGCTGTTGTGAATCATCTACCTACATAAATATCAATTATTTCGTCCAAATTCATATTATTAATATGTATTCTTTATTTTTTTGCGCCAAATTGTAACAATTTCTGAAACCACTGTGTGACAGAAAATTTAACATAGCGTTCAGAAGGCACACAAAGTAGCGGAAACTGATTCTGATCACTTACTCAACGCGTTGAGTAAATTTTGTGTAGCCATTATCTGCATTCCCGTGGCACTAGATCAGATAAAATCTCATTGGAACAACTTAAGTTCAACTTTATAACAATTTGGTACTACTGTCTTGAAACAGCTGTTTGAAGAACAATAACAAAAGAGAACAGCAAATATTGTAGCTTTTTTGACAAAACTAACAAACGTTTTTCTAAACACGAACGAATTTTAAGGATTTGTATATTTTAATTATTATTAATTTAATTTAACTAACTTTTTCTTTTCAATTAGTTCCATTTTGATTACTTTGTTTTATACCAAAACGCCCATTGAGCAATGAAACGTCAAAATACGAAAATAAAAAGTTATTTTCATTTGCCAACTATGTCCGTTTTGATAAAAAATGCTTGAAACTTAGCAGCATTTTAAGATCTGAAATAGAGCCAGAAATTGAGCTGGTTCTAATTTTTGTTTTAGTTTTGTTTGATAAAATAGAGCGGCACTCTAGATCAACGACCACGGGATTGCAGCTATTAACTTATGCTATGTTCAAGCTGAGAACTAAATGCGCATTAACGAAATCCACATTTACGAACGGCCTTTTACTCGTTGTAGCAGTAACAGAGACAAATATATATAGTAAATGCTCTAAATGCACATTTAGCTCTCACTGTGAACATAGCATTATATAAGAATACATATTATGTAATTTTAAAAAATGAATTGATTAATGATTACTTTAACTTAACTAATGATTCTTATCACTAATATTTTATGTTAACTAGAATTGAAAATTAATTTTCTTTATGGACTATAATAATACTATATTGTAGTTTTAATTTTATGTAATATATGATTAAAATTTAATGTAATAAATGTGCTATTTCATTTACTTTAATGTTTTTAAAATAAAAATTCAAATTTGTGTCTCAATTAAAACTTTTAAATATATTAAAAAGGTATATTAAAAAAAAGTCGTATCTTTGTGAAAAGTCAAAATAGCAGAAGCAAACTTAGAAGCATGTAAAGACTAAAGTGGGGACTATATTTCCTAAAAGTTTCCGATTTTTATAAGGTTCTCCACATGCCCATTTTAGGAGCCAACGTAGGAATTTTTCTTAAAATTTAAATTTTCAAAGGTTTTTTCTTTAAGAATATTATGATGAATATGATGTCCGGAAACTTAAAACTATACATTCCTGTTCTAGATTGCAAGTACTCATGGCTGATAAAAATTAGCGGTTCCGAACTAATAGTGTGGGCACAGGATCTGATGCAATATCTCAAAATCAACAAATTTTATCAACTTTTCAATGGCTTACTACTTAATAATTGAAAAGATGAGATAATTCTATTTTTTATAAGAAGCACATCTTCTAAAAAGCAGATTAAATTTCAATGCTAATTATATCTATACATATAAAAAGCAAAACACTGTCTGTTTGTCTGACCAGTCGATTTCTTTCAGGTAGGAAATGGTTTAGAAATTTTGCCACACCCCCTTTTACCGCCCCCAAATCAATTAAAAAGACGAAAATTAGGTTATTTAGTTTGTTTGGTTACTGTCGGCAACTGTACTAAAAATATGTTTCCAGGTCCCCTTTTGCCGCCCACAAATAAGTAAAAATGCTATATTGCAGTCGGTTTTTGGTGCATAAGACTTAAATTTGATAATATAGTTTGTATGGGTACTTTCGGCAACTGTAATAAAAATGGGCATGGTCGCACTATAGCTCCGCCCACTATTTGAGAAATCATTAAAATTGACTACTGAACCGATTGAGCTTAAATTTTGTCTAAGTTTGTATGAGTGCTGTCAGCAACTGTACTAAAAATTGGTTTCCATGCCCCTTTTACCGCCCACAAACCAATAAAAATGCTTTATTTCAGGCGGTTCGGGTCGTATAAGACTAAAATTTGTTAATTTATTTTGTAAAAATGGGCGTGATCACACTGTTTACGCCCCTTTTTCAGGGGATAAGCGTGGAGTGAATCAAAGTGCGCAGGTATAAACTAAATTAACCTTAATCGGTTCTTTGCGTAAATTTACACACTTCCACTTCAAGCTGATCTTTCTTTTATATAAGTTTATCAAATCGAGCTAGGATTTTGGCTCAATGTAAAAATCGTATGCATAATTTATGTTTTCAACTTTTTTCATACTAGGTGTCGCTGCTACCCTGCAAAAAAATTGTCGTAATAGGTTCTTGTGTGTAAAATTTGCACACCATAATCTTGGCGCGCCTATGTCACTGTTCTTTTGCGTTATTGTTGACTTTTGTTTCGATATTTTCCCAATTTTTAATTTGTTTTTAAATAGCTGAAACCTGGCGCGTTCTACGACGCCTCCTTGTTCGACGCCCATAAAAGGTTATTAGTGAAACGGCACTTGTAAATTGTGGTCGAATTCCGAGGCTGTGGGCTCTAAAATTGCAAAGCTATTCGATATTATAATAATTTACCCGAAAATTTCATAAAAATTGGTTCAGTGGTTTCGGAGACTACGTGATATACACACCAGAGATCTGCAACGGATAGCTTTTTTGCGACTCTGAGTACATTGGCGTCAGAAGCGGGGGGACAAGGGGCAGTTGCCCCCGCACTTTTTTAGCTAGATAAACAATTTAAAAGGAAAAGTTATTCAAAATATCAGTTTTTTTTACAACGATAATATTTTTGTATTATATATTTTCCTCTTCTTTCTCTCTTCTTCATGTTTCATGTGAAGAAATTTTGGTGAACTTTTTTTGCACCACCATTTGTACTGCCCCCCCATTTGTACTGCCCCCCCAGATGAAATTCGCTTCCGACGCGCTTGTCTGAGTATATCCGAAAAAAATAAGTACAAAAACCTACTCACCCTTAGCGCACGCAACTCGACTCATATTCTCTTCCACGAAGTTAGATTGCGGTGACTCAAATAAATATGAGTATCCTAAGTCATGAGTCGGCTCGAGAAAGATCGGGTTTTTTTCGGTTCATAAATACTTATGGTTGTTGTCGTCTTGGTGATACTTATGCTACTTGCCGAAATACTCATATTCGACACAAGCAGCCGAATTACTCAGCTCATCTGCCACAGATATGAAACAGAGCGCAGTAGAGCGCAGCAGTAGAAAGTGAGCGAGTTTTTTGTATTTGTTTTGTGCTATTTTTTTCTGAGCATTTAGATAGCATCAGATGTATTCTTCTTGTGCTGCTTTTTGTTTTTATCTTACACAGTGAAAGCTGCGCATGAGGTAAAGTTGTTGAGGCTTAAAAAAATACGCAGTTTTCTGCAATCAACAATTATTATTAAAATTTGTAAAGTATTAGTTTTTATTTTTCTGTCACCTTTAGTTGCCAAATCACATGCGCATAATTTAAATTAAACTTATATTTGGGTAATTCACAGTTCATTGTAATGTTTTAATATATTAATAT
The DNA here is from genome assembly GCA_963920525.1 of Dichetophora obliterata. Classification (NCBI taxonomy): domain Eukaryota; kingdom Metazoa; phylum Arthropoda; class Insecta; order Diptera; family Sciomyzidae; genus Dichetophora; species Dichetophora obliterata. The sequence continues at coordinate 154,358,915 of OY986436.1, read as the reverse complement.
TTTAATGTACTAATTGTTTACAACTTTGAGCACAACTTAATTGAAAAGTGTTGATTGCAGTTTCAAAACAGCGCTGGAATCTTTAATATGTAGCTCAGATGTTTTAGATTCTATTAAAAGTTCAATAACTCAATTTAATATTCAGTTTTATTGAAAACTTCTTTAAAATTATTTACCAGGCAACTCTTTTTTATTCACGTTAAACAGCTGCTCACGAAATAACACATTAACACTCTACAAAAGCATGCCTTAGGGCATGTACAAAAGTAGCAACATTTAACACACCGGTTTAATTTGTGTTTAAATGCAAAACAAAAACAAAAAATTTACAGGCAAAATAGCACATTTCAGAATTAGCACATTAAACCTTAATTAGCATGAACTGTGAATTGCCTAATTGTACTTGTTTACGCACAAGAAGAAGGCACTGGTGCCGGCCTTTGTTTTTTTTTGTTTTTGTTTATGCCTAACAAACCAAAATCACAAGCGTTGTTGTTGTTGTTTTCTTCTCTCTAAAGTGCAACAATAAAATACCAAGAACTAGTTTTCGAAAAAAAAAAACAAAAAATGAGAGCTGGCATTGCGTGCAGACAAGTGCTTACAAAAAGTGCATACGCAAAAAAAACATGCACACAAGTAACCAGCAGCGTGATCTATTCTGCGTTGAAAACATTACAAAACACTGAAATTTTCAAATTAAAAAAAATTTAAATAAGGAAATCCAAAAATTAGTTTGCATATATAATATCATTTTATTTCATTAAAAGTCTTACCTTCTACTAATTAACGCTAAGATACGTTGGCAGAGAACAGTACAGACAGTACTCAGAGTACACTCAAAATGCATTCGGATCGAGTGCCTTTGTAATAAACCATGTTATAATTATTTGACAATGTAGCCGTGATAGTTTTTTGGCAATTGATAGTTGTCAAAAACAGCTAAAGGAGTTGTAGTGTTCTGCTGTTGACTAGCTATGTTCTTATTTTTAACTTTTCTTTGATTCATTAAATTTGTTCGCGAAGTTTATTGGAATGTTTTTAGTTTGCTACGATTGACTAGCTATGGCCCTTATGAGCTTCGTTCGATCTTCGATTGTAGTCGAAAGGCCTGATCGAACGAATTTGCATTTGGTATTATAACGTGCTTTCGACAAAGAGTAGCGCTATTGTGAATTTCGTTCATATTTTTTATTCACGGTAGTATATTCTATCAGGTGATCGTTGTTTTATTTCAACTAAATACGATTGGTTTGAAAGTTGATTGCAAAAAATAAGACAAAAAAGTTATGACTATGACGAAAATAATTTCCATACGATTCGACGCTTCGTCAGAAGAGGATGAAAGCTTGATGGAACTGGCTAGAAGTAGAAAACTGTTGAGCAATGCTTTTTTTAGCTAATCTTAAGCCACTTTGCTGTTGTTCTAACTGGTGGTCCTAAGCAATTTAATTCTGGCGTGAGTTCTTCCCATTTCTTTTTCGCCTGAACTTTGGAACAAATATCCTTTGCAGTCAAAGTTTGCTTCCATCAATGAGACCAGTTTTTCTAACTGCGATTTGTTGCTTAGATCTGCATAAAATTTACAAAAACAGTTCAATATTAGTTTTTAGTCTTTAAAAAGGAAGATATAATCACAAAATACTTAAATTTTTAACAGTTTTTGCTCAGCATGCATCGCATCGAAAGCAAAATCCTATTCGACTGAAATTTCGATGAGCAACGAACATTTCGATAGGGTTGCACTTCTCATAATAAGAATTTAACGTTCGATACTCGTTCGATAACCAGCGAAATCGAACGTCGAAAGCAACTCAATAAGGGCCAATATTCCTATTATGTTTAAGTCATTGCTTATTTTTTCCCCATTTCTTTAATTACTTGCATGAACAGCTAATTTTGACAACTACCCTTCGCCGCTCGTGAGAAAAAAGCCAGTCTACGCTACTACCTTGTCTGTAATTGTACCATGTAATAAACTTACTAAACGAACTCATTGAAAACGGCTCGAAGTGGTTCTGGTCACGCCGCTCTCGGATATGAGAATGTACTTATACCCGAAAAAATGCTAATGAGCCGAATGCCTATAAGTATTTTACACATTTTATTGAGTATGGATAGAGTTGAGAACAGCACGACACTCGGGTATGATTTGAGTATCCGAATCCTGTCGGATACTCATTGCAGTTTTCTGATACACACATACATATACTCATTTATTCATATTTTTAATAAAGATATATGGGTGGAAAAAGTAGGCGCGTCAACATTTATATATATATAGTGGCCGCCACTTGGTCCCATTGCACTTACAGTGTTGCGCAAAACAATAGCAACAAAATCGGTACGCTGCTACAAAATCGTGTATCTTTTTAAATATTAGGGACACACAAAAATGATTATAGGAACCAAAGCATATATTCATACATCATATTAAAAATAAATCATATTCAAATTTGGTTTTGTTTTCTTTATTAAATTTAAAATTAATGTGACTGCATTCAGTTTGTCTGAGAGCAAAACAAAAGCAACATAATTAATATTTGGTGTAAGATCCATTATTCTTGATAACCTATGCACATTCGAGCGGCATTGACTCTATTAAAGTAGATATGTTAGTATTAGTATATGTTCCCAATTAAGTTTCAGCGCTTCATACAGTGCAGTCTTATTGGAAAACCTTTGACCAGAAACTTTTACCTTCAAAATCCCAAAAAGATTTTCAATGGGATTCAAGTCATTGTTCAAGTCAAACGTTCAGTGAAGCGACATATTCCACTCTGAATGTGGTCGCATCTTGCTTTCTAAAATGTCATTATATACAAATCTATCCATAATTCCATAGATTTTTTTAAATGCTTCAACTTCATTATAGGAAAAACAAGTCGACCATAATGCCATCGCCTCCGTGTTTAAAATTTATTTTGCAGTTTCGGGCTTCAAGTCGTGTACCTGGGTGGCGCCGTACTGTGCACATCCCATCTGAATTAATCAAGTTGAACTTTGATTCATCGCTAAAAAACGGTTTTCGATTTTTGAACGGTCCAATTTAGGTGCTCTTTTGAAAGACTGAGTCTAAAAAACAATAAATTGCAACTAGTTGTCACAATTTCAGACATAATTGTTTAAATTGTAACACCTCACCTTGTTTTTTATTCTTAGCTGTAAGCAAAGGTTTCTCTGTCGGTCTGTAACTTCTTTAATCGTTCTCAACGGCTCGTCTTCAAACAGTGCTGTGGTGGATATCTAAATCAAGTGTCCGAACAACCTCTTTGGATGTGGCAAATGCATTTCGTTTGAACACACCACAAATGTTCCTGTCATCACGCAGCGATGTCTTCCGTGGTCGCCCTCTTTAATGTACCGTTGTTACGTCTTTTGTGATGGTATATTTACTTATTAATCTACAAACTATTGACCGATTAATATCAAACTGTTTCACGTTAGATATTTGCGAATTTTCGTTTTTATATTCGGAAATAATTTGTAATTTAAGAGCTTCACAGTATTTAAAACGTGCCATTATTAATGGAACAGTCAATATCACAACTAGCACAAAAAAAAACTTAAATGTTTATGACTTACAAACAACACGTGCTTTACAATAACGGAACTTTTACCAATAATTTTTCGAACTTCTGTTCTCTTTTTACATTTTTCAAGTTTTGTTGCTTTTGTTTTGCTCACAGACAAATTGAATTTAGTCACATTAATTTTAAATTTAATAAAAAAAACAAAACCAATTTTGAATTTGATTTGTTTTATATATGATGTATGAATATATGCTTTGATTCCTATAATCATTTTTGTGTGTCCCCAATATTAAAAAAGATACACGTTTTTGTTGCAGCGCACTTATTTTGTTGCTATTATTTGCGCAACACTGTACATACCAATTTTCACTATCAAAACGTGAACATCTCAGGAATTAGTATGATTTCCATGACCATAGTAAATATATGAACTAATGAAAAATCACGTAATTCGATGTTACGATTACTTGATTTTTTAAAAATCATGTAATCACCTTGCATGATTACTTTACTTTTTATAATCTCATGTAATTACTTACCATGAGTACTTAATTGAAAGTATTTTTATTTGGTTTTAATGTGATTTTTCTGAATATTTATAACAATCAAGTAATCTGTGCAATATGAATTAATGTAACCATAATCAGTAATCGTGATTTATAATCATAGCCATCCCTGCTCCACGTTTAAAAACGTAATAGGGGTATATTAACTTTGTCACTCCGTTTGTAACGCCGATAAGGAGGCAAGGCCGGTATAGAAAAGTGTATACGTATATTCTTGATCAGCATGACCTCCGGAGTCCATTTAGCCATGTCCGTCTGTCCGTCTGTGCTCACGATAGCAGCCGTAATTTTTTAGCCATGGTAACGAAATTCAATATATAACCTTTTTATTCAAAAATGGAGGTCAAGTTCGAAAATGAGCCAAAATTACCAAAACGGTAAAATCTCTTTAAAATCCACAAAAATTAATCAAATTTTGCACAGCGTCTATAATATTTATTATAAACTTTGAGTATGAAATTTGTAAAAATGGGATGAAAACCACGCCTATCTCCCATACAAAGTGACTTACCCTAAACGGTAACATCTCTTTAAATTCCACAAAAACTAGTTTAATGACTTCAAATTTTGCAGTGTCTTTAATATTAAATGTAAAATTTGAGTAAGAAATTTGTTAAAATCAAATGAAAACCACGCCTACCTCCCATACACAGTGACTTAACCAAAACGGTAAAATCTCTTTAAAATCCCCAAAAATGAATATAATGAAATTTGTAAAAATGGGATGAAAACCACGCCTACCTCCCATACAAAGTTCACCAAAATCGTAAAATCTCTTCCAATTCCACAAAAATGAATATGACTTAAAATTTTACACAAAACCTTTAACATTAGTATAAACTTTAGGCTTCAAATTTGGAAAAATCGTCGTCCGTGGGGTTATTTTAACTATCTTAAAACTCCCTTTTCCAATTCCCCGGGAAAAATCAAGCTCTCATTACTCTCACAATAAAAATTTAAACATTTTTTTAGACCTTTTGGCGGAAATGCACATATGGTAACCATCAGATACCCTGACATTTTTTTATCAAACTCGGAAACTATTCAGCTCACCCATTAGGCGTTTTCATATGGAATGACCTATGACATATTTTATTATTTGTTTTGGTTTCAACTCCAGGTTTTTAATTAATAAAAATAATTATACAAGGTTAAAATAATGGAGCTGAAGGTCAAGTTATTTATGAAAATATGGCAATAGCACCAAAAATAACTTTGTAAAAAATCAATCACAGAGCAGATTAGATAGCCTGTTTTGGAAATAGTTACATTTCCTCTTCTTTCTGTAGTCTTGAGTGATTCAGCTGTGACCAACCCTTCAAGTAATAAATTACTCCAAATTTTAACCTTGTAAAATCATCAAAAGGTCACAATTAATTGTATAAATCTAAAAACAATTGTATCTAGTTTATTGTAAAAATATCTATTTCGTCCTTTGGGAAAAGCTTTAAATAGTTGGTCAAGTTAAGAAAAATACAAACATATACTTTAAGAAATTCATGTACTTTTACTTTTAACAAAATTTATATAAGAAATACACCTTAGTAAAAATCGTAGGTTACTTTGATTTCTTTTTACTTCCAATTTGCATCTTTTCCAATTCTGATTTGAGTTCGAGAAGATCCTTGTCAGGAACATAACGACGCTCCTCACATTCTTCCGTGTGTTCTTGAACAGTCAGATTAACGCCTTCAGGCAGTGCAGCCTGTGCTATACGCAAAAAAACTGGGTACGTTGGAGCATTCACATCTACCAACTGAATATTACGTTCAAATATACTTAACTTATATTCAGCATCAATAATCGTCGAATTGGGTTTCAGACGCTGAGCCTGTGTAACATGTGGTGGAAGTGCGTAGCTAAAATAATTTAGATTAAAAAAGCGACCTTATATAAATACAGCTGTGAGCTAGCTAACCAATCTGAAACATCGATGTACAAGTATTCGGCTACGCTATGTAAAAAACGCTGATAATTCTCAAGAATGGGGTAATCGTACCCTTTTATTTGAATATTAAGACATTCGTACTGCGGATATGTTGGCTTCAGAGACTAGAAATACAAATTCATATAAAAAATGTAAAAGCAAGTTCCTAACTTCTCACATCCAAATAGTCAGGTTGGTACACGCTGTGGTTTGCTACACATCTAACATTTAAACCATAATAACCAACCCTCTCAGGTAACTGGCTGCCAATAACTCGACACAGTACTAAATTAATCTAAAAAATTCATTTATTTTTTAAAATTTATGAAAATATTATAAGTTACATTTTTTAGCATATTCCCGCAAGTGAAAAATTTAAAGACCAAGATGAATCCAGTGTTGTCAGATGAAAATACCTCAAAAATTCTCTTTATTCCGCATTAGGGGGTTTCAGACGAACGTACATGTACGCTGACATGTACGACGGCAAACTAACCGGAATATTTTGTTGAGCTTTCAAACAATCGTACATGTGTGACGACTTCATTTCAATGCGGGCTCTCAAATAAAACACATCGGCGTCATGGTGTAAGAAAAGCAGGTGCTAGTGAGTTTTTGACAACACCACGAATTTCTTTGCTTCTGTCAAAAAATTGTGAGCGAAAGAGCGGAACTGTTGATAGTTGTCAAATTGTGTTGATAGTTGTGTTTTTATTGTGCGAATTAAGTATAAATAAATATTTAATACAATTAATTGTGCCGTGTTGTGTTGACAAAAATTTATTGCAGTTGTCTTTACCGATTTGCCAAGTTTATCATTGAATGTTTTGGCCATTTTATCAGAAACGTGCGCTGGAAGGTGCCGCCGACATGAAGCTTTGGGCAGCATGTATTGCATTCACATCGTCTGCTTCAAGAATATATCGAAGGACATATTCTCACTTTAATCTCACTATGAATCTTATGAACTTGCAGAAAGACACGAAATTAACAAAACTTGTCCTCATTGCAATTCACCATCAGCTGTTTTTGACAAGAGCGGGGAAACATAGTTTTATCGTTTTGAGAGAGAAGTGTCAAACTCACTAACACCTCTATTCTTACACCATGATCAGCGTAATGGCTGAACAATTTTTTTATGACCTTATGATTTAGCAGTAATTTTCCATATTTAGATAATTTTATATAAATGTTAATTAATAATAAACAATTATAAAATGTTTCAAACGTTTTTCCATATAAATTTTCTCTAATATTTTTTCCGCTTCGTTGTTCACCCGCTGATGCTTTTAATGAAATGAAAAAATGCAGGAAGTCGGACCGAGTTGCGTTCACATGCTCAACATGTCGGTCCGACCAGCAGAAAAATCAAAATTTTTTTATTTTCGTCCGACTGTCTCATGTGCTTTCGAGACAGTACCCTACAAGAAATAGCTAACCAGAACTCTTACACAATCACATACATTTTTCTGTTTACAACCACATTCGCATACTCATTTCAGTGTCAAAAATTGTGAAACAGGGAAAAATATGAACATTTTAGCAAGTGCATGTGAAAGAAAGAGAAGGTATCATTATTAAAAATCATGTCCAATTTTTGCATATCCGCCATTGTAGTTTACCATTTCGCTAACAAAAACCAAGTTCTGCAATAAAAAAATTAAATATCTTTAAATTGCTTAATGTTGGAACGCTGCTACCCATCAAAGAAGGATGAGCCAATAAGCACGCTTGCCAATATCAAGAATTCAGTGAGCATTTCAACATTCGCCACATCTAATTCCACTCCCAAAGTCGTCGGCACAGAAGTGGCTCGCAGTAGCAGCAACAACAGTAAGAACAACAACAACAACAATAAAAAATGTTATAATAAATTAAAACCATTTGTTTCAAGACACTAACGAATTGCATGCATTTTTATTTTTTAAGAGGTACGTTAGATAAAACTGATTTTTACGTTATATCTAACGGTTACATATAACTGAGTTTTCGGTTAGATTTATCTGGTGAGATTTGGTTACCTATAACCTGTATTTTAACTCCAATACTAATTTGTACTGGGGGAGTTAATTTTGTACTTAAAATTTATATGCTTTCAGAATATATGAGCTTCTAAATTAAACGTATGCTCTGATTGAATGCTGTACAATAACTGACTTTATTGAAAGACAAAAAGAACTTAAAAACTAGACAAGTTATATAAAAAAGAATACCAAAGTCATAAATGCATTGTAGCGGGAGAGAACTTGTTGCTCATCTGCAGGTATGGGTACTAATACATTTACTGCTTCTGTGTTGTTTCTGTTTTTATTTAATTTTTGCACTTTTTTCTGCTAAATAAGCCTTCAAACTCTTATACTCCACACTGCAGTGCACAGTGGCGGGGAAAAAATTATGCTTCGGCGTAAACATTCTCCCCACCTTGAAAGTATCCATATACTTTCAAAATAAAGTTGAAAAAATTAATTAAAGTATTAGTCTAAAGAAATAATCATGTTAACAGTTTTGTGTTTATATGAATGGTGATATCTCAAACTATTATAATTTCGTGTTCTATTATTTTCAAGGCATCACTCAAAGAATAGGCAGTGGGCAGATTTTATGTACGTTTCTTTTTAAGACGCCTGATGATGTTCGAAGTGAGACGACTCTAACAAGTCTATCATCTCCGGGGTAGATTCCTTCAATTCTCCCCAGCATCCATTTATGTGGAGGGAGATTATCTTCGGCAACTATGACTAAAGTTCCAATTTTAATGTTTTCGGAAGTTGTAGTCCATTTACGCCGCTCTTGCAATAACGCAAGATATTCCTTGGACCATCTTCTCCAGAATATCTGTTTTATGTGCTGAATCCGTTTCCATCGATTGACTGGTGGAACATTTAAATCATCCTCATTAAAAGGTTCGGGAATACAGTTAAGAGGTCTGCCAGTCAAAAAATGACCTGGTGTAAGGGCTTCTAAATCATTCGGATCAGACGATGCTGGATACAGGGGCCTTGAATTCATGATAGCTTCTATTTCAGCGACGACAGTGGTAAGCTCCTCGAAAGTGAGAGACGCTCCATTTATATGGTGAACAAGCATCGATTTTGCTACTTTAACAGCACTCTCCCAGAGTCCACCCATATGGGGAGATTGAGGAGGAATGAAGTGGAAATTTACACCGCGTGCTGCGCAGATATCGCTTACTTTATTTGGATCCACATCTTTGAAAAGCTCATTCGCCAGTTCTCTTAGTTTTCTAGCGGCTCCAGTAAAATTTGTAGCGTTGTCGCAGTATAGATCCGAACTCAAACCACGTCGAGCAAAAAACCTTTTTAGCGCGCAAAGAAAAGCTGCTGTAGATAAATCGGAAACTACTTCAATATGGCAAGCTTTCGTCAAAAAGCACACGAATATGGCTAGATAGGCTTTTGTTGGTCGTTTACCCCGTAATTTAACATGTATTGTTATGGGACCAGCGAAGTCCATACCAGATTTTTGAAAAGGGTGCGTCCCACCCATAACGCGATCTTTTGGTAGGTTGCCCATTTGCTGCTCTATGGCTCTTGGTCGCTGCCTAAAACATGACATACACGATCTGACTACTTTTCGCGTAACTTTTCTGGCGTTAACAATCCAAAACCTCTGCCTAATAAATGCTGATAGAGCTAGAGGACCCGCATGCGAATTAATTTTATGTAAATAACTTGCAAGCGCAAATGAAAAAGCATGTTGGCACGGTAAAATTGCCGGGTGTTTAGCTGTAAATTCAAGTTCGGAATTTGAAAGCCTGCCACCTACTCGCAAAATTGGAACGCGTTTAGAATGATCAATAAACGGGTTAAGTTTTTGTATTTTTGATGATTTTATAATATGATTAGAACTAATTGCTTGCAGCTCGCCAGCGAATGAAATTTTTTGAATATTAAATAAAATGTATTCAAGTCCTAATCTGAGTTCTGAGACCTTTAGCGCTGCTGAATATGGGGTATTTACACCGCCAGCTAGTTTCTCTCGAGCATTATTCACCCAGCGCGAAATATAAGCAAAAACTCGATTCAACTTCAAAAAACAATTGAGAAATTTGCAGTCTGAAACCAAATCTACTGCAGAAGTTGGATTTATAGTGAGAACGATATTATTTTGACGCCCTTCTGGTACAGACGCGTTGTCACTATTTAGAATGAATCTCTTCGGAGGCCAGCTAGCAACATCTGAACTCAAGAAAAGAGGACCCTTGAACCACAATGCGTTATCTTTAAGCTCGCCAGGCCACATACCCCGAGAAACAATATCGGCTGGATTGGATTTTGACTCTATTTTATGCCATTCAGACGCTTTAGAAAGTTCTTGAATTTGCGAGACGCGATTAGCAACAAAAGTCGTCCACCGTGAGGGATGCGACGATATCCAGTGAAGAACTATAACCGAATCTGTCCAATAAAAAGTGGAATTAAACCTGATTGATAAAATTTGCTGTATGCGATTCATCAGCTGAGCAAGCATGACAGCACCTTGTAATTCTAAGCGCGGCAGAGAAGTAGATTTGAGCGGCGCAATCTTAGATTTTGCAGTTAGCAAATTTACCGATATATCTCCATTATCGTCTATTGTTCGAACATAAATCGTGCAACCGAATGCTCGTATGGAGGCATCTGAGAAGCCATGCAACTCTATGAGTTTTGCTGAAGAAATATCAGCAACAGCTCGCGGAAATTTAAATTCCGACACTAATTTTAGCTCGTGGCGGTATTTAAGCCACCTTTCGTGTAAATTTTGTGGTAAGGACTCATCCCACTCTAGCTGTAAGAGCCATAGCTCTTGCATGAAAACCTTTCCCAGAACAATTATTGGATTGAGTAGTCCTAAGGGATCGAAAAGTTGAGCTAGCTCCGACAGCACTATTCGCTTTGTAATTTTGGCAGAAAATTCATTGCCATAAGAAAATCCAAACTTGTCTTGGTTAGAATACCATAAAACACCCAACGTTTTTGCACAATCGTTATTTTCAATACTTAACGGTTCTTGCTCTTGCTCAGAGCCAAAATCCTGAATTGTGAACGAAGTGTTCGATCTCCATTTGTGCAGCTCGAATTTGCCAAGATTGAGAAGATCTGTTATCTGACTTTTTAAAGTAATAAGCTCCTCGATTGTATCTGCGCCTGCCAATATATCATCCATGTATACGTTTTTCAGTAAGACTTCGCTTCCATGTGCATATTTTTCATGATTCTCAGCTAAAAACTGTAAGCAACGCACTGCCAAATAAGGCGCTGAACTAGTGCCGTAAGTTACAGTTTTTAGACGCAATATATCTATATTTTGCGATTTATTTTCGCGCCAAAGTATACACTGCCAATTACAATCTTCTGCAGCAACTAAAATTTGTCTATACATTTTGGATATATCAGCAGTTAACGCATACTTAAAAAGACGAAATCGAACTAAAATATCAAACAATTCCGGCTGCACTCTAGGCCCAATGAGTAAATTGTCATTTAAAGAAAAACCATTGCTTGACTTGCAGGAAGCATCAAAAACGACGCGCAACTTGGTCGACGTACTAGTGGGGCGCAAAACAGCGTGATGTGGCATAAAATATTTAAATTCTACAAGAGGCAAATGCGTAACGATTTCTAAGTGATCTAACTCGCGATATTCGTCAATAAATTTTTTATATTCGGATTTCAAGTGTGGATTACGCCCTAATTTTTTTTCTAAACATTCGAATCTTTTCACCGCAATCGAATATGACTCGCCAACTCCTACTGGCGGATTTTTAAATGGCAGTCGAACTACGAATCGGCCAGACAGTGTGCGCTTTACAGTGGCCAAAAAATAATTTTCGCAGTCCTGTTCCTCAGGAGTTAAATTCGATGATTCTGAAGTCACTTTTTCGCATTTCCAAAACTGCTCTACTAATTCGGACAGTCTGTTATTCTCCTCCACTGCACTATTGGACACTACAACCGATTTTAACTTTTTTGAGTGCATGTATTCACCAGCTAAAATCCATCCTAAGAGAGTTTTCTGTAAAATTGGCATATTATCGCCTAAGCTGATCTGACCCACCGATAGAAGTTTGAAAAATGTCGAGACCCCGAGAAGCATATCAACCACCTTCGATTCATTAAATTTCGGATCCGCAAGCTCAATATTTTTAGGCAAGTTCCACTTGCTGACGTCGAGTACTACATTTGGAGCATATTGAGTGATAGACGGCATGACCATAAATTGGAGAGCATCCGAATAATTGGTTAGCCTAGAGCGAATTACGGCACTGACCTTGCCCAACGACTCCGTTTTTGCACTTCCTATGCCGCTTATCGAGATTCGATCGTATTCCACGCTCAACTTTAATTTATTCGCGAGATCTGCAGTTATGAAATTCAACTGGCTACCAGAGTCTAAAATTGTGCGACACTCTACAAGTTTCCCTGACAAATCTTTAACAAACAAGACTGCAGTTGCGAGAAATTTTACCGAATTCGAAGAGAGTAAGGAATACAACGAGCTCGAATGAGAAAAACTTGGAAAGTCGGGATTCGAGGCCTCTTTTTTTGAGTCTGTTAAAGTTGTCACTGGCTTTGTTTCAACTGCTGAAACTAAATTACCATCCCGTTTTCCAGTTCGGTGCAATAATTCATGATGTCTGCCTTCACACTCACCACAATGTTTAGCTGAACACTCTTTAACTGGATGCGACTTGAGCAAACATAATACACAAAGAGACTGCTTTTTGATTTCAAAATACCGTTGAATTGGCGACAACTTCAAAAATTCTGAGCAATTACCCACGTTATGATTTTTTTTACAGCATGGGCACGTCATCTCATTTCGTTCTCTGTATGTTGTCAGCGAAAAAGACTGTGATTTGTTCCCTTTATAGTGTTTATTGTTATATTTTGACGGTGGCTGACGATCATTTTTTGAATCATCCCTAGATAACGACCCGTTAAACTCACGATTCTCGAGAGCAGTACAACGATTCGCTAAAAATCTCGAAAAACCATCCCAAGACGGCAACTCTTCGAATTTCACTTGATCTTCCCATTTTTTCAATGTTTCCGAATCAACCTTTGAACGGATGAGATAGTATATGATAACGTTTGCTACATCTTCAGTACTGCCTAACGATTTGAGAGCCCTGAGATGGGAATTCACATTATCAATTAGTTCTCTTAAAACAAAAGGATTTTGCTGAGTAAGCCGCGGGCTTTCAAATAACTCTTTTACATGCGCTTGAAAAATAATAGATTTGTTTTCAAACCGATTTTTTAAAAGAGAAAGAGCGTGAGTATAATTCTCTGCTGTGAGCTCTAGCGACTCAATAGCACGCAGAGGAATCGGACCCAACGCCGAACGCAAATGCACAAATTTGGATAAATTATCTAAGTCCGAATCGTTATCAATCAACGAGGAAAATGTATTGAACCAATTTGTCCAATCCGTGTATTTACCAGAGAATGATAATATTTTAATCTTCGGCAAATTGGCCAACCGAGCAAAGGCTATAGTGCTATTTTGAGCAACTGAACCAAAATTATGTGTTGAATCCAAATGACTCGAATTTTTGCGATTATGCTCTGAAATGCAATTTAAAATGCGTGATTTTACCTCACAGTATAATTCTTCGTAAACTTGACGCTTTGAAAACTCGCTGGATTCTCCATTTTGTTCTATTTCTGATTGAACCTTGTTCAATTGCGAAAATATCGACTCAGCTATACTAGCTCGAGTTTCAAGTTCAGCAATTGCCATTGTATTTGATTTTTTGTCCATTATTGACCTTATTTTTTCCAGCGAGTTTATCAGATTTTCGCGAGTTGGGCATAAGGCCGCATGCTTATTTTTTGGTGACATAATTCCACCAAAAAAGCAAAATAAAAATTAAAAATTTATTAAACCGTTTGAAAAGAATGACGCAATACCATATATCGAAGAAATAAGGTAATTTTCAACGATCGCGTGATCTACACTTCTAGCCGAATTATATAATGACCCGTTAGACTATACACATATGTCCCGTAACAAGACCCACCATATGCCTCGTGTCGCAAAAAAAAAACAACAAAAAACAAACGTGCTACCAGCTTCCAAATAGCAAAACAAAAATTTCACTTTTCTTTGCACAACCAAATTGACTTTTTACCCTTTGGGGAAATTGTTGGATCCACCGTCGAGCTTGCTGACGAGTATATGCTAACTTTACCAGCGAAAATGACGAAAGTTCCAACGATAATAACAAAGTCCAAAGATTCTGGTCGTCTCGTGTCCAAAATAATTCCGAAATTTTGATTGGAATGTTTAAAGGTTTCTAAACAGGAACCTTGCTCTGCTACCAATTTTAACTCCAATACTAATTTGTACTGGGGGAGTTAATTTTGTACTTAAAATTTATATGCTTTCAGAATATATGAGCTTCTAAATTAAACGTATGCTCTGATTGAATGCTGTACAATAACTGACTTTATTGAAAGACAAAAAGAACTTAAAAACTAGACAAGTTATATAAAAAAGAATACCAAAGTCATAAATGCATTGTAGCGGGAGAGAACTTGTTGCTCATCTGCAGGTATGGGTACTAATACATTTACTGCTTCTGTGTTGTTTCTGTTTTTATTTAATTTTTGCACTTTTTTCTGCTAAATAAGCCTTCAAACTCTTATACTCCACACTGCAGTGCACAGTGGCGGGGAAAAAATTATGCTTCGGCGTAAACACTGTATTTATGTTAACCCTAACTAGAGAGAGAGCGAGACGGCTATATTTCAATGGTATTGGAAATTGATACGTGTGAAAAAGGGATGCCAGATCACACGTATACACGAGTTTCGGTTAATTTCTTCCCGAGGCTCTTCCTAGCATAACCGAAACTTGGTATGAAGAGGTAACCGATATTTCAGTTTAGAAAAACCGTTTTTGCTTAGTTAAATAACCGATAGTCTTCTTGTAGGGTACATGTCGTCGAGCAGAGATAAAGGTATGGGGAAACTCCCATAGAAGTAAAATATAACTGTGGGTTTAGACCGCCTGAACGAACGAAAAATTTATCGCGAACAATTTATTGCAATAAATACTTCGTTCGGAGTACTGTTTAGACCGCACGACCATCAATCGCGAACAAACATTGGCCGCCATCTTGTTCGTTCAGGCGGTGTAAACAGCAATTTGTGCATTTAGGCTGGATTACCCAAGCGTAAGGTAACGTAGCGCGACGTTGCCAATTGTCAAGCTAAAATCTGCTTAATGATAAATGTGTACAAGTCGTTACCGAAATCGTAACGTGGCGTGACGCAGCGTAGAAGTCTGTAGAAAATAGATTTCTACGCAACGTTACGATTTTTGACAGTTCGACAGCTGTGTTATAAGCGAAAAAATTTGTTTAACTTCACATTATTGTAAATTTTAATACTATATAAGAAAGAATGCAATCTTTTATTGACGAGGAGAAGTAAATAAGCCTACTAGAATAAAATGAGTGCCCTGCACTACGGCGCCTGCACTACGTTGGATTACGATTTCGGTAATCGCTTATCCTCGAGACAACGTCGCACTACGCTACATCCCGCTGCGCCACCTCACGTTACGCTTGGGTAATCAAGCCTTTTGGCCGAACATCAAGAAATGCAGGGTTGATAACTCCTTATTTTTATATTAGTACTAAAACTTATACTCCGTTTCGATAAAAACTGTAAATTAATTATAATTTATTAATTAATAATTATTAATAGCAAATAATTTGCATTACAATTACATTTAAGAAATGGATTCTGATGATGAAATAATGGCTAGTGCTGCATTTATTTTAGTGAAAAGTTTATTGCAAAAAAAGGAAAGGAAAGAAAGAAACAGCTGGGTTTCAAATTTTTTGATTCAAAGAAAACATCAAAATACCGAGATACTTTTGAACGAACTAAGCGTTAATGCAGAAGATGGGAGGTTTAGAAACTTTTGTCGCATTAATGATGATGTTTTTGAAAGTTTGCTTAAAACGATTGAAGCCAAAATAACAAAGCAAGACACAAATTATAGAGATGCCATAACTCCAAGGCAAAAGCTTGCTGTTACTTTGACATTTTTGGCAACAGGTGACTCATACGCAAGTTTAATGTTTTTATCACGAATTTCAAAACCGTCGCTATCGTTTATAATTCCTGAAGTTTGCGAGGCTATTATAACTTGCTTGAAAGATTATGTGAAGGTAAGTTATTCTAACAAAGTTTTTATATTTATAAGTTATTATATACCCTCTTTATATGACAATGAGTTTTAGTGTTTTACTAGTCACTTTACCTTTTATTGTTTACAGGCCTGTTGCTTCTAATAGAGATTAAAAAATATCTGAAAATCTAAAAAAAATACAAAAAATAATCATTATTTGCAATATTTGCCGCAGTTTCTTTTATTTTACATTATGAATGGAAGACAATTTCATCACTTAGCTACATTTTTTGATGAATCGTGAGAAATTTCATTATTTACATTATTAAACAATATAATTAATTAAAAAGTGAAATAACATTTTGATCACATGTGAAATTTTTACAAAGTTTCATATTATATTAAATTAAATTAATTAACATTAATTATTTATTAGTTACTAATTTATGCTAATTGTGCCCTATAATGAATTTTACAAGATTTAATTTAGAGCTTTAGGGCAAGTAATTTATGAAAGAGGCAACAACTACAACTCTGTTTATAAAGTCAATAACACAACAGGTAATGCAGCAGACTAATGCTGTGTGATTGACTTTATAAACAGAGTTATTGTTGTTACCTTCTTTCATAACTTACTTCATCCGAAGTTCTTAAATAAATCCTGTAAAATAAATTATGTTAATCAACTACATCAAATTGTGCTTCTTCGTCGATGTCGAAGTTGTTGATGAAGTCCACAATGGACTCGCCTTGGCACGTTTCTGCCCGTGTTTGAGTCTCTGGATGTGTTTGATTCTCTGGCGATGGACTGTAATAAGAAGCTTCACTAAAATGGCGTTGTCTCTGCGATACCATGGAACTTTGTTTGGTTAAAAAGTTATTACTATTAAAATATGATCTCGACGCTGATGGAGAACATTGGGGAGTAGACACTAAAATTGGTGACAGAATGTTTGAGATAGCAGGCGAGCTCGAAGGTATATCATATTTTCCCATGTCAGCTTCGTACAAAATTTGTGCAAATTTATGCTCTACAACACTTTTGACGTGATCGCTATATTTTCGATGCTTCTCAGCGATGTGAGCTCCAAACAGATCGCTTGCATCCTTTCTATTTTTATTTGCAATCGACTTCATGACATCTAATGCAGCTTCAATTCTTGGGTCCTCTTCCGCTCTCATTCTTTTGCGCTTTGGTGCTTGTGAAGAACTCTCAGTTTCAGGGTCTAAGATGGTGTTCAAGTTTTCAATGTTGTCTTCGACTAAAGTTTGCTATAAATATAAATAAAATATGGTTGACTATTTTTTTATAAAAAATTTATGTTATAAATATTCCTCAATTTAAATGTAAAAATAATTAAAATTAATTTCTAATCGATATGATTACAGGTACATCAAACACCGGACGAATGGAAATCTGTTTCTCAGACTTTTTTAAATAAATGAAACTTCCCACACTGCTTAGGGTCGATTGACGGCAAGTATTGCGTAATACAAGCTCCAATAAGAAGTGGCACTGAATATTTTTCTTATAAGAAATGTTTTAGTTTAGTGCTGATGGCCGTTGTAGACGCAGACTACAATTTCATTTACGCTAACGTGGGAAGTCAGGGACGAATTTCAGATGGTGGAGTTTAAGAAATTCGGACTTTTTTAAAAAGTTGCAACGAAGCGAGCTAAATCTACCTCCAAGTGAAATCATACCTGGAATGGCTGAACCAATTCCGTATTTTTTTGTTGGTGATGATGCGTTTCCACTTCAAGAACATATAATGAAACCATATCCTGGAAGCCACGAAAAAAATAGTCCAAAAAGAATATTCAACTACAGGCTGTCGAGGGCAAGAATGGTAGTAGAAAACTCTTTTGGAATACTATCTGGAGTCTTTAGAGTCCTGCGAAAACCAATTCTATTGGAACCAACAAATGCCACCACGGCTATTTTAGCATGTGTTTATCTTCACAACTTTTTCAGAAAAAACAGTGCTTCATATCGAAGAGAAATCATATATGAGGAATTTTTCGATGTATCAGCAGTACGAAGAAATGCTAGACCTTCTTTTCTTTCGTTAAGGCCAATCGCAAGACGATCTTCTAATACAGCAGAAAATATAAGAGCTCTCTTAGTACATTTCGTAAATGAGATATATCAAATAGAATATCAATATTCCAGAAACTAAAATTAATATTTGGTTTTAGCGGCATATGAAGAAAATCTTTTTATGATACAAAAAATATAGTTAATATCTTGTACGTTCTTATGTTTTATTATTTGTAATTTGTAAGACTGTAGACAATTTTTTATGTTATAAAAAAAGCTACAAAGCTAACTACTATTATAAATCAATATCGATAAGCGAAAACAATAAAAACTAGTAAAGATATATCTTCGACTGGACCGAAGTTAAAATAACCCCACGACCGTATTTTAGTTTATTCGAAGTTTTGAATGTATTATTTTGGTGACGTTAGTTTTATAAGCTGTGGTATTATACAAACATTTCACATTTGAAACTCAGAATCCTTTATATTTATTAAAGATTATAGCTGCGTTCCATTCACTTCAAAATAATCAGGTGCCGTATATTTTTATGAGCTGTCATTTCATTTTTTGAATTAATTGTTTGCATGATACAATCACTATTAGGTAGCCTTGACAGCTACCTATTTTCTCACGAGCTGCGACCATCGAATGTTAAACAAAAGAAAATAAAATAAACCGCGTGTGTCACACACATTGGCCGCATTCAGCGGAGCCAATAATTGCTCTTAAATTATTTATATAATTGCATAATAATAATAATTAAATTTAACAATTTACAATTTTCCTGACGCTTAAAGTCAAATACATTCAGAGAAAACCATCGTTCACGGAAGGTATCGCTTCCATAATAGTTCACAACAGTTTTGAACGACACACGTTCTTATGACACTTAATAGTTATTGTAACATGATTGTATGTTTGAATTTAACTTTGACTGCAACGGTAGTGCACTCTACGAGTCGTTTTTTTTACGTTCCTTTGAGAAAAATTGTTATCGCGATTAATGTGAAAGGAACGCAGCTTATGTAAACAATAACAATTTAAAACATTAGTTTTTTGTAATTTATAAATATTTTACTGTTATGATGACATCACTTTGTATGGGAGATAGGCGTCATTTTCATTCGATTTTGCTCATTGCAAGCTTTTATTTATTTGTAAATAAAAACCTTATATATTGAATTTCGTTATGATAGCTCTAAAATTATGGCTGTTATCGTTTGAAGTGAAATTAAGTATTTTACAAACACAGTGAAGTTGGCACAAACACAAAAACATTCAAACAAGGCCCAATTCAGTTTTGTAGTAAAAAAGGCGTTAATTATTTTTTGTTTTTTAGATGTATGTTTATGTAATTTTTGTTTAGCACCATTATATAATACGGTGCGGTACTAATTTTTTACAGAGAAAAACATTAGAAAAAAACGACAAAAGTTTATTTTAATGATTTATTAATAATTAATTTCAAAAGACTAAACTATTTAATTGATATTAAAATAACACAAAAACTAAACAATTAAAATGCATACCAAATTAAACTCCTTTAATATAAATAGTTTTGTGTAAATTTTCCGAACTGTCGGCTTTTAATAAGTTTTTTTTATAAGAATATCTAGTTATAGCTTGTTACCTTGGGGCGCTCATCCACTATAATTTAGGTCAAGTATTCAAAGAAATTATAAACAAATAATAAACCATTAAAGCTTATCCCAATATGTAAAAAAATTAAGGCCCTAGCCACCCTAAATAAAGAATGCGCTCATGAAATAGAACTTGTGTTTTGGCAGATGCTCTTGCTAAAAATGGCGGACAACAATTTTTTTTGCTCGGCAAGGCCTAATGTCAAAAAATGACGCTCTATCTCGCTTCCTCAGTTGACGAAAATTCCTTCCACACACGTAGAGTGTGTGTGAGTAGAAAACCATTTCCTTATCTTTTATTTCTATGGAAACTCCGTTGGAGAGGGATAGCACTATGCTTGAGTTTACGTTAAATTGACTCCAATACTAGCACCAAACATATATATGTGGTCGTCAAATCAACGGAAAACAACCCTGGTTTATGGTAGATTTAACAATTTCACCAGTTACGTTTGAGGTCCGATAACTGTAAAACTGCATATTATTGGAGCGAAATGTATACCACAAAAGACTTCGGAAAAGCAATGGAAAACATCCCTGAAACATCATGGTGAAATTATCTTAGAATAATTACACCATAGGAATAAGTCCAAGTGTTGCCGTTAGGAAAAATTTATGGATACTTTTTTAAGCCTCATATATGAATACATGTTTTTATTTGCAAGAATATAAAAAAGTAGGCATTTCGTTACATTCGACAAAAACGTTAAGAAAAAATATGATATTGAGACATATTTGGACAGTACTTTTTTATCAAAAAATGCATTAAGGCAACCTCTTTACAAAGAACTTTACAATTTTGAGATAAATATATTAAGTCTGCCTCATAGCACAGCTGCTCCTGAATGAATTTTTTAAAATTTTAAGCTTACTATAAACGATAAGACTAGTAGATGTTTTGGAAATAGGTAAAAGTATTTTGTTTTGCAAAATACTTAAAACGAATAATTTTTAAATTAAATATAAATAAAGGGCAATAGCAACCCATTTTATTTATATAATATTAAACTGAATAAGCTTTTAAATTACTTTTTTATGTATTTATATATTATAATTTGAATCTTAGCTGTTAAATAATTACAACTAATCGTATTCATTAGCAATTCGATTATTTTTTAAAAATGTGAAATAATTGATTAAGAACAATTCTTTTATGTTTTTAATCGTAATATAATAATAACAATCATAAAATAATTACTTCAGATGACGAAAATAATCAAAACTAATTAAAAGTTACAAAAAAAATAATCCGACTACTTTTAAAAATTATGTTTAATTCTTTTTGATTATTTAAAAAATTTCAGTCTAAAATACTAAAAATGTTGTTAAATTTTTTTGATAAACAAACAAAGATATGCTTAATTATTAAACAAAGATTGTAAAAAAACAAGAACAAAAAAAATGCCTTACAACATTTGCTCTGTTAATTTTGTCAAGCACTTTTTTCTTCTTTCTTGTTTTTTGAAAATCTTTTTTAATAATTGTATACATACATTTATGTTTATTTATGAACAAAATATTACAAAATATTCCGTACTTTAAAATAAAATTCTTAAATAATCAAACAGAATCAAAGTTGTAGTACTTTATTGAATCTTTAATTAATCGATATTACAAAATATATATAAACAGTTTCTTATTTGTTACAGCTGCTAATGCTGTAATGTATGGCCTGCCTGGTCTGTTACACTATTAACTAAATTAATAATGGAAAGCCACTTGGCTACAATATTATTACAGAATAATTTACTCCTGCTCAAGGAGTATTTTAATATTTGCTTTCCTTAAAACATATGGGTGAAAGAGACAACGACAGCTTGTATACGGCGAGACATATACAAGCACTAAAAATACTATATACAATGACATGTTACTTTCATATATACAAGAGCCCAGAGTGGAAATGGGAAATATAGATAAATAAATGCATACATTTTGATACGTAACATCAAATGCAGATTTAATGTTCACATATAGAATTATAAAAATACGCAATCACTAAAAACATAAAATATTAAATCATTAATGTTATGGTCACGATAATCACTAATAAAATTCAGCTGTTCAGTTGAATTCAATTGCAGCGGCTAGATAGGAATATATTGTACAGTTCGCTTCAACTCGTTTAGGATGTCAAGAATTCTTTTTTTTTTTATAAAAAAATGCTATACAAGCCATGTTTAGCGATTTCAGTTAAAAATTACTAGTTGCACTTCACAACCTCACCGTTGAAATGATGCGAGTCGACCACAAACACAATCAAAAATAATTTCTAAAAGTAGTCGGATTAATTTTTCTTGATTATTATTTATTCTTTTTGACTATATTCGTAATTCTAAGTAGTCGTAATTATTTTTTGATTATTTGTAACCGTTATCAATTATTTATCAAAAACAACTCCGTCCAAGATTATATTATGATTACAATTATTTTTAAAATATAATGATGCAATAGCTGCGTTCCTTTCGCCTTAATATGATCGCGATAACAAATTTTCTTAAAGGAACGGCAAGAAAAACGACTCGTAGAGGGCACTACCGTTGCAGTCAAAATTAAATTCAAACAAGCAATCATGATACAATAACTTTAGGTTTCATGAGAACGTGTGGAGTTCAAAACTGTTGTGATCTGTTATGGTAGCGATACCTTAGTGAACGATGTTTTTCTCTGTATGTGTAAATTATTATATATGAAAATTGTAAATTATTTAATTTAATTATAAATTTTATGCAATTATATAAATAATTTACGTGCAATTGTTGGCTCCGCTGAATGCGTCCAATGTGTGTGATACACGCGGTTCGTTTTGTTTAACATTCGATGGTCGCAGCTCGTGAGAAAATAGGTAACTGTCATGGCTACCTAATAGTCATTGTATCAAACAAACAAATAATTCAAAAAATGAAATGACAGCTCATAAAAATATACGGGTGCGGCACCTGTGTTTAAAAATTTTTAAAGGCTATATCACAATTTATATGGATAGAAAAAATAATCCTATTTGTTTAAGGATTATTATTTTTGTTTTTGCTTTGCATGTAAAAAAAATAATCTGGATTATTTTGAAGCGAATGGAACGCAGCTAATGTAATTGTTTATTAACGTAATGGCAATTTAAAAACTATGTTTTATATATTGTTTTTTGTATAAATATCAAACCTTTCAAATTTAAGGTTTGATTAGTAATTTTATTAATTAATGTATTGTAATAATCATAATTTATAAAAATTTAAACATAACACAATATATAACAGACTAAAGTACTGAAATGTACATATGTTCCTTTTTAAGGCAGGTGCCGGTTATCTAAAATGTTATCTTTTTTTTTCTTTTTAATCTTTCAAAAGTATAGTTTTTGGAAATTTACTGTTAAATTTTTGTATGGATACTATTATCTCCGCTTCTGCAGCCGTTTTAGCAGGTATCGAGCGCACAACAGAAATATCCATACTCACTCTCTTTACACTTATTTATCTCAAAAATACTTTTTTCGGCAATGTATTGTAGTGAAAACAAAAGCTCTTAAGCTGAATCATCTGAAATTTTAATATGTTATTCACATCAGTGAATTTATCTATCAAGATTTCAAAAAATCGTATATATTTCACTGAATAGCCAGTAAAAAACCTTGTTGTTAGAACTTAAATTTCAAAAGCGCGTCGTTCCGCCAATTTTCAGTGTGTTTTTTTCTAGTCCCGGCCATAGCTGATTTCATAGTAATTAATTATATTCTTGGTTTTAATTTTTAAGATTAATATAAGAGTAAATATCAACAAAAGCGCCGAAGCTCTTTCTTCGAAAGGCTCTAATTGAGCACCATTTTGAACATAATGAAAAATTATTTTATTAATTCTTATTTCTTATTTCATATTCTTATTTCTGCAATTAATTCTGCAATATACCTTTAAAGTTTAAATATCGTTGCTCATTATTTTAACTTTAAAAAAATAAATCGTACAAATATTTAAAATATTCAAGCACTAGGTCTTAATATTATTACTTATTTTATATATGTACATGCTTTGTTTCTTCTACTACGTTTTAACAAAGCTATTTGTTAGTCTTCAAATTAAATAAATGGAATTGTTATTAAAGCTTAAAAAATTGGGTTTCAGTACTTTAATATTTGGATACTTTTTTTCTGAAGTGGATACATTTGTGACTTTCATGGATACTTTTTTTAGAATCGTCGCGGCAACACTGATCTGTGGTGAACTCACGTACACAATAAATAAGTTGCACCAAAGTGCTTAAAAATGGAAAAAACATGTTTTGACGTCACAAAATTTAAGTTTCCTATAGCGGGGTTCACATGATCCTACATGTTGTCACGCCTGGCGTGATGGCCTTGAATTTGAAATATTTCAAATTCAAGATAACATGTTGTCAGTCGGCTGTATCGAGCGTTCGAACGGTCAAATACGAGGCTTGTCCTACAATGCGTGACAACATGTAGGACCATGTGAACCCCGCTTATCTCTTTATCTCTGTCGTCGAGTATGACCAAGTCAGCGTACGTTGACGATCGCTTGAAACCCCCTATTGAATTCTCCAAAATTATACGTCAAAAATACAACAAACTCTCACAAATTACGACAAAATAGAGCAAATCAACGAAATATCTTAAAATGGCTTAAGGTATCAAATTATACAGTGACAACGAGTATATATCTATAAGAATTTTCACTCCTCGCTCGTTATTTTTTGCTCGCTGATATTAGACATCCATCGACAGAAAAGGCTATTTTGATGGGACATTTATTTAATACCCCTTCAAAAGTGCGAGTTTGTTTACATTTTGTTTTCTTTATTTTGAACATTTTGGCTGCGTGCACAAAGGAGCAAAAAGATCGGTACGTTTTAATGTGCTTGCCTGTTTCTTCTTATTTGAATATCTGATGAAATATTGCAAATTTAATGAATGAAAATACTATTTTACAGCTGCTTATTTGCATGTGCATGGTTGTCGAATTTATTTTGTTTGTAGCTGGACATTTTTGTTGTGATTTTGTTGTAGCTATATTTTGGTTGCTGCTGCAGAGAAGGATTTGTAAATATTTCATTAGCTGAATAGAAAGACAGAATTCTGATTCGGCTAATTGGTAATTTTTAATATTTTTTCCTATTTTGTACCCCAATGAAAAATCCCTGATATTTGCAAATGTCTGCTTTGAAGTTCGCCATTTTTCATTTTTGTACAAATACTTGTATTTTTTACATGATTATTGCATTTGTAGATTTACGCAGCTAAAATGATCAAAATATAGAAAACAAAATGTAAACAAACTCGCACTCTTGAAGGGGTATAAAATAAATGTCCAATTCTAGCCTATTCTGTCGATGGATGGCTAATATCAGCGAGCAAAAATAACGAGCGGCGAGTGAAAACTCTTATAGATATATACGCGCTGAAAGTGATTATAAAAAATTAACGAATACTTTTCATAATGTTTCAGTTATTTTTGTTTCTACATGAAGAAATCTACGGAAATTATATTTTTTCTTTCCAGACATATTTTTTTTTTAATTGAAATTGTTAAGTTTGCTTGCTCAACACCGAAAAAACTTCAAATACAAATACACCACATAAAACAAGTGCATTTATTATTAGGCCAGTTCACACTGATCTGATCGTTTGTCTCGATTTGTCAAACGATTTGATGAGCGGTTTGAAATGAGAAAACCCCTAATTGCCCTGTAAATAAATAATTGGATTAATTCTGTTAAAATTTAATTTTGATATTATTTGAATGGATAAAGGTAAAAAAAGTAAATAAAGAAATCGATTAATTTTTGCAAAACTTTATTTTGATGTAATTTGAAAGGATAAAGGTAAGAATAGTTAATAAATAATTGGTTTAATTTTGTTATAATTTAGTTTTGATGTCATTTAAGACATTGATCAATTTTCTAAAATGTTGTCCTTTGGTGCATTTGAATCCGATTAGAAACAAAAAAGATATAGCGATTTATCTAAACCGCCTTGCTTCAAATAGATAAATATATACTTTTTTAACAAATTAGCCGAATATCAATTTAAATTACAAAGAAATAAAAACAAGAAAACAAAATTTATGGCATTTTCTTTAAAAAATACAATTTAAAGGTATGAGTGGATTTAACTCTGTGCAGCAGATTAGAGTTTTACTTTTAAATCTGTTTAAAATAGGTAATAAGTAATTGAATTCATTTTTTTAAAATTTAATTTTAATGTCATTTAGAAGATTGATAAATTTTCTAAAATTTTGTTCTTTGGAGCATTTGAATCCGATCAGAAATATATATAGCGATAAAAAAAATATATATAAAAATATATAGCGATTTATCTAAAACGTCTTTGCTTCAGATAGACAAAATCGCAAAAATATGATTTATATCTGACGATCAACGAAATGCTTCCAAAACGTGAACAAAATCCTAACGTAACAAAAAAAGTCCAATGCAGCAACAACAAATCAAGCCAAAAAAAAAGTTAAACAAAGTCAGGCTGCTCTTCTCATAAATCTAAAAAATATATGTATAAGCAATGGTTTTCTGCATCATTGCTGTTCTTTTATAAATTCTAGCAACATAAACAAAACTTTAAGCAACTTATACATGTTGTGCTAGCAACACAAATCCATGCAAGCGATTACTCGCTAGGTTACTTACTCGTCGGGTCTCTTGTCTTGTACGTGCAAATTTTTCATTCCGTACCGGAGCTTTCACATGCAATGTCTATAAGTATTTATAGTCTCTGTACGATCTAATAAAATATAGAAAAACATTTACACAGTGGCCTTGGATGCGATTTTCGGGATGTAATATTTTAAATATATTTTTCTCACTATCAGTGTTCTTCGATTTTCTTGAAATTTGTTTATATTAAACTTCTTTTTTTTCACAAAATTTAAGCCCCATTTGGTAGTGGGTTTCGAGAAACTACTATTTTTTCTGATTTTTTAAAGTTTGGTTAGAAAATATTTTTCTGTATAATATTTGTAATCATAGTAAATCATTGGTGGTTCAAAGCAAATGTCAGAAATGTATTTTTTCGATGTTGCTTTGGTCTGGTAATTCTTTAAAAAATTATATTAATTTCATAAGTGAAAGTGCTTCAAAGTTATAATTGCAATTTAGAGTTTTATTTTATGTTTGCAACCTAGAGTTTTATTTCAAAGTTGTATAAAGCTTTTCGTGAATAGTTAATTCAATATGCCAAAATCTATTTAATGAATGCTGCAACCCATAAAATTTAGAAAAGCATCGGACAAACAAAGATTTGAGACGAGCTTTTGCACAATTGCACCAATCGTGGGGCTTAAGCCGTTCACATTGTCTATGTTCAGGTTGTAGAAAACGTTTGCTTTCATTAAAAACACCTACCTCTGCTTTAACTTATGAAATGAATAGAAATTATGAAGAAGAAACTTTCGAAGTTTTGGGTGATGCTGATTGTGAAGTTGCAAGTGTCATAAGTCCTTTCTCTGAATTGAGTATTGATACACAATTACCTGTCGTAAACCAAGCTTTACCTTTGTTGAATATATATTTAATAGATGAAAATTCTGTAAATAAGCACGAAATATATGCAAACGGAGACGGAAGAGAAAAACAACAAGAAAAACAAACCCAGATAAGTATTTAGAAACTTAATAAATAGCTTTATTAATTCTTACGTTTCGTTAATAGGTGAAAAATAAAGTTGGATGTATATAAAGATGGCTACTTTGGATGATGGAAAATTTAAGCTCACACTTCGGATTTGTTGAACACTCTATTAACTCGGTGGAAACTTAGTTAGTGAATAATTGCAACCACCAAAAGCACTCGTCGGAGAAGCCGATCGAGCAACCCGTTCATGTATCGAGAATCGAGAACTATGGCCTGGATTGTCACAGACTGGCTGGACTCGTAGCTTGCTCGGAGGGTTGGGGAACAAACCTCTTGCGAGCCAACCAATTGCGTTGGCAACCCAAGCTGGCGAACGACGCGTTGCGACACCACAGACATCTCAGTGCAATGGTCGATCAGGGCGCAAAAGTGATGCATGTGACCCCTGTCGACCACCTTGACGACCGCGGTAGGGAGCATCGGAGTCACTTGTTGCATGGTCGGTAACGATGATGGCGAGGGCAGGTGCTGAATGCCACTATTGGAGTGGCGTTGAGTTGGCCGTCTTCGATCTTGAGCACGGTTGCGATGCTCTGCTCGGTTGCGCCACGATGTAGGCCTCATATTTTGGCTGCCGCGCAGTGATGGGCGAAATGATCGCGTGATTTGGGCCTCATTAATTATCTGAGCCAGTCCAGCAGGTGACCGTCCGTCACCGCCTTCACGCTCAGGCGTCAGTCTACTCTCTCCGCTAACCGCTGAATCCGACAAACAAGGCCGGGCAGCAGACTACCCTTCGGCACTCGTCCTTCTCGAATGTAATGACCGAGACAACCGAGGCCTAGCTACATCTGGAGGACTCGGCGACTTTTCCGCACGCTGATGCGGCCCAAGATGCAGCATGGTGTGGTGAGCTCCCGAACAGTGGTGGCATATACCATTGCTGGGACACTTGTCGGTGAGGTGATATGGGGAGAAGTATTTAGAGCAATGCCGGAAAATTAACACTAGCCTGGTCCGCTCCGCGATGTTGCCGTCCAGAAAGGCTGGACAGGACAGTAATGGGTGACGCGCCAAGCACACACGACACTTCCTAGCTAGCTGCTGTTTATTATTTGACATAATGTCGCTGAAAAATAAATTAAATACGTTAATTACTCTTTCACAGCCTACTGAGGGACATCACGCATAAAGAGACTACTACGGACGAAGACATCTAATTTAAAATGGGCGGTAGCAAAATAAGTTTGACTCCAGCGCTCGGTACCCAACCTCTCGCTGATTTTTGTTACACGATTGGCAACAAAACTAGTCCAGACACATGGTTGTTTTCGCAGCCACACCAGCACAATGGTTGAATCTGTCCACAAGAACAGCTGATTATTAAATGTTTCTAAATTTATTTAAAACGCTTCAGCCATTTCCGCCAGCAGCAGCCATTTCCGCCGTCTTGACTGGTGTGACTTTTGTTTTTGCGACGAGGAGATGAACGCTCACTTGGTCCAAAAGCTTAGCTCGAATGTAAACAACAGCTCCATATGCTTTCTCGGAAGCATTGCGAAATCCGTGGAATTGCACTTCGCCTTCTGGATAAAAATTAATTTAACGTGGGATTCGAATTCTGCTGATATGGGAGTAATTTCGTAAAAAGTCTTGCCAACATTGCAAAGTAGCAGGGGTCAACTGATCATCCCATCCGATGCCATCCAACCAAACTTGCTGCAACCGAATTTTCGCAATGATCACGACTGGGGTCAGCCATTCCGTAGGGTCAAAAAGTTTTGCGATAGCCGACAGCACCTCCCTTTAGGAAAACTTTCCTTTTTGGTCCAACGGTCACGCATGGAAATAAAAATAGTCGGACCTGGCGTTCCATCTAATGACTAGCGTCTTGACGTTGCTCGCATCTTTCAGCTCGAGAAAATCTTCATGCAGCCGATGACTTCTAGGAATTTCTCGAAGCACTTCTTCAGGGCTTGAAGTCCATTTTCGCAGTGCAAAATCTGCTGATTCCGCTGCCTTTTCAAGCTCTGTTCGCGCTTGAATTGCTGACTGAAAGTCATGGTCTCCTGCCAATGCGTCATCTACGTACATATGGTGACGCAGAACTCTAGACGCTAACGGCAAGCTGCCTTCTACATCGTCGGCTAGCTGCAAAAATGTCCGGATTGCTAGAAATGGAGCACAGTTCACACCAAAAGTGACGGTCTTGAGCTGGAAATCTCGCAGCTGATCCTCGGTTGCGTCTCGAAAAATGATTTGCTGGAATCGCTGATGCTCCTCACTTACTATAATTTGGCGATACATCTCGATGTCACCATTAAAAACAAATTGGAAGAACCGCCATTTCAAAATCAGCAATGTCAGATCACTTCGCAAAACTGGGCCCACATGAAGAACATCATTAAGGCTAATGCCATTTGATGTAGGGCTAGACGCGTTGAAGACCACACGAACTTTTGTAGTGGTGCTACCAGGCTTCATGACGGCGTGATGAGGAATGTAATAACTCTGAGATTGTCTTTGAGTAACACTCTCAGTCACTTCTCTCATATGCGCCAGCCCTAAATATTCTTTCAAAACACCACATTTTTACTCAGCCTCACCTCATTTCGCAGAAATTGGCGCACCGCAATATAGTGCGGGTCACCGAGACAGGTGCTCTATGGAAAACTTTCTTTAAAAGTCACCACGTAGCGGCCGTCATTACGCCTGGTTGTTTTTACGTAATTATTCTCACAGAATTTGTCTCCAATATTGGACACTATCTTTTGAGGTACCTCCTCAAACTCTCAAAAGGATGCTAGCTGTCGATCGAGTGAAATTTCACTAAAATACACAATAGCAGACACAAGACACAACAGCAGGAGAAGGGGGTTTTTGAGATGTTATCGGGATGGAGCCAGTTAAAATCCAGCCGAAGATGGTCTCTTGAGCAATAAGTGACCCAAGAAAATTTCTACGGATACCATCAAGAAGAATTTGTGAGTATAAGTCCCCACCTGATAGCATATATACTTGATCGCTGCAGTAAAAAATCTTATCGGCTAGTACAAGCTCCGGAAAAGCTTGCTCCAACAACGGATTGACTGAGCAAGTAGAAAGATTGCCCGTGATCTTGGGAAGTATCAGCGAACGTGTAGTCAATTGAGCTGTTGGATCAATAGGTGCCCCATTACCAGCGAGCATGCCTTTAGCACTCTAGCAGATACC
This sequence comes from Dichetophora obliterata, assembly GCA_963920525.1. Lineage (NCBI taxonomy): Eukaryota > Metazoa > Arthropoda > Insecta > Diptera > Sciomyzidae > Dichetophora > Dichetophora obliterata. Next base: position 154,328,253 of record OY986436.1, on the reverse strand, counting down.
ACATTATGAAGTCCTGAGACTTGTGCGCAAGTTCGTTGAGTAGGCAGCTGAATAAGTCGGTGCAACCTCTCAGAAATGAACGAGCCTTCAGAGCCAGAATCAATAAGTGCTCTGGCTGAAAAGATAGATCCTCGATGGCAAATATAAATCATCGCGGTTCCAAGCAAAATACCTTCGCTGCTTGTGGCAAAACACGATTGAACGTTACGGCTAGTGCTTGCAGTTGCCTGTGATTGCACTGCCCCTGGTTGAGTGGACAGTATTGCACTCGTGCTCGGGCCTCCCACATTTTGATGACTATTTGCACCTTGAAAATCTTTGTGTAACAACGAGTGATGCCGTTGTCCACACGAAGAGCAGTTGTACCCGCTTTTAAAATTCCTAGAATTGTGGCCCGTTGACAGTCTATTGAGGCAGCAATGCAAACGCCTCACAGCTGACGATCTGTCATTTATTTATTTATTTATTGGCCAACCAAGGCAATTTACTTATTCTAACAGGTTTTTACAAATTTATTTACTTATTCTTACAGGTATGTATTTTTTATTTTTTTTTTTTTTTTATATATATTTTTTTTTCCTTTTCTCCCCCTTCCTTGTTTTGGTGTTCAAAGATGTACAATTCGAAGTGGGCGTAATCCGCCCACCTAATTGACATTATTTCACGAACACGCCAAAAAGGAAAGGAAAGAGGAGAAAAAAAAAAAAAAAAAAAAGAGAATTCAGAGGTTGGGTTGATTAGGCAGAGAAAGAGACTTGTATAGAGAACGCTTAAATAAGAATTTGGACATGGAAGGTGAGTAGTGGTCGGATATATTATTAAATTTTCTACAGCAACGGTTGATGGGTTCATTACTGGCATATGCAGTATGATGCCGATATTCAGTTAACAGCCGAGTATGCCTTGTACGTCTTAAAGGGTCATTGAGGGTAATCTTGTTAGAGATATATTCGCAGTTAGTTACACCGCTCAGAACATCGAAAGTAAAGCATGTATCCAGGACCGTTCTTCTTGTTGATAGCGGTGTCAAATTTAATAGGGTGAGTCTGTGTTCATATGGTGGAAGGCTTCCATAATCGCGGGGGTTATAAGTTTCTCTCAAAGCGAATAGTAAGAACTGTTTTTGAATGGATTCGATTCTATCACAATGGGATCCAAAAACTGGATTCCAAATTATGCAGCCATATTCGAGTATTGGGCGCACTATTGCACAGTACAGGGATGTAGTGACCCATACATTCTTGAATTCGTATGCTCGTCTTTTAATAAAACCGAGCAGTTTACTGGCCCTGGATACAATCTTATCATAGTGTAAATTAAAGCGCAGTTTGTTGTCCAAGACCACTCCAAGATCAACTATATAATTGACCCTGTTAAGTTCATTATTATTAAGGCGGTATTTGTGATTTACAACTTGGTTTCTACGGGAAAAACTTATCACGCTACACTTTTTTACATTGAGGTAGAGTTTATTTTGGGTACACCAGGTCTGAAGAGATGAGAGTTTTAACTGACATCTTCCTGCGATTCAATTACGTGGTACAATTTTAAGTCGTCCGCATACATAAGATGTGGAATATCCTTCAACACCATGGACAAGTCGGATATGAAGATATTGAAGAGAAGAGGACCAAGGTGACTACCTTGCGGTACTCCAGAGGAGACTTCAATTTTCTTCGAAACAATTCCTTGAAATTTAACATATTGGGATCTACCATGGAGATAAGTTGATAGCCAACTAAGTAAAGATCCAGAGAAACCAAATTTTTCTAATTTATGTATTAAGATGCCGTGATCAACACGATCAAAAGCTTTACTGAAATCAGTGTAAATAGCGTCTATTAGGTATCCTTTCTCCATCTTGCATAAAACGTCAGAAACCATTATCATGAGGTTAGTGGTTGTGGACCTTCCTTTTCGAAACCCGTGCTGCTGCTCGTTTAGTCTCTGGTTGATAAGGTACGTTAGCTTTTCGCAAATAATTTTTTCAAATAGCTTTGGGACGGCCGACAAAATTGCTATGCCTCTATAGTTTTCAACTGAACTTTTTTGACCGTTTTTGTATATTGGTATTAGGTGGGAAGTTTTCCAATAAGTGGGAAACACTCCAAGAGACAGTGATTTGTTAAATATAATATATAAGGGCACAAGTAGTTGGTCTAAGCATCGCACCAATAACTTTGGGGGAATTAGGTCTGGTCCAGGTCCCTTGGTTGCATCTAAACCCTTTATTGCATTCGATATGTCTTCTATTGACAAGCTAAAGTTTTCAACCATATGTTGTGAATTCGGAGTGGGAGGAAAAACATCCGACTGAGTAGTTGGTGGACAAAATACATCCTTAAAATTATCCGCAAAGAGGTTACATATTTCTTGAGGGTTGGAAGAGATAATATTACCTTTATACATGGATGAAGGGTAACCGGCTGATTTTCGTTTCAGATTGAGAAAGTCGAAAAATGTTTTGGGGTCTTGGACAATTTTCTCTCCAATTAAGTTTGTGTAAAACTTGTAAGCTTCTTGAGATTTGAAAAAAAACTCTTTTGATAGCTCATCGTATCTGAGCCTCATTTCTTCGGTAACATTTGCGGTAGTTTTGATGAGTTTGTAAATTCGGTTTCTCTGGTTTCTCAGGTATCTGAGATTTGAATTTAGCCAAGGTTCTGAAAGTTTGTTTTTTTTCTTTATTTTAGGCACATATCTTTCGATAGCTGTATAAATGTAATTATAAAAACTCGAAACAGCGCTATCTAAGTCTAAGTTCGATAGAGCACAACTCCAGTTAATACCATCTAGAAGAGATGTTATGCTTTCGTAATCAGCATTAAGAAAATCGTACACAATGGAGTTATTGAAGGACTGGGTAAAAGAGATATTTATATCAGATAACATTACTGTTAGGGCTGTATGGTGAACAGTGTTAGCAAACAAATTTTCTGCTTCGATGGTTGGAACAACCCTCACTTCGTCGTACGAGTTAGTAAAGATTAAATCCAACCACCTACTATTTTGGTTTTATGTTGCAGAGACTTGCTGTAGATCATTGCTATAAAACATACTTATTAATGTAAAGTCTATGGAACTAGAGAGGTTTACAGGAAGAAGATAGTTGTCATTTTCATCAATGACAAATGATATATTTGGACGGTTGAAGTCACCAAAAATAACAATCCTATCATCTTCATTTAAGGTTTCCGTAAATGTAGTGATTGTTTCACATAGCTCATTGTATGATGCTTCGCTAGAGCTTGGGGGGATGTAAATGACACCAATGTACATAGAGAATTTTTTTCCTATATAAACTCTTACTATACGGTGTTCAAAGAGTTTGTGAGTAGGGGTTTCTATAAGCTCACTTGAAAGAGAATTGTGGGTAGCAATTAGTACGCCGCCACCTCGTGAGAGGCCTGTTGAGGAATAGTCGCGGTCATTTCGGTAGATAGTCCAATTGCAGTCCAGAATTTCTTCATTTTTAAAAGTTTCGTTTAACCAAGTTTCTGTAATTACCAGAATCTTGAAGTGACAAGATTTAGCGTCGATAAATAGTTTATTTAGTTTACCTCTCATACCACCACAGTTGTGATAAAAAATTTTAAGAGAATTAATTGAGTCGGCAGGTAAGCATGGATCCTTGGACATTACTTGAGGAATGTTGTTAGGTGACTTTGACTGGTTTTTAGCAATAGGGGTAGTGTTAGGGTTAAAGTTGAGGGGCAATAATACTGTTGGTGTTCCTTAAGGCCACTTTACATTATCCTACTGTGTGTTAACACATGTCAGTATTTTCATGTGTGATAGAAAGTGAGATGGTGTAAACAACGGAAAGCAATGTGTGTTCTGATTTTTTTGGCATGTCGTACCACATTTTATTTTTTGGTTTGTTTCTAATTTCATCACACATTCTATCCCACCAGAGATGCATTTTACCATAAACCTACTTGAAATTTATTATTTAAGTGAGAAAATTTTAAACTCGTAATGTATTTTCAAATGGAATAACAGAAGGAAGCAGTTTTACAGCTTATTGAACTTTGTAGGGACTTTAAATTCATTAAAAACCGATTCATTACTCAAATTTTCACGTTTTAGTATATTGTAAAGTATAAAAATGTGGTGCGTCTCTGTGAGATAGTCTAAAAGCGAAAAATTAATTTCTTCATACAATAATTAAAAATGACAGCATGATGAAATTCAATAATACTTTCTATCTCACATGTGGTAACACACAGTAGGACAATGTAAAGCGGCCTTTAGCAATTAAACATATGACGCAAATCGTTCACATCGGTCGGCAGCCCTTCTTGTTGTATTAAAACTTTTAAATTAGTTTTGGTCTTACCCTCTATGCATGTAGAATCAGGGGCTTTATGCATATAGGCGAGATACAGACGGACGTTGTTATAGACGCTGTTCTCTCTAAGACGAGAAAGGGCATATCTGCTTTCAGTGTCTGCACAGGAGTTCAATGTTAATTTCACTCTTGGAGGTATTAGAGGGTCTAAAAAGGTTTCAGGGTTACCAGGTTGATTGGAAGGGATGTTATGGAAAGGAGATGGGTCAGAAGTGCGGTGATGGATGGTTGGTGGGTTAGTTGATGATTTAGTGCCTACGGAAGGGGATGGAGACGGGTTGAGAGTATGGGAGTGAATGAAATTCGGATAGTTGGTAGATGTGTTTGTTGGGTTTTCTCTTGAGTCGGAGACAGGTGAAAGGTTGAAAGATACACGGCGACGTTGTGTGATAGGTTGTGTGGGAGCTGACTTTTGATATAAGTTTGCAGGAATTAGCTTACCGTTGTGCTTGTTGTTGCTGTAGTGAGTTGTGGTATTTTTAAAAGAATTGTCATTGTTGACCGATCTGGGCTTATGACTGATCTGTGAAGAGAAGGTGGGAAAAATATTGGTTTTAAGTTCCCAGTTGGGGACAGAACTGCGATGGGGTTGACGAGAATTAGGGTTGGAATTTAAGCTGGAGTTTGGAATACCATTAGAAATAATATTATTTGATTTTGTTTTAGGCTTATAACTATTGCTTATCTTATGATTAGGTTTAGTGTTTATGCTAGGATTAGAAATAACATTAGAAATATTTGAATTAGACTTAGGTGCATAACTTAGAGATACGTTTGCCTTAGATATATTTCTCGGTTGCCAGGTTCTACCAGGTTTGTCCGTCCACCTAGATATTTGTACATTTCCGTGTTCTTGCATACCACCGGAAGGACTCAGGACCAACCAAGCGTATTTAGATGGTAAGCTAAGTTTAAAACTGCTTAACTTGGCACGAGTTGGAGATGTTTTTTGGCAATCGGATATGGTGAGGCGGAATTTTTTTAAAAAGTATGTACGCACCAAGGATATACTTGCTTAAGAGGGGAAGCCTTTGATAAATACAGTGATGCACTCATTTTGTTTGACCGAATTTAACTTTTGGATGCGGCTTTCCCATTCTGGTATTGTCCACGAAGTTCCAAAACGTTCGAAAACTCTTCTAGGTGCAGCGATTGGAGTTGTAAGCATAGTGGTGTCTGAGGCAATGGTAGAATCAATAGTTATACTATGTTGCCTTGTAGGTAAAGGGGCAGCTGATGGAAGATGCTTGGATGCTAAAGTGATTTCGTCGAAAATAGAGGAGGAGTTATGTTGAAGCGCCTGTGGTGGTGGGGATTCAACTCTAATGGGGGCTGATCTAACTTCATCTGCTATATCTGCGAGCGTCACACGGAACACATCTAGATCGTCGCTGATGTCACTCATTTTTTGAAATAGTATTTCAAACATAGGATCAGGCTGCAGAGGTGTTGATTTAGCTGCACTTGAATTAGATTGTAGTGCAATATCCAAATCATGTCGCAAAGAAGAAAGGTTACTCATTATATTTTTGTTGGAGTCGTCATTTCTTAAGATTTCGAAGCCATTTTTTACTTCTTTTTTAAGCTCATTAATCGCTTCTTCATAATGTAAAGCTTTCTCACTATCTCTTACTATTTCAGTTAATACTCTGAGGTTCTTTGAAATAGTTGAGATGTCAGAGTTATTTGCTTTACACATGGACTCTATTCTGGCTACATCATCAGATAAGTGCGTGAAGACGTCGAAGTTAGGTTGGTTACTGCAGAGTAGTTTATAGTTTGAGTGCAATGCCTTTAGAGAATCGCTCAAACATTTAATGGCGAGCATCACATGTGAAAGCGACAAATCCCTACACTCGTCACAGAAAAATTTAAAATGTGAAGAGTAATCCTGAATGTAGTTCAGACTCCTCTTTGTCATGCCCACACAGCAGCCGTGGTAAGATTTCCCGCAGAGACCATTGCAGCTCAGTGTTAGTGCATTTTTGTCCTCGATAGAGCAGTTGTTGTTGGCACAAGTGAATTCCATTCTTAAGTTCTTTATTAAGTTATTTATAAGGCACGAAATGATGACACGCACAAATTTTTTTTATTTTTTATTTTTATAGGTTAATGCTTGACTATTGTTTTGGGTATAAATAACAAATTGAATCTGCTGGGTCAACAAAAGCACATTAACTTAGTGAGTTAATTTTATTTAATGGTTTGTTGTTATCACTTTCGATTGTTTTGCTTTTATTTGGATTTAATTTAATTTAATTGGGTCACTTTTTCTGTTGACTGTTTATTAAATAGCCCGCTGAACTTTTAGCTGTGGACGAGTGAAAACGCAAACTTTGCACTTTTGATAAATGGTTTAATTAAAGGTTCTGTAATTTAAATACTGTTAAATGCAAAGAACTTCACGAAAGAAATTTAAGAATATTGCGGAGCTTACAAAAACACGACTGAACTCTTCGACGGTCGAATAACATTTTTATGCTCATGGCCAGAAACTTTGGAAAGAACTTTAATGCTGTTGCTGATTTTTACACAGCTTGCAATTACTGTTCACCAATTTTGCCTGATATGTGCAGACTCTCTTCACATTTGCTGAAGGTACGCTTGGTTTTTGCCCTTTTGGCACCGTGCCTCTAAAGTCACACACCGTTTCTAATGTCTGAAAACGACTAGTTAGAAACTTATCAAGGTCAGCCCATTTGGAGATTTCCGCCTTGTCTTCAATTTATTGTTCACATAAGGAGAGCGTAGTCTCTGGCAACTGCGTTGAACATAAGTAGGTAAATATTGCATCCCAATTGCTTATATCTACCTTGTGCATCGTGAGCGCAGATATACAATTATTTATATCTCTTTGTAGTTTCTTGATGGCACTTCCAGACTCGTTTGTAACAGCCGGCAGATTAAATAAAACCTTCAGGTGGCTATTTACCAAAATTAGCTTGTTTTCGTAGCGGTCCGTTAAATTTTGCCAGGCTGTAGCAAACTCTTCATGTGTAAGAGAAGACTTTTCTACAATCTCCTTTGCCTCTTCACGGGTGTTCTAATTGAGATGGAAAAGTTTCTCAACAGGTGTCAGCCGATTATTCGATATGTAGGTGGCCGAAAGCATACCCCTAAATAACGGTCATGTCAAATAATCTCTGAAACAGCTCCGTATCACATGGTCGTAAGTTTATATTGTGGCGCGACATCGGCATTTCCACTCTCGATGCATCCAGTTCCTCATGGCTTCTCTTGGACGATGACAGCTTTTCTTTTAGTTCGTTCATCTTTGCCAGGCAACGAACGTATGTTTGATAACACGACCGATATTTAACTTTCACGAAGGGAACATTTTCATCATCGTTGTTACTCGTTGCAGTTAATTTTTGAAGGCAGGATTCGTAGGACGCCTTTACATTAGTCCATTGAGATTTAAATTTATCGTCTTGAATTTTCAGAGCAAAAACAGTATGCTCATCGTGAGGTATAGCATTAAAATCTTTTTCCAAATCGAAAATGGTCTTTCATCTCAGCCAGTATTTTTTTGTTTCAGCAAAAACTTTTTGGAAAAACCCCAAAACGAATGAAAACTTATTTTTTTTAAATTTGTATAATAAATGTATACAAACTTTGCACGGAAACTGGTTTTTTTTATATAACTTGCTGAAAACGCAAAAAACCAAAAAAAGGAATTTTAAGCTGAAGCTCCTTTAAACAGTTTTAATTTGTTTCTAATAAGTAGAAACTGCCATTTGTGAATAAAATTTAAGCTCAAAAATGCTTAAAAGATTTTTCCCAGCTAAAATTGCTCATAAAAATTGTTCCGGTTTTTAATACGTAGAAACTTTCTGTAGTAATTAGTTTATTAGCTAAAAATTTGTTAAAATTATTTTTTATTTCGTTTCTAACGAGTAGAAACTTCGCAAAGAATTATAAGTGGTGTTCTTTTTACCGTAAAAGACGTGAACTGCAAAATTTTACTAAGGGCCATTTTGTTCACAAAGGGCATAAATATGATTGTATTCGGGGATAACTATATCTAGGTTAATTTTATACCAAGCGTATAAATCGGGAGACATAAAAGTGGTTTTATTCTTATTTTATCCCTGCTTTATGCTCAGAGCATAAATTCGCTCTCAGTTTATATCGATTTCCATTGGAAGGTTAGAGTGTTGCTCAGTAATTACAAAATGTGTGTGGATTTTTGGTTTATTTTTGCGAAATTGTGGGCTGGATTGAACACTAGGTAAAAATGGATCGCTGATTTTGCATCTGATGTCATAATTTCAAAATGCTAAAATTTTTCTACACATAGGGCTGCCAAATAAACATTTTTTGAGAATTTTAAACATGAAGAAACAGTATTGTGGGGTTACTTCTTTCGAATCTGGTGTCAAAATTTTAAAATTCAAGATGGCGGATAGAGTTACCACCTAATTTTTGTTTATTTATGCGAATTCGACGCTGGGAGGTAAAATTGGGTCGCTGATTCCAAATCCACTGTCAGAATTTCATAACTCGAAAATTTATCTACACATAGGGCTGCCACCTAAAAATCTTTTATTTTAACAGTCCACCCTAAACAAGTGCGCGTGCGTGGTTTAGCTGTCAAAATCGGCTCATGCACATACATTTTGTATGAAGCCTACCGAAACACGCACCGGACTACCGCAACATGAATCGAATTTCCAATTTTGACAGTGCGTGCGAATTTGAAGTTGGCTGCATAAAACCAAAGTATTAGAACAAAGAGCAATCAGCTGCTATTAATTAATTAATCTCAATTGCAAATGGAAGTATTTGCAATATTTAATAGATTTTACACAATAGTAAAAGTTTCTTTAAGATTTTTTAAACCATCAGACTGAGCTGGTTCGAGAGCAGCAGTTCTTTCCGCAGCGCACTTGCTTAGGTTAAGCGTAAAATAAAATTGCGTGGCGCTTGGGTACGCAGCGCAACGCGCACTTGTTTAGGATGCACTGTAAGAATTTTAAACATGAAACAGCATTGAGGATTACTGATTTGTAATCTGGTGTAAGAATTTTAAAATTCAAGATGGTGGATAGGGCTGGCACCTTATTTTTTTATTTTTACGAATTCGGGGCTGGCGCAAACTTTAGGGTAAAAATGGCTTTCTGAACCCAAATCCGTTGTCAGAGTTTCAAAATTATAAAATTTTGAAATAATAGGGCTGCCACCTAATAATGATACTGCTTGTTCCAGAAGCAAACTCTCCTTTTACTTCATCATGAATAAAGGTAAAAGCTTCTTTGGACAACTGAAAAAGCTTAATAAATATATATTGAAAGCAACAATTATAAAAAGCACTTTTATTATTACTTTACTTACTCGTTGTTAGGAATATCAAGCGGCGATGAGCCACATCTGATCAGCCGTCTTTGCATCCGTAAATTCGAGTATTCTTCAACATCCTCTAATTCAGCATACAGATATAAACTTATAGAATCCATTGCAAATGAATTGTATGCTCTTAACTTTTTGTAAAAAGCAATTCTTTTCAATAAAACACGAAACTAACATGAAAAGATGCACTTTTGAAAATTTTAAATAATTTGTTTGACAACATCGTGACATTTTATTCTTGGAAGTTTTCTGTCAAATTTATTGGAAATATGCGAAGAATAATAGAATATTCCATTTCAGAATATTCCAATGCGAAATAGGTCGAATTGACAGAAGCGGATTCATTGCGATTCGTATCGCATTTCATAATCGGCCCCCTGCCCTCTCTCAAGAGAAAAACTCTTTTTTTAGGGTAAAATACTAACAACAAAAATGCTCACCAAACCATCTGGCCTAGCATAATTCGTAAAATTAAAAAAATTATGGTGGCAACCCTTTCCACCATCTTGAATTTAAAAATTTTGAGTTCAGATTCGAAATCAGCGACCCCCCAATACTGTTTCCCCATGTTTAAAATTCTGAAAATAAGACATTTTTAGGTGGCAGCCCTATGTGTAGAAATTTTTTTTACCGTGTATGTCGCAGAGATGGTTCAATTAATTGCAGCACCCGTGCAACCGCGGCCTTCGTCAATTGAAAACGATAGACGAAGTTATTCTCGTCCCACTTGTCTAATTCAATGCGTTCCTGCATTTTATATTGCCTGCGTTCGGCCCGCAAAGTCACTTCCACTTCGTCATCATAGTCGCTCCAGTTCTCCCAAAAGTGCACCAAAAGATCCATTTTGCTATACTTTTTCTTCTTTTATTTTTTAAAAATTTTTTATCAAACCTCTTCTTTCAGAATTTAATTAAAAATTAAAATTATGAGAGCGAATTAAAAATCTTAACTCACCAATTTTCACGAGTAAAATATTTCTGGGGTTAAGCTATCTCGCCACCATTTTTATCTCCAGCTTGAAGAGTTAAATGCTTAATGGCCCAGTTAGCCTCGCATGGCACAGCAGCGCATGCAACGCAGATAAGCAGCTAGCACACAGCCAAATAAATAGTGATTATGCAACGCATAGTCACATAGTCAAAATAAAACAATAATACAACGATTTTATTTTAATAAATTAACCGCACTTGGTCAAACAATTTTACAATTTCACATCTGTTTTCCCAAAACGTCAAATGCATAGAAGAATACACAGAAATCAAAATGAATAGATCTTCTATGTTTATCTATATAGTCAGAGATGAATTTCTGTTTTTATCTGAGCATTGCCATCAATCAGATACATACAAATCCCACTAAACAGATTTCGATGTGACGCTTGTTAAGCCATGCACTGCTATGCCATGCGAGGCTTACGACCATAATTCACTGTAAACAAATTAGAAAATCACGGAATTTTCTCGGGGATAAATTTATCTCTCTGTGAACAAAATGGCCCTAAGAGAAGTAAGCATCATAAATTACTAAACAGCAAGATATTGGCCACATTCAGCGCAGACAACTGTTGTGAACTGTAATGGTAGCGCTACCTTAGTAAGCGATGTTTTTCTCTGAATGTGTCGCTTCTCTACACGTCAGAAATTAGATTTAATTCAATTCAATTGCTTAATTGTAATTTATTTATTTATTTATTTATTCATTAGATATGCTAGTACAACAAGATAGAAATCTTATAAATTAAAGCACTATCTGCACGGAGAAAAACTAATTGATTGAAATATATAAAACTTAAAAATATAACATAACACAAAGGTAATGAAAGTGGAACTTAAAACTAGTTAACAAGGAAAACAGATTATTTTCACAGAAATTAACATTTTATAGGTTGAGATATAAATGACCTCATAATTCTATTGTGCAATAATTAATTAAAATATAAATAACAAGTACTTTACATATTACATACAATGAAAACAAAATTTAAGAGGAAAAGAAGTTGAATAGTTGTCGTTTAAATGAAAAAAAATTGCCGTTTATTTGGATTTCACTAGGAAGTGCGTTCCAAAGACGAATTGCATGAATAAAAAAATGTCGTTCCGAGGTAAGACAAGAGTGTCTTACAGGTATGACATTATTGTTTCGAGAGCATCGTGAAAATCGTAGCATTTGAAAAATTTGCGGTAGAGCTTTGCTGCTTATAATTTTATGCAGGAGTAAGAGTGTTCTATAATTCAAAAGTGCATTGAGAGGCATACCGAAAATTTTAGTTGCGTGTCGCGAAACGTGATCCATTCGCTGCAGTCCAAAGATATATCTTGCTATGTTGTTATAAACCACATTTAATTTAGCTTTAGTAACACTGTCGCAATTTGCAAAAATTTCGCAGCCGTACAACAAAGAGGGGATCAAATATGTTTTTGCTAAAAGTAGTCTTATTTTAAGTGGTGTGAAGAACTTAACGGCCCACAAGGTAAGTAACATGCTATATACTTTACCTACGGTGATGTTAATATGGTTGGTCCAAGTTAGGTTTCGATTAAATGTGATACCTAAGTTTTTAGCGCTATCGACGTATTTAATTTCAATATCATTAAATTTAATGCTAGGAATGGAACTGAGATCAAAAAGTTTTTTGTGTATAACAATTGTTTTAGATTTTGAGGGATTTAGACATAAGCCATTAATTGAGGACCAATTGTGGATGATGTTGAGATCGCTGCAGAGCTTGTTTATGCACTCTTTAACGGACGACACATTTGAGCTGATGTATAATTGAACATCATCAGAATACAAATGCATCTTCAGTACTTCGGTATATTAACTATGTCATTGATGTATAAGGAAAACAGTAACGGCCCCAATATTGAGCCTTGAGGGACGCCTCTTGACACAGGTAAGAAATTAGAAACAACTTCCCCAATACACACGGCTTGTTTCCTATTGCACAGATAGGATCTCATTAATCTAGTAGCAGGGTCAGAAAAATTAAACATATTTTTAGTTTGAAGCATAAAAGCATGTGATCAACCGTGTCAAAGGCTTTAGAGTGGTCCAAAAGCATTAAGAAGGTAACATTGTTGTTGTCCAAGGCTTGGCGAATTTCTTCGGACACTTGTAACACAGCTGTCACACATCCTCTTCCTGTTCTAAATCCTGATTGTTTTTCGTTAATCATAGAGTTCTCCCGAATAAAACTGCTTATTTGGGTGTGCAGAATACGTTCAAAAACTTTAGATAAAAAAGGTAAGATAGCAATTGGACGAAACTCATTACGATCTTTAGGCAAAGGTACAATTTTTGCGTACTTCCAACAATCAAGGAAAGTGGAACAGGTTATCACATTATTGAAAATATACGTAATGTAGGGCAACAGTGAAGGTAGTAGAGCCTTCAAAAAAACAGGATGCAGTTCGTCAAATCCTATGGCGTTTGATTTAACCGTAAGAACACATCGTAAAACCACTAACTGATCAACACAAGAAAAACTAAAAATATTGTTATTGCTGGAAGCATTAGTATTATTTTTATAGTATTCAATATCTGCCGAGGACACATTATTATAAGCAAAACGTACGTTTATTTCATCTACTAAGCTATCATCAATGGCGGCGTGATTTTTTTTATTTAAGCCAATTTCTCTTATTGATTTCCACTGTTGTCTGCTGCCCACAGCATTGTTGAATTTGTATGCATAGAATTTTGTTTTTGCGTTTTTGATCATCGCGTTCACTGTTCTTCTTAGTGTTTGAAAGTTTTTATATATGTCTAGGGTTTTGAAGCGCTTCCAACGATTGTACGCATTATTTTGATTTCTTATCATGGTTTGAAATTCCACTGTTGTACCACGGTCGTTTCTTTTGAGAGCGAGTTTTAGTTTTTAAAATTACAAATTTGTCGAACAAACCTCTGACGAATGCATTCAATAATTATAATTGGGCATCAGCGCAAAGAATACTGTAGATTAGACCCCAGTCAATGTTTTCTACATCAGTCCTTAGTAGTTCATAATTTATGTTTTTAAAATCCCGATAGGAAAAGGTTTCCGGTGCATGATCTTTGTGAAAGTCCAGCGTGATGAAAATGAGGTCGTGTTTAGAAAAACCGCAAGCAACGACTTGGTCATATAGAAAGACTTTCGAAACATCATTAACAAGGAACAAGTCTAGTAACGTATTTACAGACCTTGTAAAGTGCGTGGGAGTATCAGAATTTCAGATTAACAAATTAAACAGATACTGATGAATACTTGGGACAAAATGTTTAAAAAACAAGCAACGGCGAAAATATGCTTTTGATGTACCATTAATACTGACTTATTCTTCGATAATTGTTTGTTGGTAAAAATTTTATTTTTTATTTATTTTTTTTTATTTTATTTATTTATTTATTTATTTAAAGGAACAATGTCGACATGTAAGTCAGAGTCTTATAAATGCACTAAGTATTACATGATAACAACAGTTTTTAATACCATGAATGAAAATTAAAGCTAACTTAACAATGTATTATAAATGAATAAAATGTAGACTTAGCTGCTAATTATATTTTATTTAGATTAAAAGTGATAGACAAGAGATTTAAGAAAAGAATTTGAGAATTTCATGCTTAAAGATATGTTTATTTCGAATTATTTTGATTCCATAAGGCAACGTGTTCCACAATCTGATGGCGTTCACAAAAAATAATCTATTGGAATTCAAATAATTATAAACTGGTATTTTAAGGTTGAAATTTCTATTAGATCTGCAGAATTGGAGTTTCACAAATAAGTAATTAGGTGTTTGTGAATATATTAAATTGTGTAAAAAAAATACAGTTTCTAGCATTTAAATAACTCAAAATATTACAGCCCAGAATTTTATTGCTCAAGTGACTGATGTGATCAAATTTTCTAAGGACATAAACGTACCTCACAGCATTATTAAATGCCAGCTCCAGCTTCATCCTGGACCTGGAATCAAGTTTACTGTACACGAAATCTGAGTAGGAGATGATTGGCACTATGAGCTGTTGGACTAACTTCTTTCTAGTTTCAAGAGGTACAAATGACGCAGTCCACCTCAAGTTCCGCAACACATAGTAAACCTTACATACAACAGTATTGATATGGTTTTCGCAAGAGAGTGAAGAGTCAATGTGGTAACCAAGATTTTGTATCTTGTCAACAAAATTTAGTTGAACACTATTTAGATAAATGGCAGGTATATTATCGAACGAGACCTTAGATTTAAAAATCGGTAAGACATATGATTTCTGGGGGTTGAGCTTGAGCTTATTAGTTTGAGCCCATTCTGAAATTTTATTTAAGTCATCATTCATTTTAATACATAAGTCATCAACAAGGTTAAGAGGTCTAGACAAGTACAGTTGCAGATCATCAGCATATGCATGCATTGTAACATGCCTGCATTTGCTAAAAATATCATTAATAAACATAGAGAATAAAAGCGGACCAAGTACAGAGCCTTGAGGAACCCCACAATTTAAATTACGAAAAGCGGACAGACTATTACCCACCCTCACTCTTTGAGTTCTTCCAACTAAGTAACTATATAACAGACGGACTGCCATGCTGGAAAACTTAAAATTATCTTCAAGTTTTTGGCACAATATAGAATGGTCAACAGAGTCAAAAGCCTTAGAAAAATCTAGCAGGCAAAGAAGATTAATGTGACCCAAATCATATGTAATTCTAATGTCATCGAGAATTTTTAGCATAGCTGTAGCGCAGCTGTGGCCTGGTCTAAAACCAGACTGAAGTGGAGTCATAAAGTCATATTTTTTTATGTGCTCCGAGATTTGTGCAGCCATGAGAGACTCAACTACTTTTGATAGAGGTGAAAGTAAACTTACAGGACGAAAATCAGATGGTTCATGAGCGTTGGATTTTTTAGCTATGGGAACAATTTTTGCTGCTTTCCAAACATCAGGAAAGCAGGAGCTTGTGAAACAGTGATTTATAATGTGGGTTAATGAGCTTAATATATGAGGTAAGATAATTTTAATGAATTTAATAGATATTCCATTTTCACCCAAGGCATTCGACTTTATTCTATTAACGCAACTAGCAACATCACTCTCACCTACAGCAGCAAACTCCAAACTAAATAGATTTAAATTTACAGGACTTAAAGATCTTGATATACTAGGCAACAGAGTATCAGTGGACGCAGAGGAAGCAATAAAATAATCATTTAAGATATAAGGATCAATGTGACAATCGTCAGATTTAACATTGCATACTCCAGCCTGTCTTAAGTTGTTCCAGAGTTTTTTTAGAAGGCCGTGTAGAGTTTAACTTGTTAATGAAAAAAGCACGTTTTGCTAATTTTACAGCCAGGTTAGCTTCATTTCTTGCTCTCTTGTAATTATCCCAGTTTAATGCTGTGGAATTTCTTTTAAAGCGATTGTACATTTTGTTACGAGTCTTAAGGGCTAGCATTACATTTCTTGAAAACCAAGGACAACTTTTGTTAGAGACGCGACGAGTTAATAATGGGACATGATAATCAAATAGTGCGTGTATTTCATTAATGAAAAAATTTACCTTCTCATTTACTGTACTGAGAAACCAGCATTGAGACCAATTTATAGCAGATAGGTCATTAAACAACGAATTATAATCAACGGATTTATATTCGTAATTCCAAATCTTTCCGGAAGGTAAATATTTTAATAAAGAAATAATGCAAAAACTTTAAACAATTGTGTTTATAATTTGGCATACAACAGGCCAGAGCCATGATACAAAGAACTACAGATAAAGTATTGCGCATGTCCGCCATCTTTGTTGTGACGTAGTTCGAGCTTGTCAAAGTGGCTAAATAAAAACGTAGTCACAATATATTTAAAGGGGTTAATTTATTTATAGCGATGAAAAAATATCGACATTTTCTTCTTGAAACTTGGTTTATTGAAATGAAATAAATTACATTATAAATATATTTATAAATAAATTTAAGCAAATTTATTTTTCAGTACTGTTATTGAAAAGAAATGCATATATAATAGGGGTGTTTTCTCCCATTTGTTCTCCTACACAAAAAAAAATAGCTACGTTACTTGATGTGTTTGACAGCACTTTGATTGCTTCGTTTTCATTTTCTTAAGGCTGGATTACCCAAGCGTAAGGTAAGGTAGCGCGACGTTGCCAATTGTCAAGCTAAAATCTGTTTAATGATAAATGTGTACAAGTCGTTACCGAAATCGTAACGTGACGTGACGCAGCGTAGAAGTCTGTAGAAAATAGATTTCTATGCAACATTACGATTTTTACCAGTTCGACAGCTGTGTTACAAGCGAAAAAATTTGTTTAACTTCACATTTTTGTAAATTTTGATACTATATAAGAAAGAATGCAATCTTTTGTTGACGAGGAGAAGTAAATAAGCCAACTAGAATAAAATGAGTGTCCTGCACTACGGCGCCTGCACTAAGTTGGATTACAATTTCGGTAATCGCTTATCCTCAAGTCAACGTCGCACTACGCTACATCCCGCTGCGCCACCTCACGTTACGCTTGGGTAATCAAGCCTTTATTCTTCTCGTTTGTTGTTTCGTTTGTTGAAAAAGTTGTAAATTCATTTTATGGCCCGAATTAAAATCGTTATTCTTATCAAAAGCATCTAAAACTTTAGTACTATTTTTAATTACATAAAATATAATTGAAAATTATAATTTACGCGTACTATAAGTGCACAATATTAAAAATTTAATTAAATGAATGGAATATTTCTTAAATGCTTGCAACTGCGCTGCTTGCTGCTTGTGTGTTACAGCTGAAAAGCTCGAGCTGTGACATGATGGCTGGAGTATGGTTAGGGGCATGTCAAACGGTGTCTGCTTGTTCGTCAAACATTGGAATTTTCGCCATTTTTTTCCTCTCTCTCATTGTTTTGTCCACGGCATGCTACACGTAGTTTTCTGTTCGATAATGGCGGAAGCTAAATTTACTACGTTTCTGCGACCATTTCGTGCTGGTAATGCTCCTTTATGCAATCGATTCAATAAAACGGCTACCCTCTATAGGTTGTTTATAAGTGGTTTTATTTGCATTTAAAATTGATGGGTTAAATTCTGATCTCCGGGGTTTAAAATTAATTACAGTGGCCATTATGTATGCAGGAAGTGTATCCACATATATAGATGACAACGATATGGTCACAATAAAAACAATTGTTGAGTTGATGAAACTCTGGATGGAGTTAAAAAAAGTGAAAAAAGATCCTGCTGGATTAAGCCATGGAGAATTGGCAGACATAAGAAAGGGATGATAAATTTATCAAAGGAGCTAAGATTCACTAATGATAAAGTATTTAAAATTTTTTTAAGAATATCTCACAAAGCCGGTTGGCTTTGAAATTAATTTATGAACATTTCAGTAATATTTCTACTCCAATTAATAGCCATAACCTTATCTCTTAGAATATTGTAAATTTTAACGATTGAAACTATATTACAAGATATATGCATATATAAACAGTTTATTTGTTAACTACGCGGCTGTAATGTATGACTAGCTTGATCAGTTATACCATCAGTAAATCTACTGCTCACATTTTCTCTTGACGATTGTCCTAAAATACAAGGGTGAAAGAGACAACTGCAGCTGTACATACAAGCACTAAAAATACTATATACAACGACGTGCTACTTTCATATATGCAATGGAATAGTTTATAAATGGAAAATATAGTTAAAAAATGTATACATTTTTATAAATAAAATAATATACACATTTTACGTTCATATTTTTAATTTTAAAAAATACACGATCACTAAAAAAACAATATATTAAATCATTAATATTACATTCACAACAATCACTAATAATATTCAGCTAAATCCATTTGCTGCAGCTAGCCAGGCTGCATTTTGCATGTTCGTCAAGTATTCTTCTTCTTTTTATAAATAAATACCATTCAAGCCATGTATAGCACTAGCAGCGTACAATTCAATACTAAACAACAAACATCGCATTACTGATGAATTCAAATAGTACATTTCCTACTGCAGTGCAGTATTATTACTACTAAACATAAAACATCAAGAAAATGCAACCGTTGTCCAAATTGTTTTCAGCTTTGGGCCGTGAACATTTTTGTCGGTTGGATGCATGCCACACACAGCGGACACGGACAAATTTGTTGTTGTTTTCGCGGGTAAAAGAAAAAACTGGAAATTGACAGAGCTTCTCACTCATCAAAAAATTTCCAGGCAACCGACAAAAATGTTCACGGCCCAAAGCTGAAAACAATTTGGACAACGGTTGCATTTTCTTGATGTTTTACGTTTAGTAGTAATAAAACTGCACAGCAGTAGGAAATGTACTATTTGAATTCATCAGTAATGCGATGTTTGTTGTTTAGTTGTTTAATTGTACGCTGCTGGTGCTATACATGGCTTGAATGGTATTTATTTATAAAAAGAAGAAGAATACTTGACGAACATGCAAAATGCAGCCCGGCTAGCTGCAGCAAATGGATTTAGCTGAATATTATTAGTGATTGTTGTGAATGTAATATTAATGATTTAATATATTGTTTTTTTAGTGATTGTGTATTTTTTATAATTAAAAATATGAACGTAAAATGTGTATATGATGTTATTTATAAAAATGTTTACAGTTTTTAACTATATTTTCCATTTATAAACTATTCCATTGCATATATGAAAGTAACACGTCATTGTATATAGTATTTTTAGTGCTTGTTTGTACAGCTGCAGTTGTCTCTTTCACCCTTGTATATTAGGACAATCGTCAAGAGAAAATGTGAGCAGTAGATTTTCTGATGGTATAACTGATCAAGCTAGTCATACATTACAGCCGCGTAGTTAACAAATAAACTGTTTATATATACAAGTTAACACCCTGCATTCCCACCAATATGCTGAGTAAGTTAACTGCATTCCCATTAATATGCTGAATACGCATCGATACACGCGCTGCAGACTCAGCACACGCGCCGAGAATCGAGAGCATTGGCCTGCTTGCACTGTTTGGTTGCCGACGCAGCTGTTTCATCGTGGGATTGCAACATAGCTTAAGTTATTAATTATTGATAGCTTGTATTGGTATGGGTAATTATTGGTAATTATAAGCTTAGGAATAAGGTATGAAATTTATGTTGAGTTAGTTAAGTTTTGCGACCGGCTCAAAAAAGTCGGAATAAATTGTGTTATAATAATATAACTTGCGTTTTCAATTAAAAGTCTGGAAATCGAAGTTGAGATTTCCAGCAAAGTATTTTTTTACTCCACTGTGAACCCGAGAAGTTAACTTACATATATCTTGTAATATCGTTTAAATCGTTAAAATTTACAATATTCTAAGAGATAAGGTTATGGCTATTAATTGGAGAAGAAATATTACTGAAATGTTCATAAATTAATTTCAAAGCCAACTGGCTTTGTGAGATATTCTTAAAAAAATTTTAAATGCTTTATCATTAGTGAATCTTAGCTCCTTTGATAAATTTATCATCCCTTTCTAATGTCTGCCAATTCTCCATGGCTTAATCCAGCAGGATCTTTTTTCACTTTTTTAACTCCATCCAGAGTTTCATCAACTCAACAATTGTTTTTATTGTGACCATATCGTTGTCATCTATATATGTGGATACACTTCCTGCATACATTTTGGCCAATGTAATTAATTTTAAACCCCGGAGATCAGAATTTGACCCATCAATTTTAAATGCAAATAAAACCACTTATAAACAACCTATAGAGGGTAGCCGTTTTATTGAATAGATTGCATAAAGGAGCATTACCAGCACGAAATGGTACCAAAAACGTAGTAAATTTAGCTTCCGCCATTATCGAACAGAAAACTACGTGTAGCATGCCGTGGACAAAACAATGAGAGAGAGGGAAAAAATGGCGAAAATTCCAATGTTTGACGGACAAGCAGACACCGTGTGACATGCCCCTTGCCTGGAAATTTTTTGATGAGTGAGAAGCTCTCTCAATTTCCAGTTTTTTCTTTTACCCGCGTTTTTTCTTTTACAACAAATTTGTCCGTGTCCGCTGTGTGTGGCATGCACCTTAGACACATTGGTAAAGGGAGGGGGGAGGAAAGCGCACAACTGAATTTCTGATCGGTGTGAGCATTTTAGCTATATATATTTTTCTCATGGTAAAAACATGTGTGGCTGAAAAGGATGCCAGATCACACGGATGAGAATCAGAAATGCAAACCTTGGGACATTTTGATCTCCGCTTGAACAATGGTCACAAGTTTTGTATGAAAAATTTTATATGGACGTAACGGAAATCGTGTGACCGCCCTGCTGGACAGCTGTAACAACTGTACAAACACAACGAAACAGAATTTGGTGTTCACCAATACACTTTTACGCTGTCATTTTATGGGAAACAAGGAAAGTTATATGTGTTTGTATGTCTAGCTCTTTTGCGGTCATAAAATAAACTCAACAAGAAAAATAAACACGCAACACAAAATGATGAAAAAAGGGCTGTTCACATTTCAAACCGCTCATCAAATCATTTGTCAAATCGTTTGACCACAAAAGTGTTCAGACTCATCAAATTTTTCATCAAATTTCATTTTATCTTGAACACCGAAGTAAGCACATCGCGATGACGGAAAATTATTAATACCACTTGTTATTAAAATCGTATTGGAAGAAGAATAAATTATTTTATAAATTATTATAAATTATTTGCAACAGTTATTTATTATTATTTTGCTATTATTTTCTTCCGCTCCCTCTTTTACCGCGATGTGCTCAGGTTGAAAACTTTTTAGAACTGATAAAATCGTACTACACCATGATAGAATTACCAGGTACTATTAATCGCTACTTTTACTCGTTACTTTGGGCATATAGTGTCAGATTGGTGTCAAATAAAAGTACTGCAAACACACCAAGAAGTAAAAGGGGATTTTTACTTTTGCCCAGATGTCTGCATATGAACATGAACAGGTGACGAAATTGACGAACTGCACGAGGACGCCTTGGAGTACGTTGCAGGCTACATTTTGAAAGTTTTCAAAGTAAAGACTGCTCCTTTATATGGGTAGATGAAGTCTCGCAGGGAGATCTGAAAAAGCCATCAGCTGCATTTATGGAAAAAATAAAAGATTTGGAGGCGATCTTTAATCAAGCCAATGGTAGGAACATTTTAGTGGGCAAAGAATACAGAAAAAACACGCTGAATTGTGTCCAGCAAACGAACTTCCCGAACCTGTGAAAGAGCTCTTCATAAAATGCAGAATGAATTTTCAGACTAAAAATTTAAATAAAAGATAAAAAAATCAAAAAATTAAACAAAAAATTTTGGCAATAAAAAACTTTTGCAATTTCATTAATAAAGTCATTGATTTGGTTTATATTTCAACAACTATATATTCAGCCCTATCATGAATAATTTTTCACGAGAAATCAGAAAAGGGAGTTTTAATTTTTTTTTAATAAGGCTCAAGACCATTTTGGAAATTTTTAATGCAAATTTGTTGATAAACCATTGATGAACGAATTTGCATTTAAAATTTCCAAAATGTTCTTGAGCTTTGTCTTAAAAATTAAAACTCCCTTTTCTGATTCTGCGTGAAAAATTGTTCATGATAGGTCTGATTGCATTACTCTAAACGGCTTTATAGTATTTGAACTTTTTTAAAGTCAAACATTAGAACTTTGAATCATATTGTTTCTCTCATGCTTACTTAACTTTTGATGTAATGAACTAATAAAATTCTTGTTTATCACG
The DNA here is from genome assembly GCA_963920525.1 of Dichetophora obliterata. NCBI lineage: Eukaryota > Metazoa > Arthropoda > Insecta > Diptera > Sciomyzidae > Dichetophora > Dichetophora obliterata. The sequence goes on along the minus strand of OY986436.1, from coordinate 154,305,821 downwards.
CCGCTAATATCAAGTGCAAGGACAAGATAAATATTTAAATTTGATATTTGTATCAAGTTTTGTAATATTACAAAAACAAAATGCATAATTTTTATTCCCAAAAGCATTTTTACTCAACACGGAAGAATCTACTGGCTGCATTTTATTTAATAAGTTTATTTAATAAAAATTATTATAATGTAGTGTTTTGTTAAAATTGTTTCATGATTTCCTACAGTAAAATGATAATTTCCATTTATATTTACAAACAAAAGTACACACAAAAATTAGCTGATTTAAAAAATACAACACTTTATTAAAGGTTCGTTCACAATAACTTTTAAATATTGGATATTTTATAAAAACTAATCAAAAATACACCACATTGTGAATACCCGTATCGTTTGCAGATTTCTGATTTGAAATACTACACGAAGCAACACTGTTTTCACCTACTCGCTACATTTTGACACTATATGCCCAAAATGACAGTTTATCCCCAGCTGATTTTCAGCGAATAATAATACCTGGTAATTATATCATGGTACTACACAATTTGACGAGTGTTCACACTCGTCAAATCATTCGTCAAATCAGCAGAAAAATAAAAAAATTTTGATTTTCATCAAACGATTTGACCAACGATTTGATGAGTGTTCACACTCGTCAAATCGCCATCAAATCCATACAAATTCTGTTGGTCAAATCATTTGTCAAATCAGTTGATGATCGATTTGATGAGCGGTTTGAAATAGGGCTGTTCACATTTCAAACCGCTCATCAAATCGATCATCAACTGATTTGACAAATGATTTGACCAACAGAATTTGTATGGATTTGATAGCGATTTGACGAGTGTGAACACTCATCAAATCGTTGGTCAAATCGTTTGATGAAAATCAAAATTTTTTGATTTTTCTGCTGATTTGACGAATAATTTGACGAGTGTGAACACTCGTCAAATTGTGTAGTACGATTTTATCAGTTCTAAAAAGTTTTCAACCTGAGCACATCGCGGTAAAAGAGGGAGCGGAAGAAAATAATAGCAAAATAATAATAAATAACTGTTGCAAATAATTTATAATAATTTATAAAATAATTTATTCTTCTTCCAATACGATTTTAATAACAAGTGGTATAAATAATTTTCCGTCATCGCGATGTGCTTACTTCGGTGTTCAAGATAAAATGAAATTTGATGAAAAATTTGATGAGTCTGAACACTTTTGTGGTCAAACGATTTGACAAATGATTTGATGAGCGGTTTGAAATGTGAACAGCCCTAATGTGAACAGCCCTATTTGACAAATGATTTGACCAACAGAATTTGTATGGATTTGATGGCGATTTGACGAGTGTGAACACTCATCAAATCGTTGTTCAAATCGTTTGATGAAAATCAAAATTTTTTGATTTTTCTGCCGATTTGACGAATGATTTGACGAGTGTGAACACTCGTCAAATTGTGTAGTACGATTTTATCAGTTCTAAAAAGTTTTCAACCTGAGCACATCGCGGTAAAAGAGGGAGCGGAAGAAAATAATAGCAAAATAATAATAAATAACTGTTGCAAATAATTTATAATAATTTATAAAATAATTTATTCTTCTTCCAATACGATTTTAATAACAAGTGGTATTAATAATTTTCCGTCATCGCGATGTGCTTACTTCGGTGTTCAAGATAAAATGAAATTTGATGAAAAATTTGATGAGTCTGAACACTTTTGTGGTCAAACGATTTGACAAATGATTTGATGAGCGGTTTGAAATGTGAACAGCCCTAATGTGAACAGCCCTAAATGGAAGTTTTGAAAATAAAATAAAAATAGTGCATACGAAGTTTAATAATTTTTCTTTTTAGATTTACAAATTGAATAGCTACTGGGGAATACTTCGAACAAATTGTTTCAGAACAAGCAACTGCGAAAATGTGCTTTTGATGTTCTGTGCCGTTCATGCCTATTTATGCTTTTATTGAATTGAATTTATTGAATTGAATTTTATTGATTTTTGGTTAAAATTGTATAATCATAATTCAAAATCTATCCGGAAGGTAAATATTTTATTAAACAAATAATTCAAAAACTTGAAAAAATTGTGTTTATAATTTGGCATATATCGGCTAGATGGTGGGCTAGACACAACGGCATAGGGAGAAGGGGTGTGAGCAGTTTAGCTCCATATTTTTCTAATGGTAAAAACATATGTGGCAGAAAGGGATGCCAGATCACACGGATGAGAATCAGAGATGCAAACTTTGTGACATTTTGATCACTGCTTGAGCAATGGTCACAAGTTTTGTATGAAAAATTTTATATGGACGTAACGAAAATCGTGTGACCGCTCGTGTTATATACGCCGTATGTAACAGTTACTGTTCTAGCTAGGCGCTCGTGTTATATACGCCGTATGTAAAAGTTACGGTTCTAGCTGGGAGGATAGTCCGCAAGCTGGAGCAGACTTTACCGTTATTCTGCTGTCCTATATGTCCATCCTACATGTAGGTAGTCCGAAACCCCCTATACAATTCAAAAAGGTGGCAACAATACATGGTACAAATGTCTTGTCAGAATTTTTCGATTTCTTTGAATTGTTGTTCACTTCAAAACGTCGGCAAAGGCTTATTAAATATTCTACTCGACGAAAAAGTTTTCAATTTAATGCTTACATTTCATGTGTAAAAAAAAAATCAAATACACCGAAGTTTTTACTAATTAGATAATGCTAACATTGAAATCTTCCTTGGCTTCATCAATCTTGCTGGTGGCATCTTTTGGGATTAATGTAGTTTTTGGCAAATCTGATCCTGGGAAAATTGAAACAATTTTGACTCGGGTAACAAAAGGAAGATTTATGTCATTTGATAACATTTTAGAATAGTAGCCACAACAAAAAGTGTGCTTTTGCTGATTTAAAGTTAAAATATTTTATAGAGTTTCTAACTTTAAGGGTTTTAATGTTGCAAGGGAACAACGTCCACTACTGGCCAATTCGAAAATATACGTGAAATGTAAGTATACATATATATATCACCATAGGAGTTTATCTCTGTAAATTAACTATTGCATAAATTTAAAAAAAACGATGAAATTTTGTAAACTTTATCATAATGACTGCAATGACTACGTTGCAATATTAGGCATGCTGTTCTAATCATAGAGCAAAAAAGTAACTAGTTCCTGCGTGGACGTCTTTACTGTACGATACGTGTTACCTGCGTTACGTTTTTACACCAATCTAATAGTTGCGTAGGTTTAAAACATATCCTTATTAAAATATCGATTTTACTATTTGCAGTATTATGTGAGGAAAGTCAGCCAGTCACTGTGATGATATATTGGACCCTAACAGAGCGCGAGTGTTGGTATGACGAACCTTTCGTAAGTTTGACCGCATAATTATGTGTAATATTCTAGTTCGATATTTTATCTAGATGCAGAGCTACATAGCATATGAAAATCTTCTGCAGCAACAAAATAAATCGAACGAAAAAGTTTTGACTTCTCGGAAAATATCAGCAGACTGTCCGAGCCACTTAATTGTTTTGCCAGACGCAAGTTTTCCTATTGATAATGCCGAAGGAGTGTATGAAAAGGATGCAAATTCTCAACTTACTCCTAAATCAGAAAGCGCGAGTACCATAAAGAAATCTCAAAACCCACTCTCGGTAAGAAAAATGCTAAACGAAAAAGACATTTTATTATACTTGAGGTATCTTGTCTAGTTTAATTGATCAAGCACAGAACATTGATATGTATAAGAGATCTGTAACAAATAAATTGAAAATCAAACTACTTGAAAAAATATCAAGCTTTGAGTTGAATTCCAGGAACTTAATTTGTTTTTTCAAATCGAAAAAAGGAATCATATGTCTGACTTGATTCAATTTTGTTTCTACCCTACATGAGTTGGTAGAAAAAAAAATCAAGTTTTCAACTCTGTTTTTGACTCTATGAGCCTTTTTTCATTAGACAATAATAGCCTTCGCCGCAAGCAGTTTGTCGATTATTCGCAAGCATCAGGGGTTGACAAAGTCCCCTTTCAACCCGAACGCTTGCAAATAATAGACGAACTGCTTGCGGCGAAGGCAATTATTGCTTAATGAAAAACGGCTCTAGAAGACCTTTTTCTAGCAGTACAGCTCAGTCACAGAAGAATACTACAAAAAGAATTGCCAGTACAGGTCAGGCCGTGCGGCAATTCTGTCTTTTTCTTTCGTTGACCCCCCGATGCTGCGAATTATCCCCAAACTGCTTGCGGCGAAGGCAATTATTGCCTAATGAAAAAGGCCTTTTAATGAAAAAGGGCTCATGCGACTGCGCTGCCGTCGGAAGCGACTGACGATTGTTTGTTAGTTTCATTTATAATGCGGAGTTTGTGTAACTTTTTTTGTTGTTATTAAGTTATGGGTTTTTGTTTGTTTTTTGTGCTTTTATTGATTTGTTGTTCTGTGCTTCTGTGAATATGTATGTTTGTATAAGGAGTATCGTTTTGATTCTGAAAAATACAATACCTGTAAGAATTAATCATGGAGTAATAAAATTAAGTGGTAGCTTTTGGAAAGTGTGCAGTGTGGAAGATAGGATATTTAAAAATTAATGAAACGCTATTGCGGTGTTGTATGTCAGGATATGAACTTATATAAAAAACTTTTATAATTTATTTTCATTCATTGGATATATTCACATTTTTGTCATAATTTGTTGTTCCTTTTTCTTTTACCATTTCAATAATATTCTTTGCTTTCTTATTAGAGATTTAAAATCTAATTTTTTAATCGTTAGCAAAGTCATCTATGTTGTAAACTTTCTTAATAGTTCGTAAAAACAGTTGTTATTATTCTTCATTTTTAGTTTTTAACTTTAATTTAAAATTTTTAATATAAAATTATTCATATTTATTTTCATTTTAATTTAAATTTTAATATTAATTTTAATTAAATTAAATTTAATGTAAATTAATTATATTTATGCATTTATGTTGTACTATAAAAGATCATAGCTCTTATTGTTCTTATGATTACTTAAATAAATAAAAACAATAATAAAAAAACAATTTGTAAACTCCGTACCTCTATCAGACTTCAAAATTTTAAAACAACCGTATTTTAAAGTTAATTGCTCTACCAATGTTGTTGCAATCGACTTTGCATCTTTTGTTTCAATTGGGTAAGCAATGACAAATTTAATCAGATCAAATTGCATTGTGAGTATGTATCGGTTATGGTTTGAAATTCTAAGCGGTCCCACTGTGTCTATAGTAATTGTTTCGAAACTAGTCGTCGGCGTGTTATTATGGTAAATTTTTCTTTTATATTTTTTGTTTGTTTATTTCGAGCGCAGTGTTCACATGTGTTTACATGATTTTTTTACCATTCGTCACATATGTTTCCATATAAAGCGTTGTTTAAATTTAAGAATTGTTTTTCTTATTCCTAAATGTCCGCCTTGAGGTGAATTATGGAATTCTCTAATTAATTAATTTTGCATGGATTTACTTGATATTCTTTGCGGTGTTTTATATATTAGTACATTTAGCGATTTTTTAATTTTTGTTTAATTTCTGGCTGCAGCTTGTTAAATAAATTCTTAAATTCTTCTTTTTCCATGGATTTAAATATTATATCTTCTTTATCTAGCGCTACTTCTTTTATGTTCAAATCATTCATTTTAGATACTAATTTCTTCAGGATCGGCTCTAGAGTCGCTGAATTATCATTAGATCTTGCATGCATATTATTATTTTTATTCTTTTTTAATGATAGCCTCATTGAGGTCGAATCTGGATTCGTCGATTTATCGCTACATCGCGCGTGCACAATATTATTATTTACCTGGATACTAGTAGCATTATTATATATATTCATATCGCATAACTCAAATTTAAATTTTTTTTTATATTTTTGACGTCAGTAATAGATGTGCAATCCCAAATAAAGAGTTGATCCAAAGAGAATATATTGTATCAAGAGGAGCAGAAACTCAATGCTCGCTCTTGAGAATTATTTCAAGACTACAAAGATTGGGTTCTGCCAGCGTGATGCTAATGTTGTTCTGCCGACGTTCTTGCTGACTGTTTCGTGTGCACAAGCGAGCTGGGAATACGTTTGTTCTTTTTAGAAAGCTTTGGCATTTTTCTTCCTATTAGAATTGCGATCGTTTTGAATATTTTATTGATATTAGGAAATTGCAAAAAAAATTGTCAGCTCTGTTTTGGCTGAGCTTTGTTTACATTTTTTTGTCGTACATTTTTAAAGGAAAGATTTCTGTGCAAAAGCAAGCGGCAACAAGTTTTGCTCTTTTTACTTTTTTCTTCCTACTAGAATTGCGATCATTTGGTATATTTAAGGAATTATGAATGAAATGAAGCAGAACAAGATTTCCTTGAATTTTTCCAATTTGTCGATATTCTAATGTTTTGATTCTCAACTTTTTTTGGCTGAGTTGTATTTACATTTTTTTGCTACATTTCTAGCAAGGAAGTTTTTCATGCAATTGCAATTATATTATATAAATATATTTAATTATATTTTATTACAGAATATTAGCTTTTTATATCGATCATTTGGTACATTGAAAGAAATATTGTTGAAATAAACCCAAATGACTTTCTTTCAATTTACCAATATCGAACATATTATTGTATTTTTTATTTATATTTATTTATCAAATACAACTCAACTATAAAATTTAAATTACAATTTCAGAAAATATTAAATTGCAATTCCAAGGTACTTTAATTCAAATTCATTTATTTATTAATATTAAATTTATTTTTAAAAAGTTCACTTTTTAAAAAGTTACTTTAAGAAATAGTTGAAGAAAATATTTAAACAAAATTTCATAGAAATTTGTTATAATTGGGATTTTTGCGATTTTGTTTTTTAATCTGATAAAACATGCGATACTTCAAATTATCCGACAATTATTAATAAATTATGCTAAAATAATTGCAATTTTCTTAAAAACTATGCTGAAATAGATCTGAACAATGCAGAAAAGTAAGATTTGAGCAACACAGTAGAGTAACAATTTATTTGAAGTGCTTGCAGGAATGGATTATATATTAATTTATTTATTTTAATTTGATGCGTCGCTTGTTTTATCAGATTATATAAAACTATTTTAAAATAATTAATGCAATGAAACAAAATATTTTAAGTAATTGAATTTAAATATTGGGAGGTAAATACTTACTTATTCTATTCTATTTGAATAAAAACTTCCAAACAAATTAGTATTAAGCTTATTATTTAATATAATACTAACGAACTACATGACTTATTATATAATGTAAGAACTTACAAACTAAAATGTACTCTTATTATTTAATATAATAAATTAAAACTAAACTGAGTTCTTATTACATAATGTACTCTTATTATATAATATAATAATATACAAAATAACTACTAACTTAAAAACTAAGGAGCGGCAAACATTTCTAAGTAATTTTAATTAACCTACCTAATCCTAATTCTTAACCTATCCTTATGCAGTGAAAGCTCCTATATGCGGACACCGATGGTTACATTCTTTTTGTCCTCATATGAGAGATGTCCGCTTATGGGAATAACGTAAAAAATAATATTAAAATTCAAATTAACAAATGAGCATTGCGATATTGTAATTTAAAATAATTTTTATTCTTCAATAGACAAAAAACAACACTAGTACAAAATAAATTAATTTTTAAATATGTACATTAGAGTGGTCCTTTTCTTTATAAAGTAACGAATTACTTACCGGGGTTTTGTTCCTTCACAAAAAGGAAGTAAACTGCAAATTTAAAAAAAAAACTGATAGTTAAACGTGCCGCTTACAGGTCTTAAGTCTTAGTTGAAAAAAAGGGTCTTAAGTTGAAAATCAAATTTATATGGGGAAAAAGTGCTCTTTTTTTTAAAAAAAATCCCGTTAAGAGTTTAAGTGAAAATTTAAAAAAAAAAACCTGCACGCGCCCAATTTTTTATTTAATTTTTCTTATAAATGAGCTATCAAACATTACAATTGGACAAAACTACTTGAGTTGTGATTTTTTACTGTTCGAAAAAAAATCTAAATTTTTTCCTTATTTTTCCTAAATTTTTTATTGAAGAAAACGAGAAAACGAAACCAAAAATCAGAGTCAAAAAACTTACTTGCATCGCTTCCAAGAAACTTACGCCAATATAATTTTATTACTGACAGCTTATGTTAAAACTAAGACTATTCTATGTCCATTTCTCGGTGTTTTTTTTTAAAACTTGAATTTTAAATTTTTGGGAATTTTTTTCCGTAAAAATACTTAAACTCGAAATTTCCAAAAAGATATACTTCGGCTGAGTTCCTAAATGCATTTATGCAATGCATCAGTGTGTTTTATTTTGAATTGGTGCTAAGTTCAATTACAAAAACTGCGCATATCTGTTGATATTCTTAAAACAAGTAGATTGCGCAGTTTTGGTTAATAAGCTTCGGATCAATTCAAAATAAAGCACACTGATGCATTGCATAAATGCATTTAGGAACTCAGCCGAAGTATATCATTTTGGATATTTCGAGTTTAAGTATTTTTACGGAAAAAAATTCCCAAAAATTTAAAAATTAAAGTTTGGAAAAAAACACCGAGAAATGGACATAGAATAGTCTATAGAATAGAAACTATTCTATAAATTGTTACTCTACTGTGTTGCTCAAATCTTACTTTTCTGCATTGTTCAAATCTCTTTCAGAATAGTTTTTAAGAAAATTGCAATTATTTTAGCATAATTTATTAATAATTGTCGGATAATTTGAAGTATCGCATGTTTTATCAGATTAAAAAACAAAATCGCAAAAATCCCAATTATAACAAATTTTTATGAAATTTTGTTTAAATATTTTCTTCAACTATTTCTTAAAGTACAGCTACCAAAAAGTGAACTTTTTAAAAAAAAAAATTTAATATTAATAAATAAGTGAATTTGAATTAAAGTACCTTGGAATTGCAATTTAATATTTTCTGAAATTGTAATTTAAATTTTATAGTTGAGTTGTATTTGATAAATAAATATAAATAAAAAATACAATAATATGTTCGATATTGGTAAATTGAAAGAAAGGCATTTGGGTTTATTTCACCAATATTTCTTTCAATGTACCAAATGATCGATATAAAAAGCTAATATTCTGTAATAAAATATAATTAAATATATTCATATAATATAATTGCAATTGCATGAAAAACTTCCTTGCTAGAAATGTAGCAAAAAAATGTAAATACAACTCTGCCAAAAAAAGTTGAGAATCAAAACATTAGAATATCGACAAATTGGAAAAATTCAAGGAAATCTTGTTCTGCTTCATTTCATTCATAATTCCTTAAATATACCAAATGATCGCAATTCTAGTAGAAAGAAAAAAGTAAAAAGAGCAAAACTTGTTGGCGCTTGCTTTTGCACAGAAATCTTTCCTTTAAAAATGTACGACAAAAAAATGTAAACAAAGCTCAGCCAAAACAAAGCTGACAATTTTTTTGCAATTTCCTAATTTCAATAAAATATTCAAAACGATCGCAATTCTAATAGGAAGAAAGATGCCAAAGCATTCTAAAAAGAACAAACGTATTCCCAGCTCGCTTGTGCACACATAATTTTAAAAATACCTCTGCCCGAAACAGTCAGCAAGAACGTCGGCAGAACAACATTAGCATCACGCTGGCAGAACCCAATCTTTGTAGTCTTGAAATAATTCTCAAGAGCGAACATAGAGTTTCTGCTCCTCTTGATACAATATATTCTCTTTGGTTGATCGGGCTCTTGTAGAGATGCGCATTTCTTCTGTGTAAGTTCTTTCTGCTTTTTAATATCTCATCGTGTTATTACCATGGTTTTATTTTGCTTGCTCGTTTCTTCAGTTGGTATCATTGGTTTTAAAATATCCGAATTTATTGTTATTCGTGATTCATTTGTATTAATTTTTCCTTGTTTGAAAACTATAGTGAAATTATAATCAAATAGGTGTAGTCTTATTCTTGTCATTTTTGATGATGGTCTATGTTATATATGTTATGTGCCAACAAAATGTTAAGTATGAATGGAATTTGGCGCAAGCTGGAGAAATCTTCATTTAAGTTACAAAAACGAATTTACCGAGCTACTAAATGTAATGATATCAAAAAGATGCACAATCTTCAGAGATTATTACTCAAATCAACAAGTGCGAGATGCCCGCAAGCTTTAAATTGATGTAGTAAAAATTTTGAAAGATAAATATGAGTTAGTAAAAGGCAGACCGAAATCAAAAACTAATCCTACACCAAAAAAATTATGCAATTGTAAATACCAAGAAAGTGGTAATTGGGTTTCAGATGGCGGAAGAGTGCTAAATATAGTAGCAGAAGGGAGCACTATAGAGGAAGCCAAAAGTAAGGTGTACTCAGCATTAAATTTTTTAGAATGGCCAGGGGGTTTCTTCAGATATGATATTGGTAGTTAATGAGCATATAAAGGTTTTATATGACTACAAAAAAAATCTTTCCATATTCATGTAGGCAAGTTAAACAACGTAACTAATTTTAAATAGCAACTGCTTTATTTCAATGAATTTTTCCTAATAATTTTTATTTTCGATTTTCTCTAAAAAGTATTTTCTCAATTACGATTAAAATAAAGGATACTCAATTACAATTCTACAGTATTAAATTGTAAAGTATAGTAGTATAACAAGATATGATAATCACCACACGGCCATTCCTGAAATAAATCGGTCTCCGATTAAATTCTCCATAACTTCATATACTCGGAAACCGTAGATGTAGACGTAGGTCCTTCGCCAAGTCCGACTTTCCTTACTTCGTACCTGTTGTTTTCTTTTACCATAGTAACGATGTACGGTCCCAAATATTTGCCTTTTAATTTCAAATTTGTACCAAATTGTGTCCTTTTAATTGCCACTATATCACCAATTGCATAATTCTCAGCTTCTTTTTTATTCTTGTCGTAAAATCTTTTCTGTTCTCGTTGAGCTTTAAGTATATTGTTTCGAACTTCTTGACGTTGAATCTCACGATTATCTGTAAAAGACTGAACCAGTTCTTCATGTAATATATTCATTATGTCGATATCGCTTCCATTTCTCATCACAACTCCAGTTAGGACTTCATGGGGTGTAGAGTTAACTACTCGATGGTAAGTTGAATTAATACACCTCTGTACTCTGTCAACATGTTTATACCACTTCTCAGGATCATCAATTGAAAGTTTGGACAGAGTTGATATAATTACAGAGTTAACGCGTTCTACTTGCCCATTTCCTCTAGGAACGCCAGTTGTCACTAAAACATGTAAAATATTATTTATTCTACAAAAGTCTTCAAAGTCGTTCGATGTAAATGCTGATCCCTTATCAGTAATAACTCGGTGTGGGTATCCAAAGGTCTTAACCATCATGCCAAACCGTTCTAAAACCTCTTTTGTGGTGGTAGATTTTGTAGGATAAATCCAAGTAAATTTTGAAAATCCATCAACAACAACTAACAAATACTTGTACCCTTTTGAAGTCGACGTCATTGGTCCTAAATGATCCAAATGAAGTGTGACGAGTGGTAAATCGTCTTTAGGGATAGGACAAAGTTTTCCTTCTTTTTTCCCATATTTTCGATTCATTACTATACATTGAATACAACACTGGATGCACCGTTCCACTTTCGACTTTAGTTTGTCTATGTAATAGTCTCTTTGTAACAATTCCATAGTCTTTTGGATTCCAAAATGACCGTTTTCGTGAGCTTTTTTAATTATGTCTTTTTCCATTGAGTTAGGAACGACAACGATTTCCCTTCCATCAATATGTTTCATCAAAATACCGTTGCATACCAAATAGTCCTCGAACTGTTCAGTTTCCAAAATCTTTTTGATAGAAATAATTTTTTCATCATTACCTTGTTCATTTTTAATAAGTGCAGAAAGAGTTGATTCCAGCACTAAAATAGGATTCCGACTAAGAGCATCCACATGTTTCATCCGTTCACCTTTTCGGTGTTCCATCACGTAATCGTACTCTTCGAGATATAATGTCCATCTCTTTACTCTTGGAGGAATGTCCGCTTTGTTGACTGTCCTCTGAAATGCGGCACAATCTGTAACGATTTTAAATTTTATTCCCAACAAATATGGCCTTAATTTTTTAACAGCCTCAATTATCGCAAGAACCTCCAATTCATACGAATGATAATTTTTTTCTGCATCACTGGTCGCTTTACTCCAAAAGTATATAGGTTTGAATTCTGAATCGGGTTGCTTATGCAGCAAAATTGCACCTAAACCAATTTTACTTCCATCTGTATGCAACTCAGTGATAGCCATAGGATCATAAAGATGTAAGACAGGTTTATTTAAAAGTTTGTCCTTTACCGCCCTAAATGCCAATAAATGTTGTTTTTCAAAATTAATCTTTTTAATATCTTTTCGCAATAACTTTGTTAATGGTGCCACTATCATTCCATAATCTTTTATGAACTTACGAAAATATCCGGTTAGACCCAAGAAACTTTGGAGTTGTTTTTCTGTTGTAGGAACAGGAAAGTTTTTGACAGCCTTCAATTTGTGATGTGATGGAAAAATTGTTGAATCAGATACTCTATAACCAAGATACTCAACTTGAGTCTTTAAAAACTGACATTTCTTCCAGCTTAGTTCTAGGCCATTGTCAGCTGCAACTTCAAGAACAATTTTTAAGCGAGCAATGCCTTCCTCATAATTTTGCGAAGGAATAATCAAATCATCGACATAGTGAATTACAATACCTTGTCTTATTAAATCCGAGAAAACTGAAGATACAAATCGATTAAAGCTGGATGGAGAATTGCTAAGACCAAATGGTGTTTTTGTAAACATGAACTGCCCATCTTGCGTAGAGAAAGAGGTGTATTTCATGCTCTCCTTATCCATAGGTACATGAAAAAAACCATTCTTCAAATCGATTGTCGAAAAAATCTTTGCATTCACTAGTTTGTCGATTTGATCATCGATGCGTTGCATTGGAAACCTATCCTTTTTGATAACTTTGTTCAGTTTTCGAAAGTCAACGCAAAGACGGTACCTCCCATCTTTTTTCCTTACCACAACCACAGGACTTGAAAATTCAGACTTACTCGGAACTATAACACCGTCTTTTAACCATTCGTCTATTTGCTCACGGACCACTCGGGATTCCAATGGTGCTAGTCTTCTTGGACGTTGATAAATAGGTGTCTCGTCATTCAAAATCAAGTTGGTTTTAATGGGGCAGTCAACTATCTTTTTTGGTTGATATTTTCTATACATATCTAAAATCATGTTTTCAAATCTTTTGTCTACGTCTAATTCCAAAACATCATCTACTAAATTCATGGTTTCAAAGATGTCTTTAGAGTTTTTACAAATTTTTTTAAGAGATAATCCTTCTGACGTTATGTGAAGCTCACAGTTTTCTAAAAATTCTCTTCCTAGTATGATATCGTAACCCATACATGCATTTGGCATCAAATAAAATTGACAATCATATTCCTCATCTGCTACAGAAAAAACTTGATCCAGTAACCCCTTTGGCATTACTTCTTTCGATCCAAGACCGACAAAAGTTCTTGTGGTATGTTGATAATTCGGGTGACCAATTGTTCTATGGACTTCTTCTTTCATCAGATTTACGCAGCTGCCAGTGTCCACTAATGCCCTAAAAGACTTGAGCCTGATTGTAACAAGCACTGTTGGTACCTCCTTATTTGACATCAAAATGTTTACATTTGAATCAGAACTTTTAAAAACGAGCTGGTTTCTTTGAGTGCATGATTTGGCAATGTGCCCGAACGAATTACATTTAAAACATTTTAGTCCTTTATTGGCATTTGGACAATTCTTTGAGCTGTGACCAACCGTACCGCAGCTAAAACATTTGATCCGTCCCGGCTGAAACGTGGCGCTATAACGTTCCGTTACCTTGATTGACTTGATTCGCTCGTATTCAATAAATTTCATCTTAAGCTCTTGAAAATTTGAAGCACCATGAAGAATCATTTTCTCCATTGAATGGTCTTCAATACCATCGACGATATATCCAATTGTAGCAATGTCTTCCAAACATATTCGTCCAGATATTTCTCTCATCTCGTACATGTAAGACCTCCAAGATTCCGAAGCATGTTTTTTGCGACGCCTTAAAACTTCGTGAATATCTCGACTGTTAACTTGCATCTGAAACTCATGAGTTAAGGCGTCTTTAAATTGCATCCACGATAATATTCCACGCTCTTTTGACATGAAAGACTTAGCTGCTCCACGTAATTGTTTTTTGCCATACATAAGAATATCTCGATCTGTCCAATGAAATAGAATCTTAATTTCTTCCATACTAGCTAGCCATGAACCTACAGGAACATTTACATCTTCACCACTAAATGGTTCCACAGCGTCTTCTACATCCTTAAAAGAAAGCATACGGAATTTCTCCGTTAAAACTCTAGCATGCACATCACCTGAATTACTACGAAACTCTTCAGCCTCACGATCAATACCGCATGCCTGTGAAGCTATATCCATTTGAGTAGCGTCTGGTATAGCACTTATATCATCATTTGCTTCAGCGTTTTGTTCCTCCAAATTTTCAGCATCAGCTGCCACCAAATTCATCAAGCGAAGTTTCAAAACGGCTTTGGATCCTTGTACGGACGATTTGCGTCGTTCAAGTTCGAAGCGGAGTTGCGAAACAGACATCTTGTCGACCATCGTCAGCGGAATTGTATTCATCTTGGCTTTGTTTCTTATTCTTTCGTCTTTGTATCGTCGTTAAATTGCGTCTTTTGATACTTTTAGGTTGAGCCCCCAAAAATGTAGGCAAGTTAAACAACGTAACTAATTTTAAATAGCAACTGCTTTATTTCAATGAATTTTTCCTAATAATTTTTATTTTCGATTTTCTCTAAAAAGTATTTTCTCAATTACGATTAAAATAAAGGATACTCAATTACAATTCTACAGTATTAAATTGTAAAGTATAGTAGTATAACAAGATATGATAATCACCACATTCATTGGGGAATTGAAATAATTCAATAATATAACTCCTTTTATTGCTTCTATTTATATTCGCTGGTTATTTGTTTTAAAATTAATAAAGTGATTATAAGTGATGTAAGTTTTCTATTAATACTACTATTCGTAAGAAAGCATTGAGATATTTATAATTTTCGTTGAAGACTGGAATGATTTTTTAAAATTAATTCAATATTAAAGTCAGACATGATTTATTTCTTTTCTGTCGAATGTTTTAACAAAATATGTTTAGTTTATTTTGTTAATATGCTGAATTGCATATTCAATTCAAACGCTTTCTTTGTGTTTAACTGTTTTACAATGTTAAAAAAAAAACATACTTCATATTTATTTAAATGTTTTAATTTAGTTTTAATTCTCTCCTCGCTGTATTTACGATTGGAGAATTTTTTTATATTTGCTTTAATTAATCTTAATATTTCTTTTAATTCTTCCACTAATTTATTAAAAGATCTTTTAATAATATGTTTAATCAATTTTTATGTTTACTGCAATTTCTAATTTTTGGCCAAATGACTTCATATGCATAAAATTCATAAAATTTTAAAATATCTCATAGTTTTACAAACTAAATAATGAAATAAAATAGTTTCAATGCAAAAATTTAACTATGCAAAAAAATTATTTTCTTAACTTAGTGATTCCGCTCATGTTGAAGTGTTTAAATTTTAAACAAACTCGTGAATACTTTTTCAGCCTCGCATTTGTGTACTTTGCCAATGCTTTGCATCTTCCGCACGTCTGTAAGAGTTAACTATTTGCAGGCATCCATGTTGTATTTAAAAATTTAATTTAATATAAAATTAAGGTAAGGAAAGTCGGCTGGAAATTAATTTAGCATTATTTCTGAAACGTAATTGTCTTCCTCGCCATTTTTAGAGTGCTTCTTTATAATGTTGAAAAATAGCATACAAATTGTTGTCCATCGGATCTGTGTTCGAAACCTCCTCTTCTATTTCGGAAAGTATTCGCAACTTCTATTTTACCTTATTTCTGAATATCACAGGAAAGTTTGGGCAGGAACTTATTAAAAAAAACGTTATAGTTTATTTTCAATTCCTGAATTGAAAACTAAACTTGGTGTTTTTTTTAACACACCGTGCTACTGTGGGTGTTGGCAAGAATGCCGAACTTTATAAAAGAAAACTGGCTGTCGCCACTGTAGTTCCAATTATAGAATCTCATTAGAATCTGATTTTATTTAAAAAAATTTTCTGTTTATAAAGTATTTGTACCACTATTTTCTTACAATATTTTACCACTATTTTTCTTTTACTCCTCCTTGAAATTTTAATATTTAGTTTGTTTCTTAATATAAACATAAAAATAACCAATAAAATTTTACTCTACATTATCGCAATATTAATTCTATTAACCCACATAATCAATGGTCAATATTTTTGACTTTAAAGGGTCAACGGAAGCGAAAGTGGGTAATGAGTGTATTGTGCCATTAAAAGTATAATTGTTTACATTAAAATTTTGGTTTTTTATTTGGCAACAAATTATTGGTTTTATTGTTTTTAGTTCGTGTTCTTAATTTGTTTTGTTTTGTAATGTTGCACTTTACTGAAATGAGATAATGTAGGTAAAAAGAGTGACTTGTTTTAGTTGGTGGTAATAGTGACTTTTAAGAGTACACTACACTACACTATATTTCAGAAAATATTAACGCAGGGATAATGACAGTCGGGGTTCAGCTAGATATGGTATGTATAAAAATGTGAAAGCTATCGATAAATTTGGAGGAGGGATGGTAAGACAGCATATGGTAAAGAATAAATTCAAACATTTTTAAAAAAGCTTTAATATTATACTAGGGCAAGAAATGTGATGCAAATTTACTTTTTACTGGGCATCTAAAAGGAAATGGTTAAGTTATCTTTGCCAATTATGAAACTTCCATATGTTACAAAAAATGCCTGTTTTTGTATATGGGCAATTCCTAAAATCTTTTAACATTTGGGTGTAGAGAAAAATGGAAAAAAAATTTTATGCCACATTAATGGGCTTTTGCATATTCAACAAGCATCCCATCAAAGTAATAAATCTGAAAGCGAACACAACATTTAGCGTGGCGCGCGGTAAAGGGGCGCGGTTTAGTGGTTTTTTGTTGTGTTTACCCTATAGCATGAGAACTAGTGCACCGATTTTGATGTAATGGGTATCAAATGATTCTATGAGTTAAAGGGAATGGAATTTCATCACATTTTGACAAATTTTTCACTGAAATGCCAGCAATTTCGTTAGTTAATCTTACAAAAACCTTACAAGTCAGTATTTTGTACATATTCATGTCAAAATTTTAACAATTTTTACATAAACCCAGAATATCAGTTATGAACTGCATACTCAACGAGAAAAAGTCAATGGATTTGCAAAAAAAATGTATACACCAATTATATAAAATATGCGCTTTTTTATTTTAATTTGTTTTGTATACTATATTCTATTTTCATAGATTAATGCAGAAAGTAAATAAAATGCTTAACCATTTTTGCCAATGGTTAGAAAAACATTAGGGTTTAAAGAATAGTGACTGCAGGGTCGATTTTTCTTACAAACTATACAAGACAAATAGGTTAAAAATATTTTTTTGATTGATTTGATTAAATATGGAAAATTTATTGATTTAATGGACAAATCATCGTTTCGTCAAATCATCTTCGCTCTACCCTACTCACAGTAAATATACCTGAAAGTTTGTTTTTAGATAAAAACGACTTATAGAGGTTAATATTTTTGAAAACAGCTCAATATTTTCACATAAAGTTCAAAAGACGAATTTTGTCTTTTTTATACGAGAATTGCGCTTGTGCTCTCAATTATCAATATCAATTATTTTAAGCAGGATTGTTGGCATGCTTAATATAAAGCACCATGCCAATTTTTCTCATTGTAACATTAAGGGGTCGTCCATAAACTACGTTACTGATTTTCCGGTTTTTTTTTACCCCCCTCCCCTGCGTTACTTTTCGTAGT
Source organism: Dichetophora obliterata (assembly GCA_963920525.1). Lineage (NCBI taxonomy): Eukaryota > Metazoa > Arthropoda > Insecta > Diptera > Sciomyzidae > Dichetophora > Dichetophora obliterata. The sequence goes on along the minus strand of OY986436.1, from coordinate 154,287,812 downwards.
GCTTTTCAAAACCCCTCCCCCCCATAAAGTAACGTGACATATGAAATTAATTCATTCGTATGATTATATATTTTGACTAGCTCTGACAATTTTCACTAGTATTAGTGACTAGTATGACTAGATACAGTAAAGGAACAATTGGAAAAAATCAATAATTAATAGCATCTGTAAAAGCTATTCCATCTGCGATCCAAGATTCGATGCTCAATCACTCAATCACTGGGATAGAAGAAGCTGGTAGCTTTGTTGAGGATTCTTCAAAATAGAATTTTTCATCGGATTCTATGTCGACCCATTCAGGTGAATCCTCATTTCTAACGCAAAGAAATTCACCTGGTCTTTGACAGAGTACCCTTAAAGGCTGCACCCGAGCTGCACCAAGTCCTGTGTTTTTGTGTAAATGCCGTCTGAAAATTGATTTATTTAAATAGTATTTTTTATTTTTATTCCGATTTATTGTAAACGTTATGATACAAACTTATGGCAATTCATAGAAGTTTTAAAAACGAAATACAAGCCGCAGGTAGGACACGACCTTGAACCGATTTCTTCTTTCTGAGAAGGACAGTACATGTCATACGGTATCTCCTTTGATCAAGGAAATTCAGGTCTTAATGTCAAAGCCTGTCGCAAAAGCAAAGACCCAAATTTTTCAGTCGTGTGCTGGGATGGTGAAGGAATACCAAAAGGTTCCTGTGTCGAGGGAAAAGGTGGTGGAAGAAATCGTTGTAACAAAAGTTAACCATCAATTTAGACGATCAAACATAAACATGTAAGGTTAAAAATTTTCAAATAATTGTGTTATTAATTAGAGGTTTTTCGTAGATTTTTTTCATTTTTGGTAACGTTACAATATCTAAACACCTCCCCCCCTACCGTTACTTATCGTAGTGCATTTCAAAACCCCTCCCAACCTAAATTGGTAACGTAGTTTATGGACGACCCCTAAACAGAAGACATTAGTTTCACATTTACCATTTATGGTATATGAGGGGTACACGAAGTAGTGATCCTATCGAAAATTTAGCCCATTTTGATTTTTGTATCATGTCTTGTTGTCATAATGCTTATTACTAAGTTTCATGGTGCTTGGGCAACTCCTTCAAATTGTATATTACTGAGCTTATCGCGTTATCAAAAAAAAACGAATATTTATCATCTTGGCACATCCAAAATATTCAACATTTTTAAGAGCGCCTTGTGGCAAACATTCAAAAATGTCGAAAGCAGACATGTGCAAAGAGGAGCGTTCTCATCTTTTCAGGATCTTCGACGTGCCTGTGCCGATTTTCAGTGAAAAAAGTTATATTTTTTTGATGGTGTTCGTTTTAAATGACCCTTTTTGAGGAGTTGTTGTGTGAATAATATTAATGGCACACTAATGCCACCCATCTCAAAATTTTTGAATCTCATAGAATTAATTAAAATGAGTTTATAATAGTACCTTTCTTATGGCGCGCGTTTTCTATATCTCAAAAACTACGAAAAATTAACAAATGCCACAAAAGTGGTATCACGCTTTGAATGTGTTATAACTTTCGTTAACTTCATGGCACATCAATAATAAAACTATATATTTTGTATTCAAGTATTCTCGTGCAAACCTCATTTAAATTTTACCGAAAATTGGTGGCGCACGATTTTTATATAGCTCAGAAGGTAAAAATCTGTGTGTAAATCAACTTAGTTTTTAGTGTTTTTTTTTACTTTCGATCCTAGTAGCAACTAAAGGTAGCAACTTGTGAAACTCAAATTAGTGAGGAAATTTTGTTTTATGTATTCTTAGTAGACGCTCATTTAAAACTTGAGCTTAACTTAAGAAACATGAAAGCTATTAACACGGTTATACCAAAATCATAGATTTTAAGAGATTTTGGGAATTGCCCATATATATTGCGCATATTTTTGTATATTTTACTCTAAATACATGTGGTTTGTGCTTTTTTTGATTGCCGACCATTTAAATTTAGTGCGACATATTTTGGGAAAAGATAACACCGTACCACAATTATCGAAAAAAATTACACACACAATATACACGTGAAACTAGAGGCAAAGGATTGTGAAACTGCATTCTCTCTTTTTCTCTAGAATGTCGGGATTTGTTAATTTGATAAAAGGACTTTTTAGCAACATAAAGGAATTCTTTAAACAAATTTGTTTTAAATACTACAAACTTTCAAACATGACAATATGGGTATCAAATGAAAAAAGACAATTTCTTTTACAAGAACTACGAAGTTACAATACATCCATACGAAATATGTAAATTAGTTTAATTGATTTATGTTTTGTTTGAAAATTTGTGGAAACAATTTTTAATTAGTAGGGAGAAAAAAAAGCAGCCATTACCTTTAAAAGCAAACCAAAAAAAGCTTTTACATTTGTTAATTTTTTTTTATTATCTTTCATCTGAATGGGTATGCTTTACCTATATTGTTTTGAAGGTTTTAAGTATTTAAATACATTTTTTTAAACAAATACTTTTTTAACTTTGAAGCACTTTTAAAAAATATAGACGTTCTAGAGATAAAGTGGGAATGCAATTTTACTATCCTTTGACCCTAGTTTCAAGTGTATATGGTTTACTTCTTGTGTGAAAAATGTTAAACTTATAATTATGTTTTTTATGTTCACTTCATATTTTTGTTGTTTTTGATAAATAATTTCTATATGTAATATAAAATTGTTTTTTGTTAAATAACATGCAGTGTCCGAGCGAAAAGGAAATTTTGGCCGGAACCGAATATTCGGCCATTTTATAATATTCGGCCGAAACCGAAACAGGTTATTAATATGAACATTTAAGTTTTTACAAAATATTTTTTTTTATTAAAAGGAAACTTTCATACGTGCTTTCATACTTTACTATAATAATAAATGAGATAATTTTCTATTTTATTTTTTATTACAAAAGTATTTCATTATTGGTAGTTAAACGAGCTATAGGTCAGATTTTTTTCTTAATTTATTTAATATAAATTTAAATTCCTCGTTTAACTACCAATAATCTAATATAAAAAAGGTCAAAAATTTAATAAATTAAAAGTATTTCATATTTTATATCTTCCGTAAACACTCAAAATAGTATGCACATACAATGTACATTTTTATAGAACTACAAAACAAAGTATTCTTGTTTTTTAAAAGATCTAATATTATAAAAAGAGAAATATTTCGTTTCTTTTCCTTTATTCCACACAAACAGAATTAGTTCGGAAGTTTAATTATCAATTTTTGCCTTCAGTACCTATAAAACTTTAATATTAATTGCAATAGAGATCGATCGCATAAAATTTACCAAAATGTTTTGCGCTAACACGATAAATCAAATTAAAGACGAATTCATAATTTTTGTTTTGTACAATACGTTGTAAATATTTTTATTAAACCAAACTTATATATTTGAATTAAATGACTGATGCAAGAAATTGCTACCAAAGAAACTGACAAAAAGGGCCGAAACTGGCCGAAACCGAATAGTACGGTCGGACACTAATAATATGCAATATTTATTTTGGAATCGATAATAAAATGTTAGAGAAATATTTTTAATTCCATTATTTACCCATTTTCAGCGTATATTTAAGAGTTTTAAGTGCATGTTATATGCGCATATTTTCGATTTCTTACTTCATGAGTAATACAAAATTATTTAATTGATTTAATTGAAAAATCTAAACACTTTTATATTATATTATGAATTTTTATACTTTATTTTTTTATATCTTATTTCATGCATTTTATTTAATATATTTACTTACTTTTAGTTTTTATTTACTTTTTTATTTTTAATTATGTTTTTTTTACCCCAATATGTGATTTTGTGAATTTAATACTCGAAATAACTTAATTTAGTTTTTTTTTATTATTCTTGTAGTAAATATAGTTTAAAACAAATTTTTACTTATAATATTATTACGGCTTTTTATTTAACAAAGCTTAAAATTTAAAATAATATTTTTGATGAATGTGCAATAAATTCATGTAGAAATAAATGAATTTATATTTAAGCTGCATCAAGAATTTTTTCAGAATCCGCAACTTTACTAATAACTATTGATAGTTTAATTGGCTATAATAGCTTTATAAGTTTTTGCACAAATTAGCTAAAGACTATAAAGACACAAATTAGCATAGCCAACCGTGAGTTAATTTTTTTAAATTTTGTATTTGTGGATTTTTAAGGATTTTTGGCTTTTTTATGATTTTAAAATTAAAATTTTGTCGGTCTCGAATGGTTTAGGAGATAAAATCGTGAAAATTTGAAAATTAGTGTAAATCGTGAGTTTTATTGTGACAATATCGTTGTCATCTAAATATGTGAACACACTTCCTGCATTTATATTGGCCAATGTAATTAATTTTAACCCCAGGAGATCAGAACTCAACCCATCCATTTTATTTATTTATTTATTGGCCAAGCAAGGCAATTTACTTATTCCAACAGGTTTGTTTATTTTATTTTTTCTCCTCTCCGATTTCCTTGTTTTGGTGTTCGAAGAAATGCAAATCGAAGTGGGCGTCATCCGCCCACCTGATCGACATGAATTCAAAAACACGTCAAAAAGAACATATAAAAGAACATAAAACATATTTTATACATAGTAGCATAGCTAAGAATTTTATTTGATAAGAATAGGAGAGATCTGTGAAGGGAATTGGGAATTAGAGAGGATACGCTTAACATACTGGCTATTTATTATCTTAACATTTGATTCTTAACGACTAAAAGGACAATAAAGGAAGAGCGCAGGATTATTGGGCTTTTAGTAGGGAAAAAAGATTTGGAGAGGGCATGCTTAATTATAGATTAACAGCACTATTCTGACAAAGTGACAATTACCCAGTATTTGTAAAATTTCTATGTGTTTGTTGTAATTTTTTGATTTCAAAACAAAATATGAAGCTCAAAAATAATAAATTTTGATAAAAATTGGCACCTGCTTTTTAGATCGTGACAATTTAATTAAAAAATTTTGTTTTTTGAGCTTCAAATTTTGTTTTGAAATCCAAAAATTACAGCAAAAACATCAAAATTTGAAAAATACTGGATAACAACTGTCACTTTGCCAGAATATGGCTGTAAGATTTGAAATATTTACATTTATAAAAAGCCAAGTATTTATGTATTTATTTATTTACCCAAGCAAGGTTATCTTAAATAAACTTGAATTTAGTTTAGATTAAGGTGTAGGGCCTAGTTTCTTGAAGAAAGGTATTATGACGGACATTGGGACTTGGAAAGATTTTTCTTAAAAGTTAATTTAGGCATAGAGGGTGAATAGTATTCGCTGATATTATTGAATTCTATACAGCACCTATTTATCGGATCATTTCTTGCGTAGACAGTGTGATGTTGACATTCATTTAATAGTCGTGTATGCCGTGTACGTCATTAAATAGTATCTTGTTTGATATATACTCGCTATCAACGACACCGCTAATACATCGAAGGTAAAACATGAACTAAGTAAAGCCTTCTTGTTGAAAGGGGCATTAAATTCAGAAGGGTAAGCCTATAATAAGGTGGCAATATATTTTACTCACGGGCAATATATTGTACTCAAGTATTTCACTGTAAAGCAGGATTCCAAATAATGCATCCGTATTCAAGAAGAGGGCGCACTAACGCACAGTATAATGCCTTCGTGACCACCCAAACATTTTTGAACTCTTTTCAATGTCGTTTTATAAAACCAAGTAGTTTGCTGGCCCTAGATACAATTTCATCATAATGTAAGTTGAAACGCAAATTGTTGTCCAAGCTATTAAGGATGAAACTGTCATTTGTTACTAAATTTTTACGGGAGAAGGTTATTACGCAGCATTTCTGAACATTAAGATAAAGTTTATTTTGATTGCACCAGTGCTCAAGAGATGACAGTTTCGACTGTAGGTAAATTACATCTGTTTCCGATTAAATAACATGGTACATTTTTAGGTCGTCTGCATACATTAGATGTGGGATATCGCAAAGAATATCAGATAGGTCTGATATAAAAATGTTAAAGAGAAGTGGACCAAGGTGACTACCTTGTGAAACGCCGGATGTAACTAAAATCTGTTTGGAAAAGGTACCTTGAAATTTTTCGAATTGAGACCTGTCGTGGAGATAGGACTTCAGCCAATTGAGCGAAGATCCTGAGATACCAATCTTTTCCAATTTGAAAGCCAAGATATCATGATCGACACGATCAAAAGCTTTGCTAAAGTAGGCGTATATTGCCTCCACTTGATGTCCTTTTTTCATTTTACTTAAAACATCATAGTCATTAGATTTGTTGTGGTTGATCTACCTTTACTTAAACAATGTTGCTGTTCATTGAGTAGAGAATTTATAGTAGATGTTTTGCGCATATAATTTTTTCGAACAATTTTGGAATAGCCGATAATATGGCGATTCCTCTATAATTTTCAACAGATCTTTTATCACCATTTTTATATATTGGTGTAGGTGTGATATCTTCCAATACGATGGAAAAGATCCTTGGAGCAGGGATTTGTTAAATATTATTGTTAAACCCATTGTAAGTGTGTCTAAACTTTGGACTAGTAAGTGCGGGGGTAGCAGGTCTGGGCCGGGTCCTTTACTTACTTACTTACTTATTTGGCGCTACAACCGTATGTCTGTCTTGGCCTCATCTAAGAATTTGCGCCAGCCATTTCTGTCTTTCGCTTGCTTGGAGCATCGTCTTTCATGCGCTTAACATGACCAAGCCAGCGAAGCCACTCGATTTTAATGCGCTTGACTATGTTTATGTCTGCCATTGAAGCAGATTGGTCCGTAGATCTTACGAAAAATCTTTCTCTCGGATGCGCCTAAAGGCTTTTCATCTAAACTGTTCAGCGTCCAGGTTTGTGATGCATAAAGTAGTACGGGCATGATGAGCGAGGGCTCTGCTTCTAAATTGCCCACTGAGCCCAAAGTAACACCTGTTGGCAAGAGTTATTCTTCGTTTGATCTCAATGCTGATGTCGTTGGTTGAGTTTATGCTGGATCCCAGATAAACGAAGTCCTTCACAACCTCGAAGGAGGTATTTTCAACCGTAACGTGGGTTCCAAGGCGCTGGGACTGTTTGTTTGTTGACACCAAGTATTTCGTCTTATCTGCATTCACTGCCAGACCCATCCAACTTGACTCTCTTTCTAATCTGGAAAATGCTGCACTGACTTCGCGCGTATTATGGCCAATGATATCGATGTCATCAGTATACGCAAGCAGCATAACACTCTTGTAGAATATTGTGCCACTACGTCTCAGATCAGCAGCTCAGATGATCTTTTCCATCATTAGGTTGAAAAAGTCGCACTATAAGGAATCACCTTGTCTGAAACCTCGTTTGGTAACAAATGGAAGGGAGAGGTACTTCCCGATTTTAACTGCGCTGCTGGTGTTGCTCAGTGTCATCCTGCAAAGTCGTATTAGTTTTGCAGGAATACCAAATTCAGACATGGTGGAGTACAAGTGCTTCCTTATTGGGCTGTCGCAGGCGGCTTTGTAGTCGACAAAAAGATGGTGGGTGTCGACTTGTTTTTCTTGAGTCTTCTCCAAGATTTGTCGTAGCGTGAAAATCTGGTCGATGGTGGACTTTCCAGGTCTGAAGCCACACTGAAAAGGTCCGATCAGTTCGTTTACAATGGGCTTCAATCTTTCACCAAAAACGCTCGACAGGACCTTATATGCGATATTAAGAAAGTTTATCCCACGGTAATTGGCACAGATAGTGGGATCGCCTTTCTTGTGGATTGGGCAGAGCACACTGAGATTCCAATCGTTCGGAATGCATTCTTCCGACCATATTCTGCATAGAAGCTCGTGAATGCATTTAAGTAGAGCTTCGCCTCCGTTCTTAAACAGCTCAGCAGGTAAGCCATCAGCTCCCGCGGCTTTGTTATTTTTAAGCCGAGCTATAGCTGTCAGAACTTCATCATAGTCGGGCAGCGGAACCTCGACGCTGTCATCCGAAATTGGGGTTTCCGGAATATCATCTCTATTGGCGGGATTGTTGTCAGCGTCTCCATTTAGAAGCTTAGAGAAGTGCTCCCTCTATAATGTCAGTGTACTCTGGACATCTGTCACTAGATTCCCGTTTTCATCCTTGCAGGAAAAGGCCCCAGTTTTAAAACCATCGGCAAGGCTTTCTGTCACCATACATCTCAATCTTCTCCTGCTCACGCTTTTCTGCCTCTCTTTTTTCCGCCTTAAAATATGTCTCTCTTCCCTCCTCTTTTCTTTGTATCGCTTTTTAGCAGCGGGCGTTACAACCGACTGCAGGGTGGCTTTGTAGGCGGCGTCTTTCTCTGCAGTGGCGTCGCGACACTTCTGGTGGTACCACTGGTTTCGGAGAGGGCGGTGGTAGCCAATCACTTCTTCAGCATATATCATCGATAGGAGGAGTTCTTTGAAGCAGGAGTGAGAGTCGAGTGGCAAAAGCTTCGGCTGTCTGTTTTGATTGCAGCTTGTCGACGTCTAGCTTTCTCTGTGTAGGGTTGCGTGTATTATTAGCTGCGAACAGACGTGTACGGATCTTGGCTGCAACAAGATAGTGATCCGAGTCAATGCTTGCACCACGGACCGTGCGTACATCCAATATACTGGAAGAGTGCCTTCCGTCGATCAATATGTGATCAATTTGATTTTTGGTTTTTTGATCAGGGGACATCCAGGTGGCTTTATGAATATTGAAATGCTTGAATCTAGTGCTACTTACGACCATGTTTCGTGCTGCGGCGAAGCCAATCAGCCTCATTTCATTCCGTTATCGGAAGTGTTGTCGTGGAGGCTGAACTTTCCGACTGTTGGACCTAATATATTTTCCTTGCCATATATTGAAAATTTCCTTGATCTCATCGTCCTTGTCTTCTGTCGGAGCGTGCGCACATATTAGGACAGGTGTATATCGCAGGACGTGGGGCCGTAGTTTCTTGCCAACTACAAATCCGCATCCAAACTCGTGCTTGTCCGCATGGCCGCTGTAGTAGATATCACAGGGAGCATGCCGAATGCAACCCTGTCCCTTCCATCGCATTTCTTGGATAGCAGTGATATCAGCTTTGTATCTTTCCAAGATTTCAGTCAGTTGGATAGAGGCACCTTCCCAATTAAAGGTTCGGACATTTCAGGTGCATATCCGTAAGTCATTATCAGTTTTTCGTTTGCGGTAGTCGTCATCAGATTTGGGGATCAGTTTTCATCTATTCTTATTAGTTTTCATTGAAATGGGTTTTTACGGGTGGGCGCTTCGAACCCGACGCACAACCTATTTTAAGCCTAGAGAAGCCCGCCGCTCAGATTAGCCGCCAAACTAACGGTTGTCAGTTTTGACGTTGCCCAGGAAACACCACGTGGAGGTTTGAGTAGACTTGAGGAGATTTCACAAGGATTATGCTGGCCTCGGTTTCCCCGGGCCGGGTCCTTTATTTGGATTTCTTTAATCGCATTGGATATCTCATCACGCGTTATTTTGATATGATTAATTATAGGAAGTATTCCTGAAAAGGGAGGGGACTATAAGTATTACTTGTGAAGACACAGAAAACCTCTCTATCTCATCACGCGTTATTTTGATATGATTAATTATAGGAAGTATTCCTGAAAAGGGAGGGGACTATAAGTATTACTTGTGAAGACACAGAAAACCTCTCTAAAATAGTCTGCATATAAGTTGCTGATTGCATGAGGGTTGGAGGGGTTGACATTACCTTTAACATAGAAGATGGATAGCCGCTAGATTTTCGCTTCATGTTAACGAAGTCAAAAAATTTTTCTTGCTCTTGGAGAATTTTCTCTCCGATAAGGTTAGTGTGCAACTTGTACGCTTCTTCTGACTTGATAGAGAACTCTTTGGATAGCTCGTCATATCTTAGCTTCAGTTCATCCATCGCTTACATTATCGGTGGTTTTAAGAAGTTTGTAAATTTTGTTTCTGTGGTTCCTCAAAAATCTGAGATTTTTGTCTAGCCATGGCTCCGAAAGCTTATTCTTTTTCTTTATTTTTGGCTCAATTTTCTATAGCAGTAAAAATGTGCTGATAAAATCTTGAGACAGCGCTGTCTAAATAAATGTTGGATAGAATATTATTCCAGTTTAGAGCATTTAGATAACATTTTATAATTTCGTAATCGGCGTTGAGGTAATCGTACGCAATGGAGTTATGATAAGACTGAGTAAAAATTATATCGTTATCAGAGAAAATAACTGTTAAGGCTGTGTGGTGAACAGTGTGTGTGGTGAAATTTTCTGCTTCAGTGCATGGACTAACCTTCACTTCATCGTTCGAGTTTGTAAAGATAAGGTCCAACCATCTGCCATTTTTATTTTGTTCAGAAGAAACTTGCTGTAGATTTTTGCCATAAAAGGTACTAAATAATGAGAAATCTATAGTATTAGATAGATTGACAGGAAGAGGAAGATAGTTGTCATTTTCATCAATGACAAAAGAGATATTTGGACGGTTGAAGTCACCAAGAATAACAACCTTATCTTCCTCTTTAAGAGTGGATGTAAAGGAGGACAGTGTTTCACATAGCTCGTTGTATGTTGTTTCACTTGAGCCGCGAGGAATGTAAACGACACCTATGTACATAAAAAGATTATTTCTTGAACAAATTTTAATTATGTGGTGATCAAAAAGTTTATGGGTATGCGTATCTATTAGCTCACTTAAAAGATAATTCTGAGTTGCTATGAGAACGCCACCTCTTCTAGAAAGACCAGTTGAGGAGTAATCCCGATCGTTTCTGAAGACAGTCCAATTACTATCAAAAATTTCCTCATTATTGAAGGTATCATTTAACCATGTCTCAGTGAATACTAAAACATTGAAGTGACATGATTTGGCGTCAACATAAAGTTTATTTAATTTGCTCATGCCGCCACAGTTATGGCAAAATATATTGAAGAAATGGGAGTTAGGGACGATAATATTGTTGGTCTTTACGCGATTTTTGAAGAAGGGATATATGTTTAGTCCTAACGTTAACACCAAAGGTATCAAGATCCACCTTGACTTGATCGATCGTCACGCCGAGCTGGTCATGAAAACTAATAAATAAGTTAAGCAAGTCATCAACATCGGTAGGCAGACCTTCTTGCTGAATTAAAACTTTAAGATTAGTCTTGGGCTTGCCTTCAATGCATGTTGAATCAGGGGCTTTGTGCATGTAGGCGAGATACAGATGAACGTTATTAAAAACACTGCTCTCTCTAAGGCGGGAAAGGGCATATCTACTCTCAGTGTCTGCGCAAGAATTCAACTCAAGGGATTTTAGGTGTATTTTTAATGTGGGGGGGGGGGGGGTCTGATTCAGGGTTAAGGTTAAACGAAACGCGTTTAGAGTTTGATGATTTTTGAATGGAAGTGGTCGAAGGAATTGAAGTATGTTTCGAAAAAGGAGAGAATTTGGGAAAGAAATTTGTTTTATAAGACCAGTTCCAATCTGGCAAAGGTTTATAAGGTGCATTATAAGGGTTATAATTATTTGTACTAGCTACTCGTCCCCTTAGTATAACAAAGACGTATCTCGATTTTGATGAGTTTTGAGTTAAGTATGCAGCATAACTAAAAATAAAAATGTCTACTTGCTGACAAAGACATGTATCTCGAAGACACGTAACTTTACAAATAGCTGCCGACGTATCTCTTTTAAGCATTATACAATAACAAACACAGAAACTTATCTGTACTAACGTATATGTGTTACTTCGTGTATTTCCTAGAAAAAGTGAGTAATTTTTTGAGTTTTTGTTGAATCAAGGTAATGTAGCTTTATACAATGATCGGAAACCCAAGAATATCAAAAATAAAAGCTATTGCAGCAAATAAAGTTTTTAGCGAAAGTAACAACGATGTGGAAATTGGTAACTACATCATTAATTACATTAAGTACAGTGGCTCACAACGAAAGTCGGGCAGGCATTTCTTAGCACTTTCGCATTGATTTCAGAAATGAAAATGTATAAAGAATATTGCAATATATATTTTTTTACGTTATATAAACGTTATATTTTGGTGAAAAACATTAAACAGAAACAAAATTAACAAATTAGAACATAACGGTGATCCAAATTTAAATCGAAACAAACCTATAAAAACGAACTCACATTGAAAGTCGAGCAAGTAAAGAAAAAATGCAAATTGTGGTCCTTAAACCGTCAATAAATGTCATCCTTTGGATCCTGTGTTTTGTGAACTGACTAAATATATTTTCAATCATGACGTTATCTTATTGTGTGGTGATTTTAATGTTAATATGTTGTCGAATGATTCAGTAAAACAATAGTTATACGATACAATTTCTACGTTTGGATTATCTGTTGTTAATGAAACTTTGCCTACTCGGTATTTTAATAACTCCAATCCAAGTCTTCTTGATTATTTTATTGTTTCTGATTAGTCTCTTGTTTCTTTGTTTGATCAGATCTATTTTCTCTCTGATCATGACTTAATTTTTTATACGTTGAATGTTAATTTGTCTCGTAATGTTTCTTCTAACTCATTTTCTTATCGTGATTTCAATCACATTAACTATCCGTCTTTTTTCAATGACATATCCTTGATTTCTTTTAATGAATGTTATCGCTGTAGTACTGTTAATGACAAACTTAGTGCCTTCTTAACTCCTATTTAATACCTCTTTGAAAAACATGTTCCTCTGCGTACTTATCGTGTGAAAAATGTGTCTTGTCCATGATTCAATTATATATAAGGTTGAGTAAGCTGAGAGCACATATCTCTCGGCAAACGTCAGAAACAGCTGTTTGGTGTTGTTATCTTTTACTTTGACATTCGCCGATCCAAATTCCATCTGTTCAGTCGCAACAACAACGCTATTGTTCTCCTGTCGCAACAACAATGTGATTCTTGGTTCTCTGTACATTCTTTCTACCTTCTTATTTAATTTTACTTTAATCTAAGTTAGTTGTCTTTAACCCCTAGTATTACGCGGACGCGTCAAATTAGCAATAAAGTTTTTTATATTGTATTAATTCGCAGTGTTTTATTTTTAACATACTTTTTCGAAAACCTTCATGGCGACCGTGACAGGACACGCAAGTCCTAAGTAAATTTGTGATTGTTTAAGCGTGAACAACTTAATAATAACTCATCGAGACATTCACAAAAATAATTTCTGATTTTTTTTTGGTTTTAATGCACTGCTAATTATCTGTGTACTTGATCATTGCATCATATAGACAATAAGCCCACGTGGCGCGATATTGAAACCTGCCTAAAACGGTACTTCGTCCAATAACAACTTGCCTGTAACGGGTAAGGAAGCAATTTACTGCGAAATAATTCTAACCTGCAATTAGTGAAATCATGACCGAAGCAAAAATTGCTAAATTAAAAATAAAACGCCAAACACTGATTGCGCAACAACTACGTGTCAAGGACTTTGTTGATTCAAAATTGGGAGCTGCGTCGATCTCAGAATTTGAAACTCGACTGTTGGCTCTTGAAAAATATTACACAGAATTTCAAAAGCATCAATCAGCGATCGAAGAATCAGATGTTCCTGACAGTATAGGTTCAGTGCGCGCGGATTTTGAGGAGCTATACTTTACGCTGCGGCCAGCGCTTCTAACAGCAATTGGCAATTTCAAACACAAATCTGATCCAGATGAAAGCTCAATTCAAAAGGCTGCAACTAATGGAAATGCGCTTAAATTGCCACAGATTCCGCTGCCGACATTTTCAGGTGACTACACGCAGTGGACTTCGTACTACGAAACCTTTTCATCTCTTGTTCATCGCAACGACGCGCTCGATGATGTTACGCGATTCCATTACCTTCGGTCATCATTAAAAGAAGGAGCACTGCGACGCATTCAGTCGATTGAGGTTACATCTGAAAATTATGACGTTGCTCTAAAGTTGCTTGTCGAGAGGTATCAGAAACGCAACATTATCGTACGAGAGCATATACGACAGCTGTTCAACATTTCTTCGATTTCCACTAAATTGACATCATCAGCCCTACGTGATTTACTTGATACAGTTAGTATTCATTTACGAGCGCTGACTTCGTTGGGCAGACCTGTTGCACATTGGGATGACTTGATCATTGAGTTAATTCTGTCGAAACTGGACAACATTACACTAGACAAATGGAATGATGAGTCTCCTACCGATCGACTGCCCACCTTAAATGAGCTGTTCAAATTTCTTGAGAGGCGCTGCAATCATTTAGAGGAGCGGTCATCTGTGCAACGACCAAGTGTGAATACACCGCTTTTAACTCAGGTTGCATATAACAAAAGCCAAAAACAATTTCGACCTTCGACACAGCGTTCCTCTTTCGTAACCACTGAAATTCAAAGGCCGCAACGAAATTGTACCTTTTGCAGTGGTACTAATCATCTTATTTATCGCTGTCGACAGTTTATCGCGCTTAGTCCCAAGCAACGGATTGACTCGATTCATGAGAGGGAACTCTGCAACAATTGTTTAAAAACTGGTCATACGCATATGAATTGTGAAGCTGAAAAATGTAAAACGTGCAACCGTAACCATCACACATTGCTTCACAATAATTCGTTTTACATTAACAACGCGCTCACAGGCAGCAAACCGGTTGTCGCCGAAACCGTTGCTAAAACGCAATGACAATTCGCTGCTGATAGCAAAGCAATATTGAACATAAGTTCAACCGCATTGTTCCCCTCCTTGAATTCTGCTCCAGCAGCAACAACAACAACGCCACTATGTACATCAGTTTTACTACCTGCTTCTCACAGCAACACACAAAGAACACCTGTTACTGTATTACTAGCGACAGCGCTTATTAAAGTATTGAATAACTGGGGAGAGCTTATTCTTTGCCGAACACTTCTGGACTCTGGCTCACAATTAAACTTTATCTCTGAGCGACTTGCAGTACAACTAGGCATAAGGCGTCAAGTTGCTCAAATAGAAATTAGCGGAATTGGTGACACAAACATAACAGTACGGCATTCCATTTCGACTATAATACAGTCTAACACGTCGCAGTATTCAACTGAATTAAACTTTTTTGTGCTACCACGTATTAGTGAGCGCCAACCGGAGTATCAGTTCAACATATCAAATTGGAATATTCCTACAGAAATTCTCTTAGCTGATCCCGCCTTTTTTAAATCACAAAAGGTTGATATGCTGCTAGGAGCGGAGATTTACATGGATCTGCTGATTCACGAGCAAGTGCGTCTAGGTGATAAACTTCCAATCCTCCAAAATACACAATTGGGCTATATAGTTACTGGTAGAGTAGCTGAAGAGAAGAAAGTAAGTTTCCAGTGCAGCAAATTATCCACATCGTCAACAGCCTCTTTAGAAATATTGCTAAAACGCTTTTGGGAAATAGAAGCACACACCGCTCCCACAAAACGTATGACGACAGAAGAGAGTCTCTGTGAAATGCATTTCACTTCAACAGTGCAGCGGTCGGCAACAGGCAGGTTTACAGTTAGACTACCATTCAAAGAACCGACAACGTCTCTGGGCGACTCGTTCACATCAGCCAGGCGTCGATTTCTCTCACTGGAACGCAGGTTAGTCAAAAATCCATTATTACAACAACAATACGCTCAGTTTATGAGGGAATATGAGACTCTTCACCATATGACTCGATTAGAAGATGCAAGCTACTACATGTCAACCAACGATTATTTTTTACCGCATCATTGCGTCATTAAGGCCGAGAGCTCAACAACAAAGTTACGCGTTGTGTTCGACGCATCGGCAAAAACAACATATAACACGTCATTAAATGATATTCTCATGTCTGGACCTACAGTGCAATCTGATTTATTCACTGTGATCACTCGGTTCAGAACATATCGCTACGTCTTTACAACAGATATCAGACAAATGTACCGACAGATAGATGTAGACGAGCTGGATCGTCGCTATCAGTTGATTTTCTGGAGAGAAAATCCGCTATCGCAGCTCGGCGTTTACCAATTAAATACCGTCACCTATGGCACTTCTGCTGCCCCTTACTTAGCAACACGATGCCTTACACAACTAGCTGAAGACGAGAAGGAAAATTTTACTTTGGCTTCAACAGTGTTGCTGAAAGAAACATATGTCGACGACATCATGACTGGAGCGAATACAATGGAACAAGCCGCATCTCTCTTAGCAGATCTACAAACATTGCTTACAACAGCTCAATTTGAATTGCGCAAGTATTGTTCTAATAACCCAGACTTATTGCAATTTATTCCAGAAGAGCAGAAGGAACCATTCCTCAGAATTGGTGACAACGACGTCATAAAAACATTGGGCTTGATTTGGCATCCAACTGCAGATTCATTTGCTTACCACTTTGACTTTGAACGGCCAGCTACAACCACAAAACGAACTGTGCTATCAGATCTCGGAAGAATCTTCGACCCACTAGGCCTCATTGGCCCAGTAGTAGTGTTGGGAAAAATCTTCATGCAGCAACTGTGGAAGCTCAAATTGTCGTGGGATCAGCCACTGCCGGAGTGCTATGAACAGCGTTGGAATAATTACGTTCAGCAATTGGAGAGTCTTAAATCAGTTAGAATTCCAAGACATGTACTTTGTAACGTACCAAAATCTGTGGAGATTCATTCGTTCGCTGACAGCAGTGAGTTGGCATACGGTGCATGTTGCTACCTGCGCAGTATTAGCGAAAACAATGACGTCACAGTGCAGCTTATATGCTCAAAATCAAGGGTGGCTCCAACAACATCAACATCAATAGCAAAACTTGAACTACAGGCGGCGCTGCTTATGGCTGAACTCGCAGAACGGATACTAAATACTCTTCCAAATGCAGTCAACAAACGATTTTACTACACCGACTCCAAGATTGTACTGGCCTGGATCGCACAGCCTTCATATACATGGGCAACGTTTGTAGCAAACAGAGTTGCCAAAATTCAGGAGCTCACGCGAATTGAGGAATGGGGATACGTCAACACAAAAGAGAACCCTGCAGACATCATCTCTCGCGGCGCTATGCCTGAAGAATTT
The DNA here is from genome assembly GCA_963920525.1 of Dichetophora obliterata. Classification (NCBI taxonomy): domain Eukaryota; kingdom Metazoa; phylum Arthropoda; class Insecta; order Diptera; family Sciomyzidae; genus Dichetophora; species Dichetophora obliterata. The sequence continues at coordinate 154,270,820 of OY986436.1, read as the reverse complement.
ATAAAATCGTCACTATGGCGAAGTGGCCCAGAATTTATGTACTCAAAAATCATAGTATGTCCTCAGCGGCCAACGAACAACTTAGAAGACATTCCTGAATTGAGGTCAAATAAGTTAGTTCTCCTTGCAGGAAAGCCAGTCTACAACGACGTTATCGCAACAGTCAATCATCGCGAATCCTTGCAACGGCTCGAACGCATATTTGCATATTGCCTCAGATTTGCCAATAACGCTAGAAGGTCATCAGAAAGCCGAACTAAGGCGCCATTTACCATAGCTGAATATGATGCAGCTCTTTTAGCCGTAATTCGAAACGCTCAGCGCAGCTATCTTACAGCAGAATTCAAAACAATTTCTAACAACATTAATGTCGACAAGAACAGTCGAATAAAAAGTTTACATCCATTCTTGGACACTGAGGGATTAATTCGAGTCGGCGGACGTCTTCAACATAGCAAGTTGCCTTACAGTTCGAAACATCCGATCATATTGCCTAAAAATTGTACGTTAACAAAAATTTTAATTGGTTCTTATCATTTCATGTACATGCACGCTGGCCCACAAACACTGCTCTCAATTTTGCGGCAACGCTATTGGCCTATTGATGGAAAACATTTGTGTCGCAATGCTGTACATCGATGCATCCGATGCTTTCGCACGAAGCCGACAAAAGAAGACCCGCTCATGGGCAGCCTTCCGAAAGAACGTGTTCAACCGGGACGTGCATTTTTAACAACTGGAATAGATTTCTGTGGTCCAGTTCCTGTTCATTCACAAATTCGTGGAAGACCTCCAGTGAAGGCTTATGTGGCTGTGTTCGTGTGTTTTACAACAAAGGCCACACACATCGAAGCAGTAAGTGACCTATCAACTGCCTCATTTATCGCGGCGCTACGTCGTTTTATCGCACGCAGAGGTTTATGTGCAACAATTTTCAGTGACAATGCCACAAATTTTATTGGCGCGAAAAACGAGCTCGCCGAGCTGAGCCAACTATTTCAAAGCGAACAACATCAAGCAAAAATGCTAGAATTTTCTCAACAGCATCGAATAGAATGGCGTACGATCCCACCCAGATCTCCTCATTTCGGAGGCTTGTGGGAGGCTGCAGTCAAGCAGGCAAAACATCATCTCATAAGAGTAGTAGCCAACGCAGCACTTTCGTTTGAGGAATTGTCCACCATTACCGCGCAAATTGAGGCCATTTTGAATTCTCGTCCCATAACGCCGCTTTCCTCGGATCCGTCAGAGATGGAAGCACTAACACCAGGGCATTTCCTGATCGGAGAGCCGCTCACATCATTTCCTGAGCCAGACGTAACTGATGTCAAGTATAATCGGTTGGCTCGATTTCAACGGCTCCAGCAGCTACAACAAATTTTTTGGCGAAGATGGTCTAACGATTATCTACATCTGCTCCAGCAGCGTCATAAGTGGACAACACAAGGTGCCGCTATACAGCCAGGTATGCTTGTTTTGGTACATGATGACAATCTTCCCCCATACAAATGGTCGTTGGCCAGGGTACTTTCAACAATCCCTGGACGAGACGGAATCCATCGCGTAGCCGAAGTGAAGACACAACATGGTATCTACAATCGGGCAATAGTCAAACTATATCCTCTTCCTGTTAATGATTAAAAGTACATAAGTACATTTTAAGGAGGCCGGCATGTTCAGTCGCAACAACAACGCTATTGTTCTCCTGTCGCAACAACAATGTGATTCTTGGTTCTCTGTACATTCTTTCTACCTTCTTATTTAATTTTACTTTAATCTAAGTTAGTTGTCTTTAACCCCTAGTATTACGCGGACGCGTCAAATTAGCAATAAAGTTTTTTATATTGTATTAATTCGCAGTGTTTTATTTTTAAAGTATGTTAAAAATAAAACACTGCGAATTAATACAATATAAAAAACTTTATTGCTAATTTGACGCGTCCGCGTAATACTAGGGGTTAAAGACAACTAACTTAGATTAAAGTAAAATTAAATAAGAAGGTAGAAAGAATGTACAGAGAACCAAGAATCACATTGTTGTTGCGACAGGAGAACAATAGCGTTGTTGTTGCGACTGAACACCATCCATCCAGCGTTTTCGTTTAAAAATGTCACTGGGCACTTTAAAAAAGGAAACATTTTCCTTGTTCCAATAGTTTTGGCGGATCGCGTACTTTTTCGGCATTTTGAGGTAGTAACAAAAACTCAAACTCCAAGAAAATTGTTTAAAAATTATTTGAAACACAAATTTAATATTAAAATCCAATAGTTTGACTTTTAGTCAGAAATTTTAATTTGATTGTTTACTTGTCTTTTTTTATTTTACTTTGACATTTTGCAATCCAAGTTTTGTTGTTGTATGAGAACAATTTCATGGTTACTTAACCTTATATATAATTGAATCATGGTCTTGTCCTTGGTTTTCCCAATATGTTCTCACTGCAATCAAAAATAGAAACAAGTTGCATAAATTATGGAAAAAAAACCCATCACCTGCAAACTGGGAGCAGCATAGGTTAGCGAGAAACGAAGCTGTTTTAATAACAAAGCAGTCTAAGGCTAGATACTTCTCAGCTAAGCTAAACCTATCCCTTCCTTCAAAAACTTAAAATAAGAAAAACTCTGACGCGAAATTGACCCTGAAACACTAAATAATTTTTTCTTAGACAATTCTTCTCTAATGACTGATAATAATATGCATGTTAGTTGTGATATGTCCAACCAGCAATCTTAATTATGTGCCTGTTAATGAATTTGACGTCGGTAAATGTGTGATGCTGTTGAAATCGAATGCGATGGGTGAAGACGAAATTCCTATTAAGTTCATAAAAATCATATTACCTAACATAATTAACCAGCTTACACACCTTATTAATTTCTGTTTTTCATCGTCATCTTTCCCGGACATGTGGAAAGTTGCTATTGTGTTACCTGTGGCAAAAAACCCAATCCTTCAGGGCCTACTGATTTCAGGCCTATAAGCATTCTCTCACCTTTTGCAAAGATATGTGAAAAGATAATGGCTCAACAAATAAATAGCTACATTCACGATAAAAGACTCTTATCCCCATTTCAGTCGGGTTTTCGGGCAGGGCATGGGTGTTCCTCAGCTGTAGTAAAGGTGCTGGACGACATAAGGTCGGAATATGATGCTGGTAACATGGCATTGCTAGGCTTGCTTGATTTCTCTAAAGCTTTTGATAAAGTAAACCATAAATGTCTGTGTAAAAAACTCAAGCTTTTATTTGGTTTCAGTGAGAGTGCTGTTAACTTATTGTCTAGTTATCTGTCAAATCGGTTGCAAAGAGTTAAAGTTGGGAATAAGTTCTCGCATTACAAATCGGTACAAAGTGGTGTTCCACAAGGTTCTATTCTTGGCCCACTATTGTTTTCCATATTTATTAATGACATTTTTTCTGTCTGCAAAAACTCATCCGTTCATGCATATGCTGATGATTTTCAGTTGCATCTTTCTCGCCGTATTGGACTACTTGATGATCTTATTTGCCGAATGAATAAAGATCTAAATAACATCAATGAGTGGGCCCAACGAAATGGTTTTAAATTGAATGCTGCTAAATCCTATGTTCTACCTATTTGTAAAAATTTAAAGTGTGTTGTTGATATCCCTGACATGTTTATTGGGACAAACAAGCTGAAATTAGTGACAAAAGTCCTAAAGCAGGGTTTTTATATAAATTCTTCTATGTCGTGTTCTGATCATATCAATAGTGTAGTTAAAAAAGTTTATTATGTCCTGCTTACTTTAAGAATGTCTGCTAGTGTCACTTCTGTTAATATAAGACGTAAGTTGGTAATACAGTTGGTAATACCTGTGATAACTTACGCTGAGTTGGTTTATAGTAGGCTCGACTCATCCTCTCAGTTAAAATTACAGATTGCTTTTAATTATGCTACGCTCTATGTTTATGGGTTGCGTAGGTTTGACCACTTATCTAGTTTCAGAAACGCCATACTTGGGTGTGATTTACTTTCCTACCTTGATGTCAGAAACTGTATTTATCTGTATAAGCTGATCTATACAAAAACACCTTCCTACTTATATGATAAACTTCAATTTAGCTTTTCCAGACGAAGTAATGTTCTTATAGTTCCAAGATATACTTCATTAACCTCCTCGCGCTTGTTTTTCATTCACGCCATCAGACTGTGGAATGCAGTGCCACGTGGACTGAAGGAGGTCTCAGGGATAGGTGTTTTTAGGCAAGCTATTCTTACTTATTTTTCATCCAACTAAGTTTCTTAATTTTTTATTTTTCTGTCCAAACATCGAAAAATTATTTTTAAATTCACAATCTCTTATAAAATATTCTCAGCCGTATTCAAAAAAATATTTTAAAACAGCTTTCAAACGTTTTTTAGTTAAAATGTTTTTTAAAGTTAAAATACTCTTTAAAAGCGTTGTATTCATAAACGAGTTTTAAGAGTCTTATTGTTGAAGTGAGAATACTGATGCTTAAAAATAGGAACAGTTGTAATTTTCGTTTGTGACTTTGATAAATAGAATGAAATTTGCTTTAAAATTTAAAAAAGAAAAAAAAAGAGGTTTGTGCATTTGAGATATTGACAGACAATTGTTTAAAAATTTTTTTACCTTTAAATAAAAAACAGTGCTGTCACATTTTTTTTAAACTTTAATTTTCAGAAAAAACTTATCTTTTTGCGAAAAAGCTGGCACTCAAAAAAAAAATAGCTAAAATATATATTTTTAAAATGTGTGCTTTAAAATTTTTATTATTGTATTCGAAATAAAGTACTTAAATTAAATTAATAATTAAACAAAACAAAAACAATCGCATTCATAAGCAAAAATCATTTAAATTATAAATTTATTAAAAAACTTACAAATTTGTATAAATAAGTATTGATATTGATTTGAATTTAAATGTCATTACATATTTTTGCGATCATAGTGAATTACATCCTATATAAAATAGTTTTACACATTAATATTGACTATTCTATGTTAAGTGACCCAAGTTTGCTATGCTTTTCGAGTCAAATGCAATGTCCAGCTATTTCACACCATGCTCTTATCTTCATTTCTATAAAAATACCCATTATTAAAAATGATGAATTCATTGAATTTCGCAATTATAAAGGTATAAACTATGATACCTTATTCTCTGAGCTGAATAATAGCAATTTAGGAAGCATAATATCAACGAACAACACTGACCTACAACTTAATATCATCAACTCTAATTTATGCAAACTTCTGGATTCTGTACCAATTGCAAAACGCAAAGTAAACTATAGTATTTTGTATAGTTTTTTGCAAGTATAGAAATCGCGCCAAAACTGTAATCAGAAATGCTAAAAAACGTGCCCATTCTAGGCTGTTTGAGGGTGTTGATTGTAAGCGGATGTGGAACATTCTGCGACATAATGGATGCTTAAAAACTGATTCTCCAATTGATGACGTTGATGTTAATGAGTTAAATCTAAGTTTTCTGTCCAACCAATCCCCTTCTACAGTTAATTCTTACGACTTTGATTTTAACTCCAATCACGACAATAGGTTTTCTTTTCGAATTGTTAGCCATGATGAGCTTTATCTAGCCTTCATTAAGATAAAATCTAACGCAGTTGGTTATGATAATATACCATTAAAATTATTTTTCCTTATATTCAAGATTACGTACTTCACTTCATTAACTCTATTCTTATGACGTCTATTTTTCCCTCCGCATGGAAAATCGCCCGCGTTGTTCCAATTAAGAAGAAAGGGAATTCGAGCGCCATTGATAATTTGAGTCCTATCAGCGTCCTTCCTATCTTATCAAAAATAGTAGAAAATCTTATTAAACAACAAATAATGGATTATTCCAATCAATATAAGTTAATTAATAGTTGCCAGTCTGGTTTTCGACAGGGTTACAGTACCACTTCTCTCTTGCTGGGGCTCACTGACATCATTAGGAGCTCCCTCAACCAGAATAAACCAACAGTCCTTTTATCACTCGATTTGTCCAAAGCATTTGACTGTATTAATCACACTAATTTGATTACTAAATTATCCACTAAGCTTATGTTTTCGAAATCAGCGTGTGAGCTTATCTCTTCCTACCTTTCGAATCGCAAACAATTTGTCTCCTTTAATAATGAAATCTCAGCCCTTTTAAATGTAACAAATGGTGTACCTCAAGGCTCAGTTTTGGCTCCTATGCTTTTTATGTTTTATGTTAATGATTTTATTGAGTGCTTAGATCACAATTCTTGCACTCCTTTCATCTTCGCGGATGATATACAACTTCTGTTTAAAGGTGATATGGAATTTTTGGATGTTTTTGAAGCTGTTATCAATAATAATATACTAAGGGTATGTGACTGGATGAAAAATAATTATTTCAACATTAATCCGGACAAAACTACAGCTATGCTTTTCGCTAACCGGAGAAACGCCAATATTGACCTATGTATTAAAATTGATGACAGTAGAATAAACTTTGTTGACGAGCTAAATTGCCTAGGGGTTCACTTAGATAACCGATTATCCTTCGACATATATATTAATAGGCTGAGCTCAAAGATAAATTTTATATTGAAAAAATTGTATAGCCTTAATTTGCTGTTGCCCTATCATGTCAAACACAAATTGGTTCATTCCCTGCTACTTTCCAATTTAATGTACTGCATTGAGGTATTCTCTGGTACGCTTGCATATAACGTTAAGAAAATTATTCTTTTATTTAATAGGATAGTTCGTTTTTTGTATAATTTACGACCACGTGATCACGTCTCCGCCCGCACGCAACAATTTCTTGGGTCCTCCTTTCTTAGTTTTATTCAATGCAGACTGATGTTATTCTTTTTTAAAATTATTAAGAACCAACTGCCGTCTTACTTGGTTAATAGCTTCAAATTTTCTCGATCGACTAGAAATCCACAAATCCTGTTTCCAAAAATCTCTACGTCATTATACAAGCGATCATTTCTAATACGTACTGCTAGAATCTGGAATAAACTGCATCCAAGTCTCAAATCTTTTTCCTTATCGCCTAATGCATTTAAATTAAACTTTTTAGCGCTTACATAAAATGGACTTTGGCTTTTCCTTTCCTTTACTTATAACTATCACTAAAATACTATGGGCTAGTTACTACTTCTACTACTATATTTTTCCGGCTTTAACAATATTTATTGTTGAGGACTTAGTGAGTGAATCGATTATACAAAAATTTCATTATATATATTCAATTTTCAATTATACGTAATGTTATTAATTTTTTATTACTAATTTTAAGTTTCTTACTCGTTTTATCTGCTTGTAATTTGCTTTATTGGCCTTTGTGGCTTTTGAATTACACATGAATCAATAAAATAAATAAATAATAAACACATTAATAAATCACATTAATTTTAGTGGAAATGTGGAAATTTAAGAAATGTGGAGATAATTCCAAGTTTTTTAATTACAAAGAAAAGTTGTTAACGCTGTTTTATCGATTCCTGAAGCACCAGCAAATGCAGAAAGCATTTTTTCTCAAATCTGCAGTAATAAACCCAAAGTCAGAAATAAATATTATATCAAACTTTTGTGAAATTTTGCGATGGAAAGATTGTTTAAGAAAAACCGAACAGTCACAAATTATGAAATGATTATGAAATCTGAAAAATTAAATTATTTTTTATACATATTTTGATCAAACTTTTTATCATTTCTGATGATTGTTTGAAATAAGTGCAGTTCCAATAATTTTTCCTTAAAAAATCAAAGATCACCTCAGAAGGTGGGAATTTATAATTTATTTCTGATTTTAGTTTTATTAATATTTATTTGTGAAAAAATACTTTCTACATTTGCTATTGCTACAGGTATCGTTAAAACAACATAAACTAGTTTTCTAAGTAATGAAAAGACTTCGGAAATATCTCCACGTTTCTGATCAAAAATTACTATCAAAAAGTTTTAATTTTATTTTCATTCAGTAAATTCAAATCACTGCAATTAATGTGGCTCAACTCATGCAACTCATCGTCAATTTCTTGGAATTTTTCAAATGGATGACATAAAGTAGAAAAATACACAAATTTTAAATAGTGAAGTCTTGCCTTTTTTAAATGTTCGTTGGTGCTAAAAGTTCGACACATTTTAGAAAATCATTCCAAAAATCAAACTTTTGTAATAAACAAATGCTTAGCTCAACATAAAATTTTAAATAATGTTTTCTAAAATCCATTTCATCTGATTCAAATAATTTATGCGTAGAGCTTAAAGCCGAATATACCTCGACTCCTAAATAAATGTCTTTAGGATTTTTTAAAAACTTGGAATCATTTACATCAATTTCTTTGTAGTTTTCAAAGAATATATATTCATATATAAATATTGACCGTCAAGACTTGACGAGTGGAAATCAAGACAAAATAACAGAAACAACGAAAGCAACAATAATTGCAACAGCGCTCCCACATAAATACATTTTTGAAAGGGCGTGAAAAGTAGTAGTAGCAGCTTCAAATGTTATTTTATTATTTTAATTTATTTTATTTATTAAGGACTGTATCGAAAAGAAACTGCACACTCTATTTTTTAATTTTAAGATAGTAGGAACATTTTATTAATATTTTTTTTTTTATTGTGTATCTAAAAATAATCTACATTCTAATAACAATAAATAATATTTATTAAAATTAACTCCTTATTTGCTGCCTTAGTTTTCTATTAATACCTTCCATTAAATTCTGCACAACTTTCGAACCGACACTTCTAGCTGCAGCGTTCCAATTTTTTTTAAATTCTTTAAGGTTTGAGGCTACACATCCTTTCTTCCTTAGGTTAGCCTTTATCAATGCCCAATACCTCTCAATTGGTCTTAGTTCGGGTGCATTTGGGGGATTTTCGTTTTTTTCTACGAACTTGACACCGTTTATCTGCAGCCAATCCTGAGTCAATTTGGCGTAGTGTGCCGTTGCAAGATCGGGCCAAAAAATTGTGGGTACTTGGTGCTTCTTAACTAATGGCAGTAACCGTTTCTGAAGACACTCTTTTCGGTACACTACACCATTAATTGTGCCTTTAGTGAAAAAAGATTGTGTTTTAAAGCCACAAGTACAGATTGCCTGCCAAACAAGGACTTTTTCTTCAAATTTATTAATTTCGATAACCTTCACTGAGTCTTCTACACTACTGCCTTTTATTTTTGTATAATATTGCGGCCCTGGTAAAACTCTGGAATCCATTTTTGCGTAGTTTTCGTCATTTTTGCGTAGTTATTATACAGTTTATTTTTTCCTTATTGAGCCGCTCGTATAATTTTCTGCACCTGCTTTTTCCACATATTTTTTGTTTTTCGGTTTTTTTTGGCACTTTTTGTTTTTTGTAGGTTTTTAAACTATTCCTCTTTTTGATTCGTTGAACCATTGAAGCACTTGTACCCACTTTTTTTGCCAAATCACGCACTGATATCGAAGGATTTTTTTGAATTAAGGCAACAACTTTTAAATCCAATTTTGGATCCCTTGCACCTTTTTTTCGTCCAATTTTTTTTAAGTCGGCGGTAGAGCAATGTTCACCATATTTCAAAATTATATTTTTTACCGCGTTTGGGGATACTTTATACCGTTTTGCTAGTTTCCTGTACGACATAAACTTTTCTGTGCAATAAGTGTGCACAATTTTATTTCTAACTTCTATTTCAATTCGCGGCATTTTGGAAACTAATTGAGTAAAATATTTGGTTTAACCTACATGCATAGTTGACGCTATAGGAAATCTAACGGTACCTTCAAACATGTAAACAAATATTTACACTGCGAGAAATAACCATTTAAAAGTGTGCAGTTTCTTTTCGATACATTCCTTATATTAGATTCATTAAACTATTAAGCACTGTTTTAATCGTAAAAACTTGAAAAAATGGCTAAAATAAAAAAAAACTGTCTTCCCTCTCAAAAAACTGGCCAAAAAAATTGTATCTGCCCATATGGTAACACTGATCACAAAAGACAATTATTTTCATTTATTTATTTGTTTGTTGACATTTTAGTTTGTCAAAAAATGAGAAGATTGTTCTCAATTGAGAGCATTCAAATGGCTTTGTAGGAGGTTTACAGAACATTTGTTTCTATTTTAAAATTCTCTCATTTGTGAAACTGTTACAAGAGGTTTTTTCGTTATTGTACGTTTATGAGCAAAAGCGCTCCCACATAAATACATTTTTGAAAGGGCGTGAAAAGTAGTAGTAGCAGCTTCAAATGTTATTTTATTATTTTAATTTATTTTATTTATTATATTAGATTCATTAAACTATTAAGCACTGTTTTAATCGTAAAAACTTGAAAAAATGGCTAAAATACAAAAAAAAAAAACTGTCTTCCCTCTCAAAAAACTGGCAAAAAAAATTTATCTGCCCATATGGTAACACTGACCACAAAAGACAATTATTTTCATTTATTTATTTGTTTGTTGACATTTTAGTTTGTCAAAAAATGAGAAGATTGTTCTCAATTGAGAGCATTCAAATGGCTTTGTAGGAGGTTTACAGAACATTTGTTTCTATTTTAAAATTCTCTCATTTGTGAAACTGTTACAAGAGGTTTTTTTCGTTATTGTACGTTTATGAATAACGTTTTTAGGCATGTTGTCTTACAAAGGGTTTACAAGAGGTTTGTAACTTTTTATAAATGCGGCTGTCTTTTTTTAATTTAATGAACTGTTATTTGCTATTTAAAAATTGATATTAAACATATATTGTATCTTTGGTTAAGTAAACGTGAACAATAAATAAATAAATAAATAAATAAAAATAAAATCACTAAACAGTTGTTATTATACTTATATGGAATGTATTTATGTTGTGCTATAAAATAACTTAGTTCTTACTGCACTAATGCTATTGTTAATAATAATAATAACCGTTATTCCTGCTTACAACTTTTTACTACTGTTGGAATAACTTCAGTCAAACGCAAAACTTAAAAAATTTCTCGAAAAGTGAATCAATCAACACTGGCAGAAAGGCTGATCGTGATAGATTATTATTTGAAAGGAAAATCCGAGCTACAAATCGCCTTAAAAAGTAAATCAACAGTGCACGATATAATCAAGTATTATATACAAGATAAGAGAATATGCAATAAAGAACGTACAGTAGCTAAAAATAAACTTAGCTCCAAAGATGAAAGGTATTTTTAAGAGAAATATTGAAACACCCATTTTTATTTGCACTAAAACTAGAGGTCATGTTAAAACTCAATTTGAAAAAGAGTGTACTCTCAAAAACAATAGGAAGAGCTTTGAGAAAAAAATGTTTAAATTGAGGAGTAGCACGAAAAAAAAGCACTGTATTAGAAAGAAAAATGTAATAGAACGCCCCAACTTCGTGCATGACCAAAGACTTTCTATTCTGGAGCAAGGTTAATAAAACAGAAAACATTAGAGCAAGGTTAAAATTTAGCACTTTTAAACAATAAACTTTTAGTACAGGTTTTGTTTACCGATGAGATTTTATTTAATTTATATGGTTCAGATGGAAAGCGAAAACCGAATGAAGAATTTTGCAATAAAAATTCTAAACATACGATTAAGCATGGTAGAGGATCAGTCATGGTTTGGGGCTGCGTCTGATGTTGGAAGGATTCATTTTATTGAAGGTATAATGGACAAAAATATGTTCCTTGACATTCTCATGGCGCAAGTAAAAAAAAATGCGGGTAAATAAAGAATTGCAGACAATTTTTAGTTTTACCAACACAATGACCTAAAATATACGGCGCTCTTGGTAAAGAATTGTGGACTTAATATTTGTCCAAATGTCACTGTGCGTTTAGACCGCCTGAACGAACGAAAGAAACCTCGTTCGTTCGCTCGGTTTAAACACTTTGCCCGAACGAACATCGTTCGCTATAAATTTATCGCGAACGATGTTTGCCCGGTGTAAACAGTAAATTAGGGCGAACGAAGGAACAAGCTTCGATCTTTTTGGGCGAATCCGGTGTTGCGCTGTGTTTAAAAACAGAAAAGTAGCTAATAGGAGTAGCTTAAGAGAATAATTTATGAAAAGTACTAAAATATGTAGTAATTTATGTTTTATGTGTTTTAAAGTGTTCTGTTAATTTTCGCTGCAATATAATTGTGTTGTGTAAAGGGCTAAATTAAGTTTTTTAAGCGGAAAAACCCTATATTTAAGGTTTCATTTTAAAGCGACTGTTTATTTGAGGTAATTTTTTTTTTAATAATAACTATATAACTTTTAATGAAAATTTTGAGTTTATGGATAGCAAATGTTATTTAGTATAGCTGGAGTCCGCAATAGAGCTTCTCAAATAAAATAAAAAAAATATTTTAGGTTCTGCTGAAACTTTTTGAGTTTTTAATTGAAGATTTTAGAAAAATGTGGATATTAAACAAAATGGTAGTTGAAAACTCGATTTGTGACTAAAAGCAATTCTTTAAAGTTATAACATAAAAAGTATTTCTCTAAAATAAAAATCGAACCACTAAAAGTACCAATTGTATTTGCTTAATAAGTGCATACAGTTTGGTAGCAATTTTTATTTAATTGACTTAAAATTTACGAAATTGATTGACACACGAAAAATGTGAAAACATTTAATTTTTGTTCGTTGAAAAACTTAAATGGGCCCCAAAGTTAAACACTCGTCTTTTCTACAATAACTAATATAGTATTATATTGTTATGGAGTGGCAAACCATTTGTTGTTAAGAAACGGAGTATAAGTTTTAGTACTAATATAAAAATAAGGAGTTATCAACCCTGCATTTATTGATGTTCGGCCAAATGCACAAATTGCTGTTTACACCGCCTGAACGTACAAGATGGCGGCCAGTGTTTGTTCGCGAATGATGTTCGTGCGGTCTAAACAGAACAACGAACGAAGAATTTATTGCAATAAATTGTTCGCGATAAATTTTTCGTTCGTTCAGGCGGTCTAAACCTACAGTCATAAAAACAACCTCACAAGGTCCAGATTAAAATGTTATAGAACTTCTATGAGATGAACTTGAACCCTGAGTGCAGTATCAGAGATGGGCAACTAAAGATCCAATCCTAAAAAAAAGTATCCTAAGTGAAGAGTGGAATCAGATTGGAGCTAAAGTTTTAAAAAATTTGGTTGCACCCATTTCCAAATGGCTGCAGGCAGTCATATAAGAAAAAGGATTGGCAACAAAATATTAAATTCTTAGTTTTAGCACTGAATTCCTTTTATCTGCCTGACTTTCAACGTGAGCTTGGTTTTAAAGCTTAGGTTTGATTTAATTTTGTTTTACCGTTATGTTCTAATTTTTAAACTATGTTTCTGTTTAATTTTGCTCACCAATAAAGAACGTTTTGAAAAAAATATTTACTCCAAGTTTCTTCTTACATTTTCATTTTTGAAACCAATGCGAAAGTACTAAGAAATGCCTGCCCGACTTTCGTTGTGAGCCACTGTATATGAAGTGTCACTCTCGCATTCTGCTCTTGCTCGTGTATGTTACAGCAACGATGTTCAGCAGAGCTGTGTCGCTATGTATATTGTTGTTGGCTTCTCATTGTCCCACTAGGAAAAAAAAGCTTTTTACATTTGCTAAGTTTTACATATCTTAATGGCAACATATTCGAATAGAAATTATATCATCCTAATCAACTCGAAAATATCTTTTCAGCGATATAAGTTTTATGTGAATATGTTGAAGTTAACACAGGTACAAAAGGATCACAAACTTTTTTGTTACTTGCAGATCCTTTTCAAGAATTGGATGATGATTCATCTGAATCATTTATTTAGAATACTGATTCGGACGTGAGTTCTGAAGAACAAGCGCATGATGATTCTGCAATTACCAATGGGCAACTCAAAATTCTCCTAGCATCCTTGGCCAACCGCCAGCGGCACTTGACATGCCAGAAGCTATCTCAATTGAACATCCAGAATCCAACTCTACACAAAACTATATGAAAACTCGCAACAAACGACCTACTCCTGAGACTTGGAAGCAAAATTTAGCTTTAGGGAAAGAATATGTTTCTTTGCGAGGTAAAAAAGTTAATCTCGTAGAGTGAGACCAAGGGATTGCACTGCTTGCTGTAGAAAATGTAATCAATCATTTGACGAAGATAAGAGGCAAAAAATTCACAATGCCTTCTGGAATTTACAAGATTAAGATAAACAAAGGCAGTATGTTTCAACGTTGGTAAATGACATTGATACTAGAGTTAAAACTGCTGGGGAAAGTTCCAGACGAAACAAGACGCGACAGTTTTACTTTTACAAAAATGGCGAAAAATGCCAAGTATGCCAAGGTTTATTTCTGACAACGCTATATATAACTGAAGGATTTTTAAGGAAAACATTAAAAAGCAGGGACGAAGCGCATATTGTGCCTCTGAGCATGCAAGGTAAGCACCAACCAGGTATTACAAGATCAAGCGAAAACAAAAAATTATAGAAAAACATATCTTGTCATTTCCTACTGTGCCATCGCATTACTGCCGAAAGAAAACCAATTATAAGTACTTGCCAAAAGATTTGTTTTTGAAGGATATCTATAATCTTTACATTAAACAATGCACTGTGCAAAATGTTGTTTCTGAGAAGTTTTGGCTTTACAGAAAAAAATTTAATAATAAAAACTTGAAATTTCATAAGCCTTGAAAGGATATGTGTTATATATTCATGAGTAAAATATAAAAATTGCAGTAATGAAGAAAAACCAGCTCTTTCCATTACACATGCAACATATTCGTCGAAAGATTGAAGCACGTCAGTACAACGACAAACCAAGGACCTTGCACAAAATAAAGTTGTAAGCTTTATTCAGATTGATTTAGAAGCTGTAAGATATTATCCTAAAGTATCAGTCAAGACCATTTTTTACAAACGCCGAATAGCTGTTTCTGCGACAATCTATGATGTAGAGTCAAGGCGTGCATCGAACTTTATGTGGCATATAGGCATTGCGTTCAGAGGTTCCAACGAGTTGTCTTCTTGTCTTTAGAATGGTAAACTGCTGTTAGAATGGCATCAAAATCATCAAAATACGATGTAATTAAAATGGGACAACAGATGTTTTTAACGCTGTTAAGTTGAGAGAACAAATTATAAAGAACAAAAAGATAGACACTGATCGTAACAACATTAATTGTCTCAAAACCACTTTATTAAAATATATCAAAGGCGATGGTGATCACATTTATTTTAATTACAATAAAAGTGATACAGACTTTAGAACATTTCAAATTGTACGGCGAGTGACAAGGGGAGCTACAAAATATGATTCCATGCAACTGGTAACAGCATATAAAGGCCCAATAAAATTATCGTCAAAAAAATTAAAAGATTTACTAACTCTCTGTAAAGAACGTATAATACATCACAATATCATGGTTTTTATGAAGAGTTACACAATGGTAGCAACCAAGACTGCAAGACTGAAATCCTAATGCAATAAATATTACTTTGAAGAATGAAACCTGACGTATCTAATATTAAAATAAATTATTTAACTAAAACTATAGCAACACAAAAACGTATCTAGAACATGGTCCTAAATATTGAATTTTAAACATATAAACAAAACCATAAAACATAATATGTTAAATGCTTTATGACCAAAAATAAGCCCCTTAAAGTATAAGAAGTTTTTAAAGTAAAATCTGTGAAAGGAAGAAATGATATTCTCATTAACGTGTAGTGGCAAGAGGTTTTTCTGCTTTTTCTCAAATTGATCAAAATCGAGATACATCTTTGTTATACTAAGGGGACGTATTGTTATGAGAATTATTATTATTAGAATTATTATTAATAATATTATTGTTATTAGAATTATTATAAGAGTTAGAATTGGAATTAGGAACGGTACAAAGATTAACATTTAACGTAGAGTTAGAGTTTGAGTGTGAATTTGATTTAAAGTTAGAGTTGAAAGGAGAGTTGTAATTTTCGTGGAAATAAGTACTTTCAGTAAATTGTCCATTAAATCAAAATTTATCCATTGATTTTCATTAACAATGACTTGTTTTATTAAATAACGATATATTTTTATCATCAAGGAGCTAAACTTTACATATTTGGTCTTTTAAAATTTCTTATAAATTTTATTTAAAAAATTTCGACAAAGTTTTCTTTAAAAAAAAATATTTTTGTATTTCTATTCAAGTTTCTGATAACCAAACCGGATGATCCGTTTTTAGATGAGTTCTAAAATGTACGTGAAACTTTTCGAAAATCAACTTTATTGCAAAAAATTTTAAAAAATTAATATATTTTTTTTTTGCAGTAAGAGGACTATAACACATCATAAATTAATAGTTGTTACGAAACACATTTTGGTTGTCACCCAGTGATGCCATGAGAAAATTTTAAAGTGTACCTTTTTGACTGAGAAAAATTTACCTTTTTGACTAAAAACGTACTTTTTTAACCAAAATCTTACTAAAAAATAAATAGGGATATTCACGATTCAGTGCACTTGCCTGTGCAGTTAAGGACTTTTGAAGTTGTGCAGTTAGGTTTTCGTAAACACACCACTATCACTTTTTCAAAGCTGTCAAAATTTTTCAATGCGCAAACTGCTCAAAGTCCTCAAGTTTGAGGCTACACTAGAAAAGTACTTTGTTCTTGTAAAGTGCACCTCAAGTCCTCAACTGTACTGGCAAGTACACTGAATCGTTAATACACCTATTGTTAATTTTTTACTTAGTTGGCAACCGTATGTCGGTCTTGGCCTCATCTAAGAATTTGCGCCAGCTATTTTCTGTCTTTCGCTTGCTGGCGCCAGTTGGAAATTCCAAGCTTCATCAGGTTGTCCTCTACTTGGTCTTTCCAACGAAAATGCGGTCGTCCTCTTCTGCGTTGACCGCCGCTGGGTACCGAATCGAATATTTTTTTCACTGGAGCATCGTCTTTCATGCGCTGAACTTGACCTAGCCAGCGAAGCCACTCGATTGTAATGCGCTTGACTATGTCGATGTCAGCGTACAGTTCATCATTCCACCGTACTCGGTACTCGCCATTGACGCAGATTGGTCCGTAGATCTTACGAAGAATCTTTCTCTCGAATGCTCCTAAAGTCCTTTCATCTGAACTGCTCAGCGTCCAGGTTTGTGATGCATAAAGTGATTTATAGAGCGTGATTTTCGTTCGTCGAGAGAGGGCTCTGCTTCTCAATTGCCTACTGAGCCCAAAGTAATACCTGTTGGCAAGAGTTATTCTTCGTTTGATCTTAATGCTGATGTCGTTGGTTGAGTTTATGCTGGATCGCAGATAGACGAAGTCCTTCACATTATCGAAGGAGATATTGTCAACACGTGGATTTCAAGACGCTGGGACTGTTTGTTTGTTGACACCAACCAAGTATTTTGTCTTATCTGCGTTCATTCATTGTTGATTTTTTACTGAAGGTAAAAAACGTAAATTTCTAATTTTAAAAAGCAATAATGCGTATCCTTAATTATCAAAATAAATTTTATCTGCTCCAAGCTGATTCCAATTAAAATCCAAAAATTTGGTGAACAAAAAATATACCTGACAAAAAGTAACGTAAAGCTAACGGCGAAAAGCTTGAGGCGAGCAGTCAGAGACGAGCAGCCATAAACAAGTAGCTAGAAATAATCGATTTTTTTATTGGTAGCACTTTTAAGTTAAGAGCTCTTACACACTGAACGTAAAGGTAAGTAACACATGTAGATATAAAATTTATTAAGAAACAAAATTTATAAAAGAAGAATAATTTTTAAATTAAAAAATGTACCTTTTGAAAAAAGGCGTATTTTCGTACTGGCGGCAGTAAAAGTGTACCTCAAAAGGTACGATTGTACCGCTTACGGCATCACTGTTGTCACCTTGTGTTATTAATGGCTGCGTTTACAGAAATAAATTTTTTGCAACTGTTGTGTGAAAGCCTTGTGAAGGGCAAGTATTATTTCCGCTACTAACAACATGTTGTCTCTATTTCGGCACGCTTTATTTTTCCGCTACATTTACTCAACAACATGTTGTATTTTTCAATTGCAAAATTTGACATTTGGAAGTGAAAATACAAAACGTCGAAGAACACCAAATTAGGTGAAAAGTACAATTTATCAAAATTTTAATTAATGACTACTTTTAACTAAAGAAATGAGTGGAATTTTTGTCAATTTTTGTAACTGTGTTGACAGAAAATGCAAATCACCGTTCACAAGACACACAAAGTTTCGAAAAGTGATACTTACAACATGTTGATTTCTGTAAACGCAGCCAATGTAATATTATAAATGAAATGATGTAAGGCAGGTGCGGGTAATAAGAGAGATTCGAAATAAAATAAAAACTATGTTTCTAATTGGTTCAGGGAAATAACGCCCAATGAAATAACGCCCAAAATAAAAAATGAAATAAAGCCCAAAAATTTTCCATACAAATTTGGGCGTTATTTCCTATTAAAAAGAGAATTATATCTAGAATACTGTAAAACAAAAAAAGCGCATTTCCGTATAAAGCCCAAATGGCTTTTTTATTTATGATATAACGATTTGCCCTTATACGAAATGTGGTTTTGAAATTCCGTACAAGGAAAAACCATTTTATCGGCCAAATATAATTTTATGTGGTGGGGCATATTTCATATTAAAAAAAGATCCCGAATTTGGGCCCTTATTTAATTTTTCGTTTTGTGTGCACTTTTTCAGAGGTCTAGAGCCTTCCCTGCTCGCTTTATGGTCGCGGTCAGAAGAACTACAATGGTTTTTTTTTAATATTCTGAAAATTAGGACTTAATTTTTCATTTCCGTTTAGGTTTTATTTCATAATGTACTTACTCCTAATTGTCAGGTTTTATTTCAACTTTTCTTTAGGTCTTATTTTACCAGGAATTAGGAGTTATTTATTTCATCTTTCAACGTTAGGACTTATTTCATTTACTGTTAGGAGTTCTTTCATTAGGAGCTATTTCGCGGAGCCGGTTGTAACGAACCTCCGGGGCGCTTCAGATTGGGTTTTCCAGCCAGGGTATAACTCAGCGGCTGTCCGGGGTCCTGACACAAGAATTTTGTGGAGGTTTTGGGTTGTGACCGCTTGCACTCCTTATTTAAGGGAGCACTAGAATCGCGGCGATGTTCGACTAGGAGTCCTCTTACGGGCAATGATGTTTTGCAGGTTGGTGGCCGGTTTGTCCAGTCGACCTGTCTGTCCGTGTGGGTTGAGTCGTTTGGGGATTTCTTTGAGAAAAGGATAGGGGCGCTGGCGTGTAGCTTGCGAGTCGTTTCGACGCGAAACCTGGGTGACTCAATGAGCCGTCTAGCCTCAAGCGTGAAACAATTTGTTAGAGGGTTATGCTTTGGTTCACTCGTGCAGAGCTATGGGAAAGCACAAACGGGCCACGGAGATCTTTAACGGAATCTCTGGCCACGACGCTCGCCTTGTAATAGGATGTTGCTGGCGTATAGCTGGCAAGTCGTTTCGACGCGAAGCTTGGGTGGCTCCTAAGGAGTTCGTCTAGCCTCAAGCGTGAAACAATTGATGGTACAGCCTTTTGGCTGTGCTCGTGCAGAGCTGGAAGTGGGTGAACGGAGAAGAAAAGGTAATGAAGTTTTAAAATAGAAAAAATAGAAAATGTGTTTTATTATGACTGTACTTTCAGTAGCAGTCGTAATATAAAGTTTAATAATTACAAAAATATGTACGGTTACCGTGACTGGCGTGATCCATGATTTATGTTTGGCTGATGCAGCTGTTGTTTGTCGTCATCGGGAGAGGGTTTCGTCTTCGTTGGCTACCCTGCCAACATTTTGAAGTGTCTTTCATCGTCCAACGCGAAATGCGTCACGTCTAAGTCACTTCCGTACGTTAATTGGAAGATAGTAGTTCCGTTATGCAAAAAATAAACAACAAAACAAAGGAAGTCATCGAAAGTGAAGTCGCAGTGACTGAAAAAAAGATGAAAAAAAAAACCAGAATAGAACAAAGAACTTTTTGATGTAAGTTAGATTAGTTGGTTTTGTGTTCTGCAGTTGGTGGTTGCTGATAAAGTGCGATTTTGTTTTTTAATTGTTAAAATTATTTGTTTCTTGTTTGTTTGTTTGTTTATTATTTCATTTGAAATCACTATTTTCACAGCCCTTAGCTCAGAAAATTTAAAAATTTATAAAACCGAAGCAATTAATTTTCAAAATAAAATAAACTTCACCTTAGAGGATATTTCAAATAAAGCTATAGTTTTAGAAAGTCTTGACAGTTCTTTCGCTATATTCCCATTTCTTTAGAAATGGAGTGCAATAATGCTTCTTATACAGGTAAAATATTAAAATTATATTAAATGTATTTAAACTTAGATAAATATTTGATCCTTTTATAGATGCCACCTTTACGTTTTTGAGTGATGTGCCCAATGCCCAAGAACAATACATTCCACTGAGGAATAAAGGAATAATTCTAATGGTATATATTTTTATATAGTACTTAATTCTTTCCGATCATTTATTAAAATTTATATTTTTTTAGTAAGGATAACAGCCAAAGACCATGATCAAGGAACTATGCAGACGATCTTGCAAGAGTTGCGTTGTTTCCAAAACAAATTTCAAAAATCCGAATTTAATATTTATTTTTTTTAAAAATGCGTCTCGAGCAGAATTAAATATCATGAAATATAAAAACAAAAAAAAAATTAAACGCTTTTATATATTGCATTTTTAACTTTCACGAGGTGACAAAAAAGTGCCTTTTAATAGGCACTAATAGGTGACTTCTAAAAGACACTCATAAGTAACTTCTACAAGTCACTAATGCGTGGCTTTCAGAAGTATCGCAGGCGGGGAACAACTTCTCAATACGAAAGTGACTCCTAAGATGAAAAAAAGATATCGCACGCGTTGAATTGTAACTTCTTCAAGTCACTTTTAAGTGACTTCTGCGATAGAAAATGTTGGCAGGGTACCCTGTGCGATTTTTTTTTTTTCATCTTAGGAGTTTGCATAACGGAACTACTTATTCTTTGCATAATAACGGAAGTGACTTAGACGTGACGCATTTCGCGTTGGACGATGAAAGACACTTCTTGGCAGGGTATGGGTACATAGCGTTGCTGTTGTAGTGTGGAGCTGCGTTGTTGTTGTTGTTGTCGTTGACTATAAATGTATAGCGTTGCTGTAAGTAGGTTGCTTAAACTGGGGTATTGTTGTTGTTGTTGTTGTTGATGTTGGCTATTAGTGTGTATAGCGTTGCTATTGTTGTTGTGCGGTCGCCTGTGATTTGTAACCACAGGGCACTGCTTATATTGCGGCTGTCGTGGTGATGATATGTGTGACGGTGAGACATCGCCTGGCTGTCGGTCGTTTACGTGGCCGTAGCAGGGCCGCCATCGGTAAAGTCGTTCGGTGCGCTCTGATTGTGAGGGCCGGTTTTGACCTCGTCAAAAGGGGTCCTTACACGGTAAAGTTTTCCCTATTTTTTTTCCAAAAAGATTTTGGGTTTTTATTTTCGGTTTGGGCGTTATTTAATGTTTTTTGGCTTTATTAAATTTTTAATTTTGGGCGCTATTTCATTTTTGTAAGGTCAAATTATTTTGGGTCTTATTTTATTTTCAGTTTGGGCGTTATTTCATTTTTTTGGCTTTATTTCATTTTTTATTTTTAGCGTTATTTAATTTTTTTATGGCTAAAATGTTTTTGGCTTTATTTCATTTTTAATTTTAGGCGCTATTTCATTTTTGTAACGTCAAAATATTTTGGTTCTTATTTCATTTTCAGTTTGGGCGTTATTTCATTTTTATGGCTTTATTTCATTTTTTATTTTTAGTGTTATTTAATTTTTTTATCGCCAAAATGTTTTTGGCTTTATTCCATTTTTTATTTTGGGCTTTGTTTCATTGGGCATTATTTCCCTGAACCCTAATACGGACCTTTCTAATTCAACAAATTTTAATGTTTATCTATAGAATAATTACAAAAAGTTTTAAACAAAAAATGGCAGTAAACAAAAACAAAACTTAGATTTTTAAAAACATTGGCCCTTAGTAATAAACAAATTCTAACTCAAATCTTTCTTAAATTCAACTTTAGTTTCAAATCGGTAGTAATATAAAAAATTAAATTCAAAAATTCACTTCTAAAATAGAAAACTGCTGGTTTTGGCTCGCCGCGTTTTAAGTCACTTTTAAAGTGAAAATTAAAATTATTTTATTGAAAATGGATGACGAACGTTTTTTTCGTGATTTTGAAATAATTAGTGATACTTTAAATACCAGGGCAAGGAAAAACTATAAAAGCCGTTTAAATGCCTTGGAATATTATAGTGACACAGAATTTAAAAAAAACTATAGGTAAAGCATGGTGTTATACATTTAATTATTTAAACTAATTAAACCATTATCAGATTTGACAAAGAAACCGTTCGTTTTATTAAGGATTTGATTGAAGATGAAATTAAGCATTCGAGTAATAAAGGATCCTCTATCCCACCACTTACGATGGTTTGCATAACCTTAAGACATCTTGCTAAGGGGAGCTATCAGCTGGATTCCGGTAAGACTCAAGTATATTTTCCTATTTTCTGTCGGTCAAATGCACGTAATTTTAGCTGATATGCATGGAGTGAGTCAAAAAACGGCTAGCACAGTCATTCGAAAAGTGGTCAACGCCTTGGCATCCAAACTTCCTTGCTTTGTAAATTTCCCGGATACAATCCAAGAATTGCGCAAGATAAAAAAAGGGTTTTTCGAAAAATTTGGGTTTCCTCAATGTCTGGGTGCTATAGACTGCACCCATATAAAAATTAAAAACCCTGGCGGCGAAGTTGGAGCACGCTACCGTTGTAGGAAAGGTTTTTACTCCCTTAATGTGCAGATGCTAGTGGATTCCAACAGCAGAATTTTGGACATTGTTGCACGTTGGAGAGGCAGTGCACATGATTCACGGATTTATAATTCCTCATTATTAAAAACAAGGCTTCAACAAATGAACCGCATGGGAGGAATAATACTTGGTGATGGTGGATATAAACAAAGCAATATCATGATGACACCTTATAGAATTGGGACAACTCTTACCACAGCTGAACAAAGATACCAGCGAAAGCATATACAAGCAAGAGGAGTTGTTGAAAGAACGTTTGGCCAAATAAAAAACTGTTTCAGATCCTGTTTTAATGGTTTTCATTGCCATTTAAATACAGCGAAAAATTCTGTGGCTGCAATAGCAGTTCTTTGGAACATTGCTAAAGAGAGGGGCTGCTCCTTAACCGAAGATTCGTTTGATATATGTAAGAAATGTTTCATCTCAAAATACATAGCATTGGTTTACTCGTATCATTTTTTTTTAGTAGATGAGAGACAAACAAGCGAAGAAAATTTTATCACAACAGAAGATCATAACGGTCAAAGAGGGCGCCAGTTTAGAAGCAGGTTCATAGCCACACATTTCGCTAATACAAATTAAATAAACAGTAAATCTTTATTACTTTTGAAAAACCTTTACATAAAGAAAAATTCTAAAACAAATTGTTTCAATTAGTAAGGAATATAAAACCAAGCTTAACCCATTTTTGGCCGCTACTAGTTCCATTTGAGCTAGAAATTTTAAATTTCACATTTCGTCTGCTGTGAGCTAATGGGAGGAAATTTAAAATAGCACATTTGGAAAAGCTTCTTGTTTTCCGGAAAAATACCGGCCATTCCTCCTTGTTAGCGTTGCAAGCTTATGTAAATACTTAAAATACCTTTCACTTCGTGTGAGGTGTAATAAAAAAGCGGCGATTATGGAGTGTATAACTTAGCTCAGTAAACTTATGAATGAAACCCGCCATACATAAAAAGAACTGAACAAAAAGATATATATAAATAAATGTTAATTTTATTTAAAGTATAATTTGTACTTTTAGTTCATTGTATTGTTCCTTAAAAATACAGGGCGCATAGCATAAGAATGCATTACTTCATGGATGAGGTAGGACCTATCGAGGGTATGCAGTCTTATGCTGGTCTTGATTACATTTGTTGATTTCGAATTTGCATATTAATCATTTCTAATTTTTTCAATTTAATTTCTTTTTTAATTTTAAATAATTCTTTTTCATTGGCAATTTCAACTTCAATTTGTTCCAATCTCTTTTTTAAAACATCAGAACTAGTTACGGTTTTCTTTTGATTACATTTTTTGGAAAGAGTTTTTTCACCAACGACTCCGCCGGTGTTAATGCCACCAATAATAAAGTCACTGTCATCGCCATCGCAAAAAGCACTAACATCCTCAACAACTGCCCTACTGATTCCAGCATTTCTGCTACTAGCACTTTTGCCACTGCTACCTGAGCCATTGTTAGGTCTATCCACGCCAGCTCCACTTGTCGAAGCAGCACCATCACCCTCTTCTGCAGCACCACTTCTTGCAGCAGCACCCCGACCTCCTCCTTCAGCACCACTTCTTGCAGCACCACCACGCCTTGCAGCCGCATTACAACGTGAACCACCGTCACCTGCAGCCTTTATAGCACCACTGTAATGCGAATCGCTATCAAATGGAGCATCGTCTTCCTCAAATTCCAGCGGCAATAATTCTTGTATGGCGTAATCTAGTTCATCTGGTTCTTTTGGCTCAGGGCCGCCACCAGTTGCAGAGACTGCTCTTTTGAAAGACGAAATATTTGTGCGTGCTGACGTTTTCATCCTATTCCACTGAGCCTTTAACTTAGGAATGGATGAATCGACTCCATTGCATTTCATTTCCTTTGCAATATGATTCCAAGCGTCATTTTTCTTCGCTATCATTTGCATGTTGTTGGCTTTTGAGTCCACAATCTCAACAATTGGAGTGATGACCTCCTTGAGGAATTCTTTCTCCTCCCATGTCCAGTTGCGATCTCTTCCTCGTTTCTATAGTTATTAATTAAACTAAATAAACAATAATTAACTTGGAAAAAATGAGAAACTTACATTTTTCTTTTTTCTGTTATTTAAGTTACTGCGAAAACTAGGCTTCCCTAGCTCAAGAAGAATCCTCACTGAAGAGGAAATTATTTGGCCCAATCCAAAGATTTAGAACGCCATCACAAATTACGAATCTTTTTGATTCTATTTAAAACTGTACTTTAATTGTGTCGGTCGCATCAGCGGATGGACCACAAACACAATTACAGCTGGCTAGTCGCGCTTCACGACCTCGGTGATGAAACGACGCGAGTCGAATGGAAACTTACATTTGAATTGTCCATAGCACATAAAATATTAAAAATCAGCTGTCAAAACCGCACGTTCAGTGACAGATATCAAGACCAATTCACAATAGCTGCACTGAAGTCAAAATTTGTTAAATTTGCATTATTACTACGAAACCTTAGAAGCAACTTAGAGTTACCTAACTAAATTCGAATTAAGAAGTGACTTTTTCAGTTTCTATTACTAAGGGCCATTATCATTAGGCCTTTAATTAATTTACCATTATACCATAGTAGGATAATAAGGCCTATAACTTTATAACATACCTAAATAAGCAAAATAGACTATTTACATTTCGTAATTCAAATCAATAATAAAACTGAATCCGTACCGCTGACAACGTGTGTAAAGAACTAAAAAAATTTTTTGCAACCATGATATTTTATTCAAACATCAAAGGCCATAGAAGCATGAAAGAAATCAATAGCGAAAAATAATGTTAATAGCTGTAATATCTTCTTATGTTAAGTTACCTGCGAGTGTGACCTTTAGTGACAGCGATTATTTAAAGTTGTTTTTTCTTACTTAGGCCCTATTAGCCGACAGGCCTTATTACCCGCACCTACCGTACATAAATAGCAAATATGTATTTATTTGGACAAATGCGAAAATCCTGATTAGATTTCACGTGCTAAAGTACACGATACAAATTTAAAATTGGTGCAGTTTTCTCCTGTAAGTAGATTTTAAAAATTATGCCCCCAATCTTAGTGCACACTGCTTATCTGTAACTGTAAGCAGATCTCCATTTTCATCAAGCGCAAGCGCGTCGGAAGCTAACTTCATCTGGGGGGGGGGGGGCAGTACAAATGGGGGTGCAAAAAAAACTCCAAAATTTCTTAAAAGAAGCATGAATATCAATAAACAAATTTTGATTTTAGTTTCAAAATAAAAAAATATAAAACTAAATAAAAAATATCAAACGAAATAAAAAATATCAAAATTTCATTATTTTTAAAAGTTTTTCCAATCACGGTTGCCACTTGCTTGTTTTCGTTGTACCAAATTGTCCGAAAAAATGTACCAAATAGGAAAAAATTTACCAATTTTTTAAATATAATAATTTGATATCATTTATTATAATAATTTACTGGAGTATATTTGTTTATATATCAAACATAACAAAAATATTAAGTTATGTTATATGCTATTAACAAAATAATAAATACATCAAAATTGTTCTTTTGCTGGCCAAATATAATTAGATTCATTGTGTTGGACACACAATTTTTTAGAGAGCTTTATGTTGTTAAGAGTTTTATATTCCAATTTATTTCTAAGCTTAGTTTTAATCAGGCTGAAATAAAAAATATTGGTTCAGCAGCTGCTGAGCTTTGTGGAAGGCACATCAGACTATTTACAATATTGATAAAATCATTAAAACAAATTTCCCCCAATCTATTCTTCACGACCCAGACTTTTTCTCAAAATACCCAAATTTTTTCCCAACGTCATTACAATTTTAAAAACTAATATTTGAAACCTGAACAAGTTTCCTCTGAGTCACAATAACGTCAGGGTATCATTCTATGAGATGATATTTTAATATGAATTATGGCAATAAAGACATTTTGTTTTCTGACATAACTTGTGAAGATGTTATTATATTCAAAACATTTAGATCTTCCTTGCCTAAATCGAATTTGTCTTTAATTTGTTTAGGATATCTTTGATAATAAGAGAAAAATTTTCTGATTGGAGATAATTTTTTGCTTCAGTGGAAATTCTCACAAAAAATCCTCAAGTCTCATAAAATGTCTCAAAAAATGTGACTTTTAATATATATGACAAGAAAAGCATGAAATCTTTCAACTTTTAGAACTTAATGCAATGAAAGTTCCACTTAACCACGGCAGAATAACCAGGTAGATGCAATTCGGAGAGCTAAACATTGGCGTAGCTAAATTGTCACTATTGACAGTTTATGTTTATTCGTTCAGCCATAGGGAGCTAACAATTAGTGAACTGTTTTCGAATTATCGCCAAGGGAGGAAGTTATAGGCAGTCCAGAAAATCCATTGTCAAAACTGAATAAATAAGTAAGTAAAAATTTATAACATTTTCAAAACAGCTCATTTTGACGTTATAATTACGCCTTTGTTATTGTTTTGTTGTCGGAGAGAGCGTATTTCTAGTGCATCTACCTGGTTATTCTACCATGCACTAAACATAAGTCTGAACATTTCTCCAGTGCTACCCAATTTCGCTTTTTGTAACAAGTTGTTAAATTGTAAATCTTTTACCAGTACCAACTCGGAAAATAATGTACCAAGGTAACAAGATAAAATAAATGTACCAATTTTGGTACAATTGTACCAAAGCGGCAACCGTGTTTCCAATTTCGATATTAGAGATAATTTTTTAAAAGATCTTTCATATGGTAATATGAAAATTAATTGTTGCTTTTATAAAGCTAGACTAGGTATATCTTTACATGGTTTAAATGCAATAAGGTTCCAAAAATTACATCAATTTAAATTATTCCAAAATGTTTCTTTCTTTGATCTTTCACCACCTCCATCAAAATCAATTCTTCGGTTTTATCTTTGTGAATGTGTATGAGTGAGTCGTTTGTGTGTCATGGTTCCTCGAAGATACGTTTTAAGCCGTCTTAGTGCACTAAAATAACGCTTAGATGAAGCTGCTTATGCAGGCACAGTGAAAACCAAAGCAACAAGTTTTTCAACTTCATTTAATAGTTTTTTCAGTGTATCCGAATTTTTTCAAATTGGAATTGCAGTAGAAACTCTACATTTTGTTCTATCTTTTTGCAAACACAGAAAAAAAAAATGGAAAAAGAAAGAGCAAAATATATAATACAAAAATATTATCGTTGTAAAAAACTGATATTTTGAAGTTTTCTTTTTAAATTGTTTATCTAGCTATATAAGCGGGGGCAACTGCCCCGCTTGCTACGCCAATGATCAAGCGAATTGAAACGTTGGGTTAGACTCCTAACGTATTGAAAGAATGTTCGTGCATCTTTTTTGCCCTGATACATCTCGAGCTTCACGCCTTTTTTGCACTCTTTTTTTTTTGTGTCTAAAAAGGCGCCTCTCTTTCTTCCACTTTTCGCTCACAGAGTCTGCCGGTATCGTTGGATAAAGAGGTTGTTCTTGACTCTAGTAGGCAGTTCGTTGTAATTGCAGTTTTCGTTGCATACTTGTGCGTACCATTATTCGCATTGTAGAACCCAATGCTGGCGAACGGAGTAGATTGGGTGGGATTTGGCATTGGTCAGTGTCACTCCTCATATAAAACCCAACACGTTAAATAAAATACTAGACCTGAGCTGCGGGTATATTAGCTATTCTTATATATTATGACTCAAATCAATTTCTTTTTGGGCGTGTTTTAACTTCAAACTTTCAGGATATATTGTCACGATGTCTATTCTGCTCCTAGTAGGTGGTGCTTAATTTCAAAATTTACCTATCTTTATTGCTTGATAGTTATCAAAGTTAGAGTCGTAAAACTCAGATCAAAGATTAATGTTATTAAAACAAATTATAACAACGATGGTTACTATCAAAACTAATCCGCCCAAAAAATTGTGCGTCACAATAAAAGGAGTCAAGGCAAATTCCATCAAAGTCAAAAACCAAAATTGCGATGATTTCAAATACTTTACATTAAAATTATTAAACTTTGATATTATTTTTTAATTAAAACCTAATATTCTGTATTTTACTTTGGTTTTATCTTATTTAGCCAACCGCGCGGCCTATCGTTACCATTGCCAAAGACGGCATCTATGACCTGGCTATTACAATAGAACCAGTAAATCCAAATGTGGATTTTTCAGCACCCATTCACGTGGATATCATTGGACCACATGGTTACATATCGGCCACCGATTGGCCATTACTACCCGTAAGTTCATCTTAACCGTATATTTAAAAATTGTAGAAGCACTCGTACTAAAAAAGTCCAAGTACATGTTTATGGTTTAGCGCACTAAAAAGATAAGTGCTCTTGTGGTGAAAATGAGTTTCCTGCATTTTCAACATATCAAGTTATAATAATATGTATTGTGAAAAATTACTGTAAGTAAATTGCCATATGAAACTCTCTTAAAGCAAATTAAATGTAACAAATATATATAAAAAGAAATTTCCTCAACACTTAAAATTGTACACTTATCACGTTTGTGAGCTTAATCATCACTGTACTGATTTGTTGGTTTCGAGTCCATTTCATTTTTTTTTTAGTTGAATTTTTGTTCAAGAACAGGTGGGGGGACATAATGTCCCCCACCTCAAGAACATAAACCTGTCATGTGTACTTAGAGTACACAAGTACTTGAGTACGCCCAGGTCTGGTATGAATAATTTTAAGCATATTGTTTGTTTCTTTGGAATCAGTTCTTTGGAATCATGTGCATTGCCTATGTTATTTTTGGCATTATTTGGCTCGCTGTATCGTTTATGCAATGGCGTGATTTACTTCGTATTCAATTTTGGATTGGTGGAGTGATACTTTTGGGAATGTTGGAAAAGGCGTTCTTCTACGCGGAATACCATAGTTTAAATACATCCGGGGTTCCTGTTCAAGGAGCTGAATTGGCTGCTGAGTTTGTATCGTGTGCAAAGCGAACTTTGGCGCGAATGTTAGTGATCATTATGTCCCTGGGTTTCGGTATTGTAAAGTAAGTTTAAACTTTTTTGATATCTTATATACCTTAATAAATATTGTTAAAAAAGCTTAATATCATTAACAAATATTTTATTACATACTTTTTTTAGACCACGACTTGGTCCTATGTTGCATCGGGTGGTAGGCGTGGGTACATTGTACTTAGTTCTCGCATGTGTTGAAAGTTATTTGCGTGTGATGCGAACCAAAACTGATGAGCGCAATGAATTGTTGGTCGCCAGTATTCCACTTGCTGTATTGGACACGGGTATTTGTTGGTGGATATTCACATCTCTAGTACAGACAACCAGAACCTTACGACTTCGACGGTATATATAATTATGTCTTATTTTTTAATGATTTTTAAATTCCTTTATATTCAGAAACTTGGTTAAATTATCGCTTTATCGACACTTTACGAATACACTTATTTTCTCCGTAATTGCTTCGGTTATTTTCATGTTGTATGCAATGAGACTACGCAAAACAGAAAACTGCACGCCTGTGAGTTGTTTTTAAATTGACAAAACATTGTGAGTACTATACTTAACCATTTTTTAGGGGTGGCATGAAATATGGGTCGATACAGCGTTTTGGCATGTTCTGTTCTCAGTGTTGTTATTAGTGATAATGATCCTATGGCGTCCCACAAACAACAACCAACGTTATGCTTTTACACCACTTTTAGATAATCCTGAAGATGAGGACGACGATGGTTTGTGTTAAATGACATAGAGGAACATTGTAAAAGTTGCAGGACAAATGCTTAGGTCTTGAGGAATTTTGGACGCAGATTTTAGAAATGTCTGTTTTTCGCCATCAGATCGAGTTTAGATTAATAAACAAAAATAATCTTAAAAAGGCTATTTTTCTGATTATTTGACTATATCTTTTTGACGCAGTGATCGATTACAATTATTAATTTACTGCTGGTAGAAAGGGAGGTGCATTTTTAACTTTACCTACCCTAAATATTAAATAAAGGTATCAGAAATCATCTCTGGGCATTTTCAACGTTGTAACGTAGTGTTTTTCTGAGATAAACTCGAAAAATATTTCATGTTTTTTAAATATCTCTAAACTGTCTATAAGAATAAAACTATATTTAAAAGGTCAATATACACTCGCTCAAAAAAAAGCCAAGTTAATAATTTGATAACTAATATTATTTTTCTTGAATTATAACACAGTGTGCTAAAGCCATAAAAAACAAGCATATCCAAACTTTATAAAAATTCTTAAAGAAGGACATGTTGCGAGTCCATCACAATTTTTTCAACTTATTTTTTAAAGTTGAAGTGTTCGAATTTTGTTGTGCCGACATTAATTGCATTTTTACAGCCATTCGGCCTATTGGAAATGAAAAATAAAATGCAATTAATGTCGGCACAACAAAATTCGAGCATTTCAACTTTAAAAATAGTTGAAAAAAATTGTGATGACCTTGAGAGGTCAAATTGAGTGCAATCGACTCCCAACATGGCCTTCTTTAAAAATTTTTATGAAGTTTGGATGTGCTTGTTTATTTATGGTTTTAGCACACTATGTATAATTCAAGAAAAATAATAATAGTTATCAAATTATTAACTCGGCTTTTTTTTCGAGCGCGAGTGTATAAAAGAAATTTTTAAAAAATTCAGGGGAGGATAAAAAGATACAAGGTTTTAAAAATGTGCATATTGCATAAGTTTTATTATAATTAAATTTTAAAGTCTGGTATCTATAAATATCAGATATCTTTAGATAATTCAATGATATATTTAGACACTTACATTCCTAATATTTTTAGCCTAAAACCTATTTAAAGCATAAAAAGGGGGATCGAAATCGGTTTGTGTTAAAGAGATATGGTAACATTTTTAAGATTAAAATCGTTTTTTCGCATATCGACACCTTTGCGCGAAATTATCGTGTGCCATTTTTTTTAATTTACTTTTTGATGCTAATTTGTTTTACACATCACAACGCATAACCTGGAAAATATTGTAGATGAAATCCTTATAGTCTAAGCGCATGTAAAATTTGTTTTTGATATTGCAAGCTAAATCACAGAAAAGTAAAAAAACCTCTCCTTTAAAATTTTATTTGGTGTTTGACACATACTATAATTTGGCGCAAGGGGTCGATATAATTCCTAAACGCGATGTCATTTTTGAAATGTGAGTCCAAAATGTGTCTAGGATTTATTAAAGCATAACCGTTACTATTGCAAGGTTCCGTTTTCTTCGCCTGTGTAATTGATAATCGAATTTTTTTTATCGCTTTCTTCTAGATGAAGAAGACCAATTTGTAGCAGACGCATATGGCGTTAAAATGCGTGGCTCACATACAAATGGAAGTAGAACGCCACCTGCTTCACATAGAGCTACAACAACAGAAGAGGACGATTTGCGCTGGGTCGAAGAAAATATACCCTCGTCTATGGCAGATTCTGCCCTACCGGTATTAGATTCCGATGAAGAAATCATAAATACGAAATTTGAAGTCTCAAAAATGCAATAAACTGCACAAACAGCAAATGTGATGATTTTTCATAATTTGTATAAAGGATAAACTAATCTACTAATGAGTTTAACTAATCACTAACTATTATTTTGTTAAATTTATTTACATTATAAATAAGAAAAATAAGGTTTTTGTAACATTAAGTTTCAAGACTTATGTAAAGCTTTTATGCTTCATTCTATTTGTCATTTACTAGAGATAAATTAAATGTTTCCAAACACAAGAAATTATCTGTTTGTCAAAATAAATATATCTTTTAATGTTTAGGACCACACGTAAAAGCACATCTTAGATATAATGCCATATTAGAGCAATACTTTAAGCTCGTTAAAACATGTATATAAGCAAATTTAATATAAATTTATAATACAATTTACCAACTTGTCAGTTTGTGTATATACGTTATTGTAGTAGGATGAATACAAGAATTCTACTCTGTTGAAGAATCGAACTTCAACAACATTTACAGCAGAACGTTCCAAGCAGTATTGAAGCTAGATTTTAACCAAATGATTGATTTAAATGGCTTTTATTATCGCAACAAATGCATTGCTTGAAGTTCGCACTCCTAAACAGTTCTGAATCACCTTTTTATAAATATATATACTAGAGTGGGGCGATAAGTATTGAAGGAAAAAAGTGTTAATGGGCGCTTCACGTTTCTGATTCTTGGGATTGTACTGAGCAAAAAAGTCCAATAGACCATACGTCTGCGGTGAAAATCGAGCTTCCAGATTTTTACTTGCAGTTTTTTCTCAGACTTTTTTCACGTTTTTTTTAGATATTTTGGCCTATAACAGCCAAACCATTGAGATTTTCGATCCAATACTAAGACAAAAATATCAATGGTTTGGCTGTTATAGGCCAAAATATAAACAAAAACGTGACAAAAGTCTGAGAAAAAACTGAAAGTCAAAATCTGGAAGCTCGATTTTCACCGTAGACGTATGGTCTAGTGGACTTTTTTGCTCAGTATAATCCCAAGAATCAGAAACGCGTAGCGCCCATTAAGATGTTCAAATCGCCCCACCCTAATATATACACATATATTCATTAAATACCATGGTTTTGATTTAGAAAATTAATAACCTTAATATCAAAATCAAATTTAAAATTTTTGTGTATCCTATTTATACAATTTTAATATTGTACTCAATATTGTCGAGAATCTGTTAATCAAGAATGATATAACTACGATGTTCTTTGCCATAATTGGTTGTAAATGATTGCAATATTATGAGACATAAAGTAATAGATTTAAAAAATTTTATCATTTAACTATTAAAGCTTGTACTATTTTATAGAGGATCTCCAAATTAAACGCAAAAATTATAAATGTTTTAAAATACAATTAAAACAAACAATTTTCACATTAATTTTTTTCCTTCTTTCTCAATAAGTATCAAACCAAAGTTTTTTATTTAATAATAAACAATATAAAATTTGTAGAAAAATCCTAAAAAAATTGTTGAATATTTTATTATTTCATAGTTGCTTACAAGAAAAGACTTTTGACTGTCCTGAAAAATAAATCAATCGTGACAATTTTAGCATACAGTAGCATCCCTTCAAAAAATTAAAATAACTGTAAAATTTCAATAGGGGTATTCACACTGACTTGGGTAGTTGGGTATGGGTAGATTGAGTTCTTTTGGTTATTGCGAGCACACTTAATTGCAATTGAGTACTTTGTAAAATAGTTTTGGGCAATGCTGCATGTTTGTTTGATCTCCTCAGTTTATGTAGCTGATAAGAGATGAGTGACAGCTGGAAGAGGGTTGCCACCAAATCATTTTTTGTCATTTTATGTGCGAAAAATGTAGACCATTAATTGGGCGTAAAAAAGTTATTTTATATACG
This sequence comes from Dichetophora obliterata, assembly GCA_963920525.1. Taxonomy (NCBI): domain Eukaryota; kingdom Metazoa; phylum Arthropoda; class Insecta; order Diptera; family Sciomyzidae; genus Dichetophora; species Dichetophora obliterata. The sequence goes on along the minus strand of OY986436.1, from coordinate 154,236,662 downwards.
AGTAATTTTTAACGAGAGCTACGCAGCATCTAATCATTTACTAGTAATCCCGAGCAAAACTTTGTCCTGTCACTGACCGGCTTACTGCCATATAAGAATTTTCATGCCAATCGGAAAAAAAATTTTTTAATTCTTTGTATATCTGAACTGTTTAAAGTTCAGTTTCCGAAAACAACTATGTACTAATTAACCAAATTTTAGTCTAATACGACCAAAACCTTCTGAAATATAGCATTTTTATTGATTTGTGGGCGGTAAAAGGGGGCTTGGGGGCGATGTAACATGTCTGACTGTCTCAACCTGGCGAGGCCAGCATAATCTTTGTGAAATCGCCTCAAGTCGACTCAAACCTCCACGTGGTGTTTCCTGGGCAACGTCAAAACTGACAACCGTTAGTTTGGCGGCTAATCTGAGCGGCGGGCCTCCCTAGGCTTAAAAAAGGTTGTGCGTCGGGTTTGAAGCCCACCCGTAAAATCCCATTTCAATGAAAACAAATAAGAAAAGAAGAAAAATGATCCCCAAATCTGATGACGACTACCGCAAACGAAAAACTGATAATGACTTACGAATATGCACCTGCAATGTCCGAACCCATAATTGGGAACGTGCCTCTATCCAACTGACTGATGTCTTGGAAAGATACAAAGCTGATATCACTGCTATCCAAGAAATGCGATGGAAGGGACGGGGTTGCATTCGGCATGCACCCTGTGATATCTACTACAGTGGCCATGCGGAGAAGCACGAGTTTGGATGCGGATTTGTAGTTGGCAAGAGACTACGGCCCCACGTCCTGCGATTCACACCTGTGAACGAACGACTTGCCATAATCCGCATCAAGGTTAAATTTTTCAATATAAGCCTAATATGTGCGCACGCTCCGACAGAAGACAAGGACGATGAGATCAAGGAAAATTTCTACGAGCGCCTTGAAAATGCTTCGTGCTTGGTGACTTCAACGCTAAGGTGGGCAAGGGAAATATTTTTGGTCCAACAACCTCCGATAACGGAATGAGGCTGATTGACTTCGCCGCAGCACGAAACATGGTCGTAAGTCGCACTAGATTCAAGCATTTCAATATTCATAAAGCCACCTGGATGTCCCCTGATCAAAAAACCAAAAATCAAATTGATCACGTTTTGATCGGCGGAAGGCACTTTTCCAGTGTATTGGATGTACGCACGATCCTTGGTGCAAACATTGACTCGGATCACTATCTTGTCGCAGCCAAGATCCGTACACGACTATGCGCAGCTAAGAATACACGCAACCCTACACAGAGAAAGCTAGACGTCGACAAGCTGCAATCGAAACAGACAGCCGATGCTTTCGCCACTCGACTCTCACTCCTGCTTCAAAGCACTCCTCCAATCGATGATATATGCGCGCAGTGGACACACATTTCCAACTCCATGCGTGCGGCTGCTGAAGAGTTGATTGGCTACCTCCGCCCTCGCCGAAACCAGTGGTACGACCAGGAGTGTCGCGACGCCACTGCAGAGAAAGACGCCGCCTACAAAGCCACCCTGCAGTCGGTTGTAACGCCCACTGCTAAGGAGCGATACAAAGAAAAGAGGAGGGAAGAGAGACGTATTTTGAGGCGGAAAAAAGAAAGGCAGAAAAGCGTGAGCAGGAGAAGATTGAGATGTATGGTGACAGGAATGAGGCCCGAAAATATTTCGACAACATAAGAAGCCTTGCCGATGGTTTTAAAACTGGGGCCTTTTCCTGCAAGGATGAAAACGGGAATCTAGTGACAGATGTCCAGAGTACACTGACATTATAGAGGGAGCACTTCTCTAAGCTTCTAAATGGAGACGCTGACAACAATCCCGCCAATAGAGATGATATTCCGGAAACCCCAATTTCGGATGACAGCGTCGAGGTTCCGCTGTCCGACTATGATGAAGTTCTGACAGCTATAGCTCGGCTTAAAAATAACAAAGCCGCGGGAGCTGATGGCTTACCTGCTGAGCTGTTTAAGAACGGAGGCGAAGCTCTACTTAAATGCATTCACGAGCTTCTATGCAGAACATGGTCGGAAGAATGCATTCCGAACGATTGGAATCTCAGTGTGCTCTGCCCAATCCACAAGAAAGGTGATCCCACTATCTGTGCCAATTACCGTGGGATAAGCCTTAATATCGCATATAAGGTCCTGTCGAGCGTTTTATGTGAAAGATTGAAGCCCATTGTAAATTAACTGATCGGACCTTATCAGTGTGCTTCAGACCTGGGCCTTATTCTCTAACTGTGAGTTTTAAAGTGTACACTTTTTCTGACTGAACTCACCGACTTAAAAGCAGTGAGTTTTTGTGACAGCTCGTGTACACTTTAAAACTCACAGTTACAGAATAGGGCCCCTGGAAAGTCCACCATCGACCAGATTTTCACGCTACGACAAATCTTGGAGTAGACTCAAGAAAAACAAGTCGACACCCACCATCTTTTTGTCGACTACAAAGCCGCCTTCGACAGCCCAATAAGGAAGCACCTGTACTCCACCATGTCTGAATTTGGTAGTCCTGCAAAACTAATACGACTTTGCAGGATGACACTGAGCAACACCAGCAGCGCAGTTAAAATTGGGAAGTACCTCTCCCTTCCATTTGTTACCAAACGAGGTTTCAGACAAGGTGATTCCTTATAGTGCGACTTTTTCAACCTAATGATGGAAAAGATCATCTGAGCTGCTGATCTGAGACGTAGTAGTGGCACAATATTCTACAAGAGTGTTATACTGCTTGCGTATGCTGATGACATCGATATCATTGGCAGAATTTTCCCGATTGGAAAGAGAGTCAAGTCGAATGGGTCTGGCAGTGAATGCAGATAAGACGAAATACTTGGTGTCAACAAACAAACAGTCCCAGCGCCTTGGAACCCACGTTACCGTTGACAATACCTCCTTCGAGGTTGTGAAGAACTTCGTTTATCTGGGATCCGGCATTAACTCAACCAACGACATCAGCAATGAGATCAAACGAAGAATATTTCTTGCCAACAGGTGTTTCTTTGGGCTCAGTAGGCAATTGAGAAGCAGAGCCCTCTCTCGACGAACGAAAATCACGCTCTATAAATCGCTCATCATGCCCGTCCTACTTTATGCATCACAAACCTGGACGCTGAGCAGTTTAGATGAAAAGACTTTAGGAGCATTCGAGAGAAAGATTCTTCGTAAGATCTACGGACCAATCTGCGTCAATGGCGAGTACCGAATACGGTGGAATGATGACCTGTATGAGCTGTACGCTGACATCGACATAGTCAAGCGCATTAAAATCGAGCGGCTTCGCTGGCTTGGTCATGTTCAGCGCATGAAAGACGATGCTCCAGTGAAGAAAACATTCGATTCGGTACCCAGCGGCGGTCAACGCAGAAGAGGACGACCGCATCTTCGTTGGAAAGACCAAGTAGAGGACAACTTGACGAAGCTTGGAATTTCCACCTGGCGCCAGCAAGCGCCAGACAGAAATGGCTGGCCAAATTCTTAGATGAGGCCAAGACCGACATACGGTTGTAGCGCCAACTAAGTAAGTAAGTAAGTAAAAGGGGGTTTGGGAAAATTTTTAGGATTTATCAAAAAACGGGAGTTTCTATAGAGCAACCACTCCCATTTTTAGTACTGTTACCGAATGTAACTATACAAACTAAATTACCAAATTTAAGTCTTATACGACCAAAATCGTCTTAAAGTATTTTTATTGATTTTGTGGGCTGTTAAGTTAAAGTGGGCTGTGGACACCCATTTTTATTACAGTTCCAGGCAGTAACCATACAAACTAAATTAGTAAATTTTAGTCTATTACGATCAAACCCGTCCGAAATATAGCATTTTTATTAATTTGTTGGCGGTAAAAGGGGGTGTGACTTTTTATTAACCGATTCGGCCATTTTTGTCAGTTTCGGCTATTCGACCTCAATATGGCCGAACTCCGAAGCCGAAACTTTTGGTAAAAAATTTTTACACCAGTTATTTAATTTAAATATTTAAGTTTGGTTTAGTCAAAATATTTACAACGCTTTATACAAAACAAAAAGGATGAATTCGTCTATAATTTGATTTATCAGGTAAACGCAAAAAATTTTGATTAATTTTATGAGTTCGATACTATCATTTTCAATTTTATCATTTCTATTCCAATTAAAATCAATTTTTTCTTAATAAGAAGCCAAAAAGTGATAGTTAAACTTCCAAACGAATTCTATGTGTGGAATTAAAGAAAAGAAAACGAAATATTTCTGTTCTTACTATTTCTATTATACTTCGTTTTGTAGTTCTATAAAAATATACATTGTCTTTCTTTAATTATTTCTTTATTTTAAAATTATCTTTTTTTATTATTATAACAAACTTCAATTAATTATTATAAACTTCAATATTTAAAGAATACTTTTTTATTTGAAATTTTTTTCTTCTATGTATGAAATGGTATTTTTGTTTCCTTTTAATAAAAGAAATGTATTTGTAAAAAACTTAAATTTTCATATTAATCACCCATTTCAGCTTCGGTTTTATAAAATGGTCGAATATTCGGTTTCGGTCGGACTCTACTCATGGTATATATTTTTGTTTTCAAATAATATACATTAGTTTTTAAATTATAAACTAGCTGAAACCCGACGCGTTGCTACCACGCCCCCGTTGCCAAACGCCCATAAAATATTAACAGTGAAAATGCATGTGTATACATATTGTGGTCAAATACTGAATTATGTGACTATGCGACAGATAACTCAAAAACTATTCAATTTCTCAAATTTGGGTTGTATGAGAGGTACCACGTCCCCTTGTCCAACGACCATAAAATATTATCAGTGAAACGGTATGTTTAAATTGTGGTCGAATTCTGAATTCCGAGACTGTACGATCTATAACCCCAAAGCTCTTCGATATCGCAAATTTGGGTTGTGTGGGAGGTGTCACTCCCCCTTATCTAACGCCCATAAAATCTTATCAGTGTAGCGGTATGTCAAATGCTGAATTCCGAGGCTGTGTAACTCATTACTCTAAAGCTATTCGATATCGCAAAGTTGGGTTGTGTGGGACATGCCACGCCCAATTTTCTTATGCCCATAAAATGTTATCAGTGAAACTTCACGTGTAAACTGTGGTCGAATACCGAGTTCCGAGGCTGTGCGGCCTCAAACTTCAAAGCTATTCGAAATCGCAAATAGCGCAAATTTTAACTCAGTTATAATTCTTGTTAAACTTTCATTCAATAAGTGTGACATAGTTCTCTTCATTCAATTTATTGGAAACTGAAATTGTAAAAGATTTTTAAATGATATTCAACTTTACCAGATTTTCTCGTGAACAACTAACTTCTTCTCAATTTCTTAAATTTTTTTTAGTTTCGAGTTCATAAAAAATTAGGAAAAAAACCGATTTAATAATTTGATAACTTATTATTTTTCTCGAATTATAACACAGTGTGCTAAAACCATAAATAAACAAGCACATCCAAACTTCATAAAAATTCTTAAAGAAGGACATGTTGGGAGTCGATAGCACTTAATCAGCCCAATCATGAAACATTTTCTCCTGGGAGTTGTAAAAGGGAGTTTCCGGTTTTAAGATAGCAGATAAAGACATCTCATTTTTTTATTGTACACTAATGAATATTGGCGGTTGATAAACAAAATTGCATTTAAAATTTCCAAAAAGTTTTTAAACTTTATCTTCAAAACGGAAGCTCCCTTTTACAACTCCCGGGAGAAAATGTTTCATGATTGGTCTGAATTTGACCTCTCACGGTCATCACTATTTTTTCAAACTATTTTTAAAGTTGAAGTGCTCGAATTTTGTTGTGCCGACATTAATCGCATTTTTACAGCCATCATACAGGCCTATTGGAAATGAAAAATAAAATGCACTTTTTTCAATAGAATTTGACATAAAATAAGGCTATGTAAAAATATATTCGATGAAATACAAAACGAAGCGTGTAGCGAAGCAATTTCTTGTACTTTTTTTACTAAAAAAAAATGGTGTTTCTATAAATTTTAATTAAATAATATTCCATTAATGCCACTTGCATTTTCACAAAAATTAATTGCACGTAAAAATGCAATTCCATTTAACTCAAAAACATCGAAATCGGTTAAAAATTTGCTTCATCTGCCCTGTTCCGAATTCCGAGTCGGAATAGCGTAAAAATCGGAGTTCAATTCCGATCGGATTGAAATCAGTGTTCTGCATTCCGATCGGAAGTTGGATGTTCGGAACAAATTGAAATCCGATTCGAATATGTCAAAATCAGCTGTTTTTTAATGTTGAAAAAGTTTTCTTTTGTGATTTTTGATGAATTAGTAGATTTTTTGCAGTTTTTTGTTGAATTATATCTAAATTAAAGCAATAAAATGAGTTTAATATGTTTAGCTGTAGTTTTATTAGATCGTGAGAAACATGCAGATGAAAAAATTAAACGCAGGATTCTACGAGACCACAGCAATTCTTTGGATATATCTGAATCAGCGTAAGTAGAGTTTTCAATTCAATTTGAACGTATTTGATTCTGCTTCTTTTAGATTTATTGGTCAGTATCGATTAAATAAGGAGGCATTTAATTTAGTTTTTAATTAATTCAAACCCTATGCGCTGCGATCTACGGCTCCTGGCCGAAGGAGTCTACCAGCGTTCAGTGGGTAATGACGCAAACATAGCATTAGCAAGAAGCACAGTGTCAAAAGTAATAACTAATGCATTAAATCATATGGAACGCCTGCTATGTTCAAAGTGGATTAAGCTAGAAATGTCCAGTGAAGATCAATAAAAATCAAAAAGACACTTTCACGAACGTTTTAATATACCGGGTATTATTGGGTGCATAGACGGCACTCATCATGTAAGGTTGATTAAGCCTTGTGAGGACGATTTTCTTTACTACAGTCGATAATATATGGTAATTAGCTTAGTGGTGATAACAGTTTTTACGATTTTCTTTGCTCTCTAGATATGCGATTACAATTTGATTATTCATGCCGTCGATGCATGTCATCCAGGATCTAGCCATGACGCTTTTGTTTGGAGCTTAAGTAATTCTCGAAGATATTTTCTTTCAGAGTACCAAGCAGGCGAACGCAGATCTTGGCTGTTAGGTGATGGTGGATATGGATTAGAGCCATTTCTCTTAACACCATATAGAAATCCAGAGCGTGGTTCCGTTCAACATAAATTTAATGTTGCACATTCTTCAGCTCGCAATGTTGTGGAAAGAACAATTGGAGTGTTGAAAAATCGTTTCCGTTGCTTATTAGGTACAAAGCAGTACGGTCCTAAAAAAGTGTCACAAATTATAAACGTTTGTTGTGCGCTCCACAACATTTGTAGACATCACAACGTTCAATGTCAAGTTGATGATGACAGTTTTTTAGTCTCGTCAATTGAACCTGACGATGAAAATCCAGCTTCTTCTGAAAATATATCCTTACAAAACCAAGGGCAATTAATAAGAGATGAAATCGCAAATTTTTTGTAAACACAATAACTAATAAAAAATAAAGTGCAAAAAAAAAAGATTCTTTCTGTTGTTTATTTTTCAAAATGAAAAGGCTTAGTTAGGTACATTCAGTTCAGTTCGATATACATATTATTATTATTATTATTATTATTATTATTATTATTATTATTATTATTATTATTAGTCTTATTATTGGTATTATGAAATATTTTATGTTTACATATGCTATAGTACATATTTTATTAAAAATAAATTTTAAAAAAAACCTCATTTGATTAATAGACTAGAGCCTGGGGCCCTACTCTGTAATGCGATTCGAAAACCAATGCGATTCGAAACAAAATGCGATCCGAATTTAAAATCGCACTCTGTAACTCTTTCGCTTGAGTGAGAGTGTTGCTTGCTAAATTTTCCTGGAAGTTTGTCCATAATTTGGCATCATTGGGCGAATCGTATGAAAATTTATCCAAAATTTGGCATCATTTTTTACTAAACGTCAAAAAATTGTCAGGAAAATATAGACAAAGAAATTTTTAGAGCTGAAAGCAAAACAAAAAATAAGTTCAAAAGTTTAAAAAATTAAATATAAAAAATGGCTTTTTGGTTACATGGTGATGACGAGCAGCAAGAACGGTTGCAGCGGCGAATTATAAGAGATCACTGTAATGTGATGGCTATCAGTGATAAGAGGTAATTAAGAAATAATGAATATTGCCGTCCGCTAAGCGTTAAACTATTAATTTTTCACATTTATTTTTCAGTTTTGTTAAAAATTTTCGCCTTAACAAAGAAGAATTTATATACGTTTTTGCAGTTGCCGTCTTTAATCGCTCCTTGGCCAAGTCAGGATGTTCCTGGAAGAAATCCACCAACAATTGAAATTGCTGCGGCTTTGTGCTGATATTTTTGCAAGATTCCCTGTGTAAAAATTAAATGGTTAAAACATATTAAATCATGTTAATATTCGTAAAAACTTACATTTTTATTTATATATCGCTTCTTGATTCAATTATGTTGATATTTTTAATTTATTTTTTACTTCAGCTAAAGAAAAAGAGCTGTCGAATGAAAATTCCTAAATTCGAGTGACCTTGACACTCGCATTTGCGTTGCCAAGTGCCGAAAATGCGAAAAGCGAAAAGGGATAAATTAAAATGCGAAAGTCGGAAAATAAAATGCGAATGTCAGATTACAGAGTACCTTCTGTTCGAATTCGAGCAATTTTACCTTCGAATCGCATTACAGAGTAGGGCCCCTGGTCTTTGAAATATTGAATACTTAGCAAATTCACAGTTTAGTATTAACTGAACATATAAACTAAAAAGGGTTAAATAAAGTCACCTAATACTTTTTGGTTTGGTTTTGTTTTAATGTTATTTTAATTTCTTCTATTTCCAATTGTTTTGCCTTTATTGCATTTTTCTCCGCTAGAATTTTTAATAGTTTCCCATTATGCTTCTTAAGATCTTCTCTTATCCCTGCTTGAGTATCGGACATTTTTTCCAAGGAGCGGTATACTCTCTTAAGGCTACTTCGATTTTCCTTACCTATAGCAACTAAATCTACATCTTGTTCAGATAATTTGGAATGAAATGTGGATTCTGCCGTCATAAAAGTTTTTACGGTTCCCTGAAATTGCAGAATAAATTATTTAACTATCATAAAGTAGAAGTATACATTATAAAGCATGAATTTTTGCAACACATTTTAAATAAAACAAAGTAACTTGCCTGCAGTGAAGTTTAATTTTTACGTCTTAGCGGCGACGCACTGCTTTGTTGTAATTCGCAACTTCTGGAAGTACTTGGTACATCAGCACTTTCGAAATTCAAAACTTTTCATGACAGTATATTGGAAACCCGATCCACAACCGAGAAAATCCCAGAGACTCTGGCAAGAGACTCCTCTATTTCGGACAAAGTATATTGCGAGTATGGCCCGCCGCCAGTTGCTTTCCCTTCTCTTCTATTGTGTGCTAATTTCTTGCGCACCTCGCACTTCCAGTCGCTCCAAGTCTATAACAAAGGAATTAAAAATTAAAACAAAATGAAAAAACTTGTTACCTTTTTCCATCCATTGGCATCCGTCACTGGTGGACCAAGACTGTTTAGGGAATCAGTCAGCTGCCGCCACTTCGTGTCAACTTCAACACGGTCGCCTTTGGTGTGGCGCCTTGCCATGTCTGGGTGCTCTTACATATACAACACCATTGCGGAGTTTTGATGGGCATTCTTGTGTTTTCCCATGCTGTTAACAATTTTAACTTTTAATTAATTTATCATAAAAATATTTATTAGTTTTATTTACTTACATTTCAAGACAATTAACAATCAACAAGTTTAACAACCAACAATAGAAAACGAATAGAAACAAACCAATAGAAACGAAAAGAAAGAAAGAAACAAAGAAAACCAGTTTGAAAATCACTGTCAAACAGCTGATCAGATTGAAACCGGTTGAAAATTCGATTTATCGGAATGCAGAACAGCTTAGTTCCGTTATTTCTAACAATTCTGATTCGAAGTTAAATATCGGATTGCAGAACACCTACGATCGGAATCAATTCCGATTCCAATCAAAATCGGATTTCAGAACAGGGCAGAATGGCACCATTTTAACGTTGTTTTTTTTTTTTGTCAAAAACTGATTCCTATGTAATGAATGTTTGCTACCATACAAACGAAAAAAGTGAATTTTATTTTTAATTTGCAATAGGCCAAATCTCTGTAAAAATGCAATTAATGTCGACACAACAAAATTCGAACAATTCAACTTTAAAAATAAGTTGGAAAAAAATTGTGATGACCTTGAGAAGTCAAATCAGGTGCGATGGACTCGCAACATGTCCTTCTTTCCTTGAAAGTTTTTATTTTGTAGTAAAAAAATTATTTACATAGAAACATTATTTCAGTAATTTATTCGCGGTATTGTGAAAAAAAAATAGAAAAGTATTTTGCCTCTACCACAATCATTGAGACAATATAGAGAATTAAAATGATAATGCGTTATTTTATAAGTACAATTTGTGTGCATTATATTTCTTTAATACTAGAAAATATTTTATTCTGTATTTTAGAACAAAAATGTAAAAATGTATTAAAGAAGATTTTTAACAGAAAACCATTTTTCTTAAGCAAATAAAATGTATGTATGTATTTGGCGGAAACAAATAAACAAGAAAATAAATAGAAACCAAAGACTTAGAAAGCATGTTTTTTAACATCAAAAGTCAAATGTATTATCTTTAATTCTTTTGAATTTAATTTTAAAAATTTCAATTAATTTAATAACTATATGGTGGAATAAATTGTTTAGTATAAATTTTATATTTTCTTATATATCTATTTAAATGGTTTCTGAACGATAATGTTTCTTAAAGTTATAATAAAGGATGTATGCTTTAAAAGCAATAATTATGTATTTTGGATATTACTAGTTTGCCGACACCGCTTCCTCTTTCAACTTCTAGTTTGTTTCTGGCTTAACGTTTCGTCTCAGTATAGCAGCAGCTAAGTCCTGCTTCATAGCTACCTGTTGCCGTTGATCTGCTAACGGCTGAGTGCTACGCAAACCATTTACGATATCTTTTGTTTTTCCAAAGTAGATTTCATTTAAAGTGTTGCGTATTTTATTTTCCATTTCTTCTACCATTTTCCCAATGTTGGCAATATGCGGAGAAGATTCGCTGACATTGGCATCTTGTTCCTGTTGACGTGTCAACGACCCACCCAAGTTCATTGTGCCTGAACCTTGTTTGTTTGTCTGTAGCCATAGCATGGCAGTAGAGGTTAACTTATAGTGAGCTATACGGCCTGTCGGTTTTTCTTGTACTTCTACAACGTGTATGGAATCCCAGCAGCCACGAATTTTTTTACTACCATCACCAGCTTTTTTGATAAGAATTACGGCAGCAAAACCGTGATCTAAATCCCACAAGTACACAGAAGAGACACCGCCCTCGTAGTACATCTCACGATACTGGTCGAAAGCATAGTTTGCTTCTATCTCAAGTTTTCGAAGACGCTCCGAAGGCATCTGACCGTCTTCCAACGGTGGATAGTAAGTGTTTGACCAGGGTGAGCGATAAGAGTCCCCGTCGCGGTTGTAGTCGCATAGGAGATAGTCCTTGCCGTGCTCCTTATCTTTAGCAATTTTAAGAGGCTGGTCCACTGAAGATAATAAATCTTCGCATAAATCAGGAGCCAAGTCAATTAGGTCAATTAAATTTTTCTCAATTTGCTGTGGAGGTAGGCGACGCATGAGGTCTAAAGCACAATCCATTTGCAATTCAGACTGTAAAAAAGTGAAAACATTTTATAAAAACCGACAATGTCCTTTTATTTCAAAATGTGTATTTGAACAAAGAGTATACACTCTGCGAAAAAATGATAGGGCCTTACATAATTATAAAAAATTATTGTTTACACAACGAAAGTTGTTATATATAAAATTAAATTCTTGTCTCTCTATTATGTATAGTAACGGTAAAATATTGGAAGTTTCGCTTTCTGCTCTTTCTTGTTGTGGTGCTTAATATCAAAGCAGTACGAACTATTGATAGGGTCAGACGTGTTTTAAGTGGTAAAATTTTTTTTTAAATATATAAAATATAGAATATTTTAAAGGTATTAAAAAAGTTAATGAATTAATAAAAATATTTATGCTATCTTAAGTTAATTAATATTTTGATTTACTAGCAAAGATATTGAAATGGGTCGCGGAAAAGAGTTAACTGAAGGAGAACGTGGAAAAATTTTGGCGTATTATGAATCTGGAATGGCATCGAGGAATATTTGACTTAAAATTAACAGGAGTAAAAATGTGGTGCTAAACTTTCTTAAATTACGGGAAAAGTATGGAGAAAAGAAAAGTTCTGGCAGGAAGTCCGTACTTTCCCCAAGGGATATCCGGGAAGTCAAGCACCTGGCTGTTAACAAATCGAATAGTCCTGCAGAAATTCGACGTTTATTAAATCTTAATGTAACGGTAAGGCGTGTGCAGCAGATTTTAAAAGCAGATAGAAACCTTGAGTATGTCAAACGCATTCCTAAACCAAGGTTAACAGAACGTCATAAGCGTGTGAGATTGGACTTCGCAGAAAAACATCAGTTCTGGGACGAAGAGTGGAAAAAAGTAATTTTTTTCCGATGAAAAGAAATTTAATCTTGATGGTCCTGATGGTTGGCAAAAATATTGGAATGATAAGCGCACAAAAAAGCAGGAGCGGATGTCACGAAACTTTGGTGGTGGATCGGTGATGATTTGGGCTGCTATGGGATACAATGGAAAAAACTCCGATATGTTTCATTTCTACTAAAATGAATGCCAAGAAATATGTAGAGCTTCTCGATGAAGTTTCAGTTGTGTTTGGAGATGTAATAAGCGAGCCTGACCAGGTATTCCAGCAGGACAACGCAGCAATACGCTGCGCAAAGGTAAACAAGGAGTTCTTAAGGCGTAAAGGAATCCCATGCTGGACTGGCTTTCGTGTAGTCCAGACTTAAATCCAATCGAAAACCTTTGGATCATTCTCTCGGAACGGTTTTTCCACAATGGCCGCCAGTATGATTCCGTGAGTCAATTAAAGAAGACAATGCAATGTGAATGATCCAATATTGAGCAGGCATTGATAAAAAATTAATGGATTCCATGCCGAGGCGCTTACAGCAAGTCGTTATCAAGAGGAGATCGTCTACTGATTACTAATTTTTTTATTTTTATAACACATTTTATTAATTTTTTCATACTTGTCCTTATCATTATTTCGTTCTAGTATAAAATATTTTATTTTATAAGTTATTTTAAAGTTCTATAAGTGAAGTTTTTTTAGTTTAAAATATTTATTAGATGTAACACTTAAGTAATAAAAATAAATAATATCGAAAATACCTGAATTTAAAAAAAACCCTGCTCCTTCATTTGGCCCTATAATTTTTTCACTTTATCATATAAAGAGATACAGAAACAGAGAAATTGCTCTTTAAAATTTTTCAAGAATGTCAGCATTGAGTTCTGCCGGCGCGCTACTACTGTTGTGCTGCCGACTTTCTTGAAGTCTGTTTCGGGCAAAGCTGCAGTTAAAACTATGTCTGCACAAGCGAGCTGGGAACATATTTGTTCTTTTTACCTTTTTCTTCCGATTACAATTGCGATCATTTGGTTGAATTTACCAATTTGCAGATATTCTAATGCTGTTTTGATTATCAAGTATGCCCAAAAATTGTCAGCTTTGTTTTGGTTGATTTTTGCTTACATTTTTTGTTTGCTAGATTTCTACAAGGAAGATTTTGGATGCAATTCCAATTATATTTTATTAATATATTTTAGTTATATTTTATACCCGAATTTTATGTTTTCTAGATCTATCATTTGGTATATTGAAAGAAATATTTATGAATGAAGCAAAACTTATTTCTTTATACAGAGTTGTTGTTGTTGTTGCCTTCTTGAAAACTTACTTGATCTAAAGCTCACAATCTTAATTCATGTAATTATTCAATAGATCATAAAAACTAATTAACTTATTTCTTTCAATTTACCAATATAGATTTGTAGACATTCTTATTTTTTTATTTTTATTTTCATGTATGCCAAAAAATTGTTAGGTTTGCTTTGGGTGATTTTTGTTAGAATTATACTTGAGCTTAATGTCAAATAATTTCATGAAGCAACAGGTTGCAACAACAACAAGTTATTTGTAGAACAAACCACCAAGCAGACTAGACAGACTTTCGTTGATAGCTACATCAACTCATCAGTAGTCTTCTGTGGTTTCTGCTGTACCATCAACTTTGATAGGCTTATACGAACACCTTCTGTCAAATCAAAACAGAATTATGTGCTGTATGCCGCCTTCAAAGCAATGTTTTTCTACTACTTTGCAAAAGCAAAAGCTAAAAAAAGCGACTGCATTGATTCTGCAAAGATTTGTTTGTTGTGCTCTTTTTCATGCACTAGACGAAACAGTTTGTCTAGTCTGCTTGGTGGTTTGTTCTGCAAAGAACTTGTTGTTGCAACCTGTTGCTTTATGAAATTAAGCTCAAGTATAATTCGAATTATTAAAAACAATGTAGTAACTGAAAAATAATTTTAAAAAATATCGATGCAATTGCAATTATATTTTATTTCAGAATTTTATAATGTCTTCTAGATCGATCATTTGGCAGATTGAATTAAATATTAATGAAATAAAGCAAAACGGCTTCTAGTTGCTAGTTTTTTCACAATTCTAAAGAAAAACCTTTTTAAATTGGTTGCCAAGATTTCACTAAGACTAACCAACCGATATTGCCTAAATTATGCGAATTTCTGTAATATACTAAGAACAAGTACATAAAGAAAGGATTTTTTGATTTCTATCAAAAATTCAAAATATTTTCTTAGAATTATTGATCGTTAAAAATTATTGTTTAAATTATTATTATTAAAAATATCGTTAAAACACAAATTGTGCGATAAGTTTTTAAGTAGCTGGATTTACACACCAGAGATCTGCAACGGATAGCTTTTTTGCGACTCTGAGTATATCCGAAAAAAATAAGTACAAAAACCTACTCACCCTTAGCGCACGCAACTCGACTCATATTCTCTTCTACGAAGCTAGAATGCGGCGGCTCAAATAAATATGAGTATCCTAAGTCATGAGTCGGATCGGGAAAGATCGGGTTTTTTCGGTTCATAAGTACTTATGGTTGTTATCGTCTTGCTGATACTTATCCTACTTGCCAAAATACTCACAATCGACACAAGTAGCCGAATCACTCGGCTCATCTGCCACAGATATGAAAGAGAGCGCAGTAGAGCGCAGCAGTAAATAGTGAGCGAGTTTTTGTATTTGTTTTGTGCTATTTTTTCCTGCGCATTTAGATACCAACAGATATGTTATTCTTGTGTTGCTTTTTGTTTTTATCTTACACAGTGAAATCTGCGCATGAGGTAAAGTTGTTGAGGCTTAAAAATAATACGCAGTTCCGATAGTATCGTAAGTGTCATTAATTTTCTGCAATCAGCAATTATTATTAAATTTGTAAAGTATTTTTTTTATTTTTCTGTAACCTGAAGTTGCTAAATCACATGCGCATATTTTAATTTAAACTTCTATTGCACGTGCTTACGTACAAGAAGCAAACACACGTGCGCCGCACAGTGGTTGAGCCCCATACAAAAGTCAATAAATAGAAGGACTGATCGTAGATCAATTAAATTATTATTTGGAAGGGAATTTCTTGACATTTCTTGACAAGGGAATTTGAATATTTGAATAGTTTTGAAAGCATTTTATTGCGAAATTCATTAAAATGTTTCATAGTAAGCTATAAGATAATGTGAATTTATTTAACTTTTTACAATTAATTTAACAATTTAATTGTAACTAGCTGAACCCGGTGTGCTTCGCTACTCCCCTCGTTATAAAATAAAATTAAAAGTATTTACAGTGCTGTGCATATGCTAAGCAACTCGCACCAAGTTTCAATAAACTGACTATTTACTCTGGAAAAAAGTAGTGAAACGGTAGGTATTATAATTTTTATTTATTACTTATATGAGTACAAAAAAATATATAATGACCAATATAACTACAACTTCTTTCTCAATTAAATACAACAACAAAACAAAATTAACTCAATTTTAAGCTGTGCATAACTCAAGCAACTGTAAAGAGAACATAGAAGCATATTCTTTTTCTCAAGTAGATAACGGCACTTTTCAATTCATTTTCCATTGCTTGTTCGCACTTCAATTATATCAATGCAATTTAGTCGTCTAAAGGTTACAATTGTGCCAAAAACTGTGAAATTAAAACATGCAGCGTGTAAAATACGATAATAGCTTTAAATCTAATGTTATTTCGTTGTACCAGGCTGGCAAAAGTCAATCTGATATTTCAAAATCATTGAAAATTAATAAATCCATGGTTTCTAGATGGATTCATAAATTTAACACTACTGGTAATGTTACAACATTAAAAAGTGGCGGGCCTCCACGCAAACTATCTTATCGTGACGATATTCAAATTAAAAAATTGATTAAAAAAACCCATTTATTTCTTCAAAAGAAATACTTAAAACTCTTAATTTGAATGTTGTTTCAAGTACAATACGAAGACATGCAATCAAACTTGGATTAAAAAGTTATAAAGCCTGTAGTAAACCAATGTTGACAAAGAAGTATATGAAAAAACGGTTTGTTATTTTTAAGTTGCTAATAGAACAACAACAACATTGTTTTTCTAATTTTTAGTCTTGAATTCGCAAAAAAATATATTGATTGGAGTGTTGAGAAATGGAATACGGTTCTATTCAGCGATGAGGTTAAAGTCAACCTTTTTAATTCAGACGACATGTGCACAGTAAAACATCAGAAGGGTAACAGACTAAGTCCACGTTATTGTAAGCAGACTGTGAAACATGGTGGAGGTAATGTCATGGTGTGGACATGCTTCTCCGGAAACCGGCTTGGTCCTGTTCATCAAATTGTGGATAAAATGGACCGTTTTATGTATAGGGACATTTTAGAAACAAAAATGCTTCCTTATGCAGGATGGCATATGCCACTTCGTTGGGTGTTTCAGCAGGATAATGATCCGAAACCGGCTTGGTCCTGTTCATCAAATTGTGGATAAAATGGACCGTTTTATGCTTCCTAACAAAAATGCTTCCTTATGCAGGATGGCATATGCCACTTCGTTGGGTGTTTCAGCAGGATAATGATCCGAAACCGGCTTGGTCCTGTTCATCAAATTGTGGATAAAATGGACCGTTTTATGTATAGGGACATTTTAGAAACAAAAATGCTTCCTTATGCAGGATGGCATATGCCACTTCGTTGGGTGTTTCAGCAGGATAATGATCCGAAACACACATCGAAGTTGGTTAAAGATTGGTTCAATGCGAATAGGATTGAAGTGCTTGATTGGCCGGCACAATCACCCGACTTGAATCCGATCGAGAACTTTGTTTGCTATTGTAAAACGGCGAATGGGGTCGTATCGATATACGAACAAAAAGGCCTTGTTCAAAGGATTTAAAAAGGAGTGGAAAAGCATTCCAAAAGTTATTTTAAAAAATTTAATTGCCTCAATGCCAAAAAGATGTGCTGCAGTCATAAAAAATGCAGGTTCATATACAAAATATTGAAAAGTTGCCTAAGTTATGCACAGCTTAAAATTGAGTTAATTTTGTTTTGTTGTTGTATTTAATTGAGTAAAAAGTTGTTGTTATTTTGGTCATTATATATTTTTTTGTACTCATATAAGTAATAAATAAAAATTATAATACTTACCGTTTGACTACTTTTTTCCAGAGTAAATAGTCAGTTTATTGAAACTTGGTGCGAGTTGCTTAGCATATGCACAGCACTGTATATATTTTTCACGCCATCGAATTTTCGAAATAAGTCCACCCCAGCGCCACCTACCGTGTCCATTTATACACAAATTATTTTCATATGATCAAACAAACATACATTCTGAATTTCAGTTAAATTGGTCCATTAATTAAAATTTTCGATATAAGTCTACCCCAGCGCCACCTATCGGGTCCAAATATAGCCTATGTTACCCACCGTACCAAGATGAACATTACCTGAAAATTTCATCAAAATCGGCCCAGCCGTTTTGGAGTCCATACGTTACATACATACACACATCCTATTTTATATACTTATAGAATACTTAAGTACTCTTGTAGCGAGGGACTTGGTAATACAGCAAATAAAGCGTCAGTACCAATTTACTCGCGTAAGTTTGAAAAAGAGTCGTACGTATACTTGGTACGCTTTTCAATTAAAAAATAATATTCTTTTCTTTTGAATATTTTCACTCGTAATGAAAATTTCATTTTATAATTTTGAAATATCTCAAATAATTTTCGCTGAAATACAAATTATATTTTAAAAGTATTTTAAAGTAAAGTAAAGTAAAGTAAAGTAAAGTAAAGTAAAGTAAAGTAAAGTAAAGTAAAGTAAAGTAAAGTAAAGTAAAGTAAAGTAAAGTAAAGTAAAGTAAAGTAAAGTAAAGTAAAGTAAAGTAAAGTAAAGTAAAGTAAAGTAAAGTAAAGTAAAGTAAAGTAAAGTAAAGTAAAGTAAAGTAAAGTAAAGTAAAGTAAAGTAAAGTAAAGTAAAGTAAAGTAAAGTAAAGTAAAGTAAAGTAAAGTAAAGTAAAGTAAAGTAAAGTAAAGTAAAGTAAAGTAAAGTAAAGTAAAGTAAAGTAAAGTAAAGTAAAGTAAAGTAAAGTAAAGTAAAGTAAAGTAAAGTAAAGTAAAGTAAAGTAAAGTAAAGTAAAGTAAAGTAAAGTAAAGTAAAGTAAAGTAAAGTAAAGTAAAGTAAAGTAAAGTAAAGTAAAGTAAAGTAAAGTAAAGTAAAGTAAAGTAAAGTAAAGTAAAGTAAAGTAAAGTAAAGTAAAGTAAAGTAAAGTAAAGTAAAGTAAAGTAAAGTAAAGTAAAGTAAAGTAAAGTAAAGTAAAGTAAAGTAAAGTAAAGTAAAGTAAAGTAAAGTAGAGTAGAGTAAAGTAAAGTAAAGTAAAGTAAAGTAAAGTAAAGTAAAGTAAAGTAAAGTAAAGTAAAGTAAAGTAAAGTAAAGTAAAGTAAAGTAAAGTAAAGTAAAGTAAAGTAAAGTAAAGTAAAGTAAAGTAAAGTAAAGTAAAGTAAAGTAAAGTATTAAATATTTAAATAATATGACAAAGAGTGAAACTATATAATGACAATAATTGCAATCGTTACACTCTGTAAATATATTCTAGTGTTGCAAAAGAAGAATTATAACATTTTAAACCATTTATCGTATTCAGTAAGTAAATGCTTTCACTATTTCCATTAAAAATTTAATTATTTATCGTATTTAGTAAGTAAATGCTTTCACTATTTCCATTAAAAATTTAACGATTTTAAATAAAAAATATACCTATATATTAATGGTGACATGGTGACAGGAATGAGGCCCGAAAATTTTTCGAAAAAATAAGACGCCTTGCCGATGGTTTTAAAACCGGGGCCTCTTCCTGCAAGGATGAAAACGGGAATCTAGTGACAGATGTCCAGAGTACACTGACGTTATGGAGGGAACACTTCTCTAAGCTTCTAAATGGCGACGCTGACAACAATCCCGCCAATAGAGATGATATTCCGGAAACCCCAATTGCGGATGACAGCGTCGAGGTTTCGCTGCCCGACTATGATGAAGTTCTGACAGCTATAGCTCGGCTTAAAAATAACAAAGCCGCGGGAGCTGATGGCTTACCTGCTGAGCTGTTTAAGAACGGAGGCGAAGCTCTACTTAAATGCATTCACGAGCTTCTATGCAGAATATGGTCGGAAGAATGCATTCCGAACGATTGGAATCTCAGTGTGCTCTGCCCAATCCACAAGAAAGGCGATCCCACTATCTGTGCCAATTACCGTGGGATAAGCCTTCTTAATATCGCATATAAGGTCCTGTCGAGCGTTTTATGTGAAAGATTGAAGCCCATTGTAAACGAACTGATCGGACCTTATCAGTGTGGCTTCAGACCTGGAAAGTCCACCATCGACCAGATTTTCACGCTACGACAAATCTTGGAGAAGACTCAAGAAAAACAAGTCGACACCCACCATCTTTTTGTTGACTACAAAGCCGCCTTCGACAGCCCAATAAGGAAGCACCTGTACTCCACCATGTCTGAATTTGGTATTCCTGCAAAACTAATACGACTTTGCAGGATGACACTGAGCAACACCAGCAGCGCAGTTAAAGTCGGGAAGGACCTCTCCCCACCATTTATTACCAAACGAGGTTTCAGACAAGGTGATTCCTTATCGTGCGACTTTTTCAACGTAATGATGGAAAAGATCATCCGAGCTGCTGATCTGAGACGTAGTGGCACAATATTCTACAAGAGTGTTATGCTGCTTGCGTATGCTGATGACATAGATATCATTGGCCATAATACGCGCGAAGTCAGTGCAGCATTTTCCAGATTAGAAAGAGAGTCAAGTCGAATGGGTCTGTCAGTGAATGCAGATAAGACGAAATACTTAGTGTCAACAAACAAACAGTCCCAGCGTCTTGGAACCCACGTTACCGTTGACAATACCTCCTTCGAGGTTGTGAAGAACTTCGTCTATCTAGGATCCAGCATTAATTCAACCAACGACATCAGCATTGAGATCAAACGAAGAATAACTCTTGCCAACAGGTGTTACTTTGGGCTCAGTAGGCAATTGAGAAGCAGAGCCCTCTCTCGACGAACGAAAATCACGCTCTATAAATCGCTCATCATGCCCGTCCTACTTTACGCATCACAAACCTGGACGCTGAGCAGTTTAGATGAAAAGACTTTAGGAGCATTCGAGAGAAAGATTCTTCGTAAGATCTACGGACCAATCTGCGTCAATGGCGAGTACCGAATACGGTGGAATGATGAACTGTATGAGCTGTACGCTGACATCGACATAGTCAAGCGCATTAAAATCGAGCGGCTTCGCTGGCTTGGTCATGTTCAGCGCATGAAAGACGATGCTCCAGTGAAGAAAACATTCGATTCGGTACCCAGCGGCGGTCAACGCAGAAGAGGACGACCGCATCTTCGTTGGAAAGACCAAGTAGAGGACAACCTGACGAAGCTTGGAATTTCCAACTGGCGCCAGCAAGCAAAAGACAGAAATGGCTGGCGCAAATTCTTAGATGAGGCCAAGACCGACATACGGTTGTAGCGCCAACTAAGTAAGTAAGTAAGTATATATTAATATGCCACACGGAAGAAGTGATCGGTTAATAAAGAAATGCCTAAAAGCATACGAAAGAAAATGACTATAGTAGTAAACTTTGAGACTAAACAAATCTATATTTTCTTCGAAACGCATTTAGCTTTTACCAAATGTTGTTCAAGGACGCAAAAAATTCTGTCAGTAATTTTTTAATCGCTCAACTTAAAGTCCAATTTATTTATTTATTTAAAATATCGTCGACATCCGAAGATTATTATGTTTTATTCTGCTAAAAATAAATGTACGTTTTTTTGTCATATCAACTTTGCCTAAGAAATTTATTGCAAAAATAAAAATTTTTTTTCAAGTTTGCAAAAAACTTTTTCAATAATGCTTTTTGTACTTAAAATAAAACCAGAGTGCAATACATTTTCTCAATTGTCTGTAATAACTTTTGAAAAATATCAATATTCTACGAATTTTTTTCAAAATTTTTACATCAATCTTATTTTAAGGCGTCTAACAGAAAACTTATATATATTTCTGATAAATATTTTAGAATCATGCTAGTTAGAATATTCTTAAACAACACAAAGAAAAAAAATTCACATAAAGATGTTATCAGTTTTGGTATTTATTTCCAACTTTCAACCACTGTGCGCCGGACTTTTGATTTTGTTTTATTTTTGTTTATGTCTAATAAACCAAAATCACAAGCGTTGTTATTGTTTTTTCTCCATAGAGTGCAACAATAAAATACCAAGAACGAGTTTTCGAGAAAAAACAAACAAAAATTGAGAGCTCACATGGCCTGCAGACATGCATGAACCAATAAGAGAAGATCACGCAAAGAGCAGTGCGAGAAAAAAGTAATTTTTCGTGCAACGTTATCGGTCACAAGCATGCTATGAAACTGTCAATTTGCATATGTTTTGCATGCAAAACATGTGAAAACTCGGATAAAAGTGAAAAATTATAAAATAATAAGTTTAATTCGCGAAAAAAGTGTTTGAATACTTTGTCTGTTTATATTTCCATGCAGTAACTAAATGTAAAGAACGCTGTAAAAAGAAAAACTGCAAATAAATAGAATATTATTATTTTAAAAAAAATTCGTGCGCGGAAAAACATTTTTTTTATTTTGTCACAAATAACATGCTCTGCACTTGTAATATGCGTCTGCAAATAATTTTTGCTTATTAGCAGCCCGTCGCCATTTACGTCGTTGAACACCTTTTCCAACGCAGTCATATGCGCCATGAGCTCTTCCGTTGGCTTGGCGAACCGCCTTCGCTTAAATGATCTACCTAACTAAGTGATGCTGCCGCTTCTTCTTCCAGCCTTATGTTCGGAACGTCTTTATGCAATTTGTGGCAGATGTATCACGCGAGGTTTTCCAAACCGCTGTTCACTCCAAGAAAAAGATTAAAAATATTGAATTCATAAAATTGTTAAATTTTACTTACATTTGCGAATATAGCTGCCGTATTTTCGCTTGAAGTAACTGCTCTGAAGAGCCGTTAGAAATAGAAGCGTCCCTGTTTAGTTTTTCTATTTCCTCTACAGGAAAAACTTCTCCATGACCAACGACTCCTGAAGCAGAGCACTTACGATTTTTTTGTTTTCGCGCTTTAAAATTAGCTGACATCGTTCTGCATTTGCTAGCTGCACCTCCTTGGTCATAACTGTTGGGACAGCGCCCGGCTTTAAGCGCATAGCTTTGCCAAAACCTATCGTAACATTTTTTAAAAGAATATTTACGTGGAAATGTAGAAGTACCTACCCATTTGAACTTGGACCCTTCTTTCGAAGTCTTCAGGCAGAAAATGATCTCCACAGATTCTTGCCATTGCAGTGTCGACAATTCTTTAAAATTTTAACAAATAACATTCAACATCCAATCACTAATCGTAAACAAAAGATTTTGTGACCGATGACGTCAGACCTATCAGCTGTTTTTGTTTACAATATGGCGGCTCTTTTCTTTGCATGATCTTTATTTCTTGGTTCATGGCAGACATGTACTTACGAAAAGTGCAGAAGCAAAAAAAACTAAATTGCGCTGAGAGACGTTGGCAGAGAAGGAGCAGTACTCAGAGTACACTCAAAATACATTCGGATCGAGCGCCTTTGTAATAAACTGACTCAACGCACTCATTAAAAACGGCTCGAAGTGGATCGGATCACGCCGCTCTCGAATATGAGAATGCACTTATACCCGAAGAAATGCTAATGAGCTGAATGCCTATGAGTATTTTACACATATTATTAAGTATGGATAGAGTTGAGAACAGCACGACACTCGGGTATGATTTGAGTATCCGAATTCTGTCGGATACTCATTGCAGTTCTCTGTTACACACAACGGTGCCGCAAAAATAATTTCAGGTATACTCGTTGGCAATAATTTGAGCAATGCAAAAAAGTAACAATTTATTTTAATTTGATGTGTTGCTCATTTTATCAGGTTATTATATATGTAAAAATATTTTAAATTTAATGGAAAGTAATTGAATAAAAAGATTGGAAGTTAAATACATATTCCATTTCCGCTGAAAACCTTATTCTTCCACCACTAAAATTAAAACTTCCAAACAAACTAAGCATTTAGCCTATTACTTAATATTAGGCTTTTATTTAATATTGTGTCTTTATTTCATTAATATTTAATTCAATCTGCCAAATGATCGATCTAGAAGACATAAAATTCTGAAATAAAAAATAATTACAATTGCATCGATACTTTTTAAAATTATTTTTTAAAGTCTTAATTTTAAAATGTTGCAAAAAATTTTAACAAAAATCACCCAAAGCAAACCTAACAATTTTTTGGCATACATGAAAATAAGAATAAAAAAGAATCTATATTGGTAAATTGAAAGAAATACGTTTTGGTACATTCATATTTCTTTCAATATACCAAATGATAGATCTAGAAAACATAAAATTTGGGAATAGAATATAACTAAAATATATTAATAAAATATAATTGGAATTGTATCCAAAATCTTCCTTGTAGAAATCTAGCAAAAAAAAATGTAAGCAAAAATCAATCAAAACAAAGCTGACATTTTTGGGCATACTTGATAATCAAAACAGCATTAGAATATCTGCAAATTGGTCAAAGAAGTAAAATATAAGGAAGTGGTGCAATAGCAGAAAAGTGTGGTATTTTTTATATTGGTGTTGGTTCACACAAATACAGAAACAATAACACAGGGCCATATTCGGATGTATCGTAAAAGAAGGCCCAAACTGTTATAGTTTTGTCTTATGCATTAAAATGCATTTGCATGTTTGTTCTTATGCTTTTAGGAACATTTCAAGAATAGCAACAACTCTAATTTTTAAAAAAATTCAGATCGCTCGCAATTGGGTTAGAAGTTATTGGTATCGAACGTTGGAAAAAATGGATTAAAATCTAGCTGATTTTTTAAGTTTTCCAACAAAACTAAACTTTATGGGTATCAAAAGAGAGATAACACAAGTATTTTTTAACAAGATATCAAACATAAAAATGCATGCATTTAAGATTCAACTTTTTTTTACTTAAAATCGCGAGGTTTTCCCAAATTTAATAAAGAAAAATAAGTGTCGTTTTTTAAAAAAAAAAAATTGTCGTATTTTAATAGGAGGCCTTCGGCCGCTGCTTAGGGATTACAACCCTCAGCAAGTCCAACACAGGATTCGCTGTCTACAGTACTTCAGGATGTAGTTATCTTTTTAATAATTCATTTTTTAATGTATTGCTTTCGTAAAAGGGAAACCACTAGTTTTTCATACAAATTCTAATTATAAAAACAAAATATATCTTAAAAAGTTATGCATGGAATTTTATGTTTCACACTTCGTTGAATAGATGCGCATTACCTTTGTTTTAATATCCATAAAGCTAAGTTTTGTTGAAAAACTAGAAAAACAGCAATATTTTAAGGTAATTTTTCTAAATTTGAGGGCCTATAAATTCTGAACGTGAACTTTAATTACAAATTAAATTAGATTAATTTTTTAAATATTTATTTGTTGAGTGTTTCTTATTTAACAAACAGGTTTTAAAGCTGATTCACTATTGCCTATGTTATGGTGGCGGTCACAAGCACGTCACGGCCCTGAATTGTTGTTTCAATATAAATGGGAAATTTGAGAGTGAGCGAGGGACAAAATTTTGACCACCATGGTCACCAAATTATTTGTCTGTCCATTAGGGTGGGGCGATTTGAACATCTTAATGGGCGCTTTGCGTTTCTGATTCTTGGGATTGTACTGAGCAAAAAAGTTCACTAGACCATACGTCTACGGTGAAAATCGAGCTTCCAGATTTTGACTTGCAATTTTTTCTCAGACTCTTGTCACGTTTTTTTGGATATTTTGGCCTATAACAGCCAAACCATTGAGATTTTCGATTCAATACTAAGACAAAAATCTCAATGGTTTGGCTGTTATAGGCCAAAATATAAAAAAAAACGTGACAAAAGTCTGAGAAAAAATTGAAAGTCAAATTCTGGAAGCTCGATTTTCACCGTAGACGTATGGTCTAGTGGACTTTTCTGCTCAGTACAATCCCAAAAATCAGAAAAGCGAAGCGCCCATTAACACTTTTTTCTTTCCATACTAATCGCCCCACTCTACTGTCCATACCATATGTTGAAAACAAGAGCGCCCCAAAAGTAAATTCAACTGTGAAAAATGACTGCGCCCCTGAAGCAGTGATCAAACTTATAGTAAACTTATAATAAAGCACTTTTGGTAAAAAATTCAAACCGTATGGACATATTTACCTGTGGAACGAAAGCGAATTGTTTTTAAGTTTTCGGGAACTTTTGCAATTTTTAAACGCACAACTCATGTTGCATTAATTTCTGTTATATTTTTCTTTGATTTTGTCGCTTTTTAAGCAGTGAAAAATGCTTAAAATTAAGTTATTTTCAACTATGTATTTTGCTGAGGAGTCTTCCAATCAGATGCCAGGGTTCTCAGAAATGTCAAAAAACACTCTGTCTCGCTCGCACAATTTACGAATGGTTCGACAGTTCACGTACAGTGTATGAGTTAGGCGCATGTCACACTTGCGCGGACATTGACAAATTCTTTGTTGTATTCGCTGGTAAAAGAAAAAACTGGAAATTGAGAGAGCTTCTTTTACCCGTGAAAACAACAACAAATTTGTCCTTGTCCACTAAGTGTGACATGAGCCTTAGCAACACCATTTCCTTATATTTTACTTCTTTGAAATTTGTAAATTCAACCAAATGATCACAGGAAGAAAAAGGTAAAAAGAGCAAACATGTTCCCAGCTTGATTGTGCACACATAGATTTAACTACAGCTCTGCCCGAAACAGACTTAAATAACGTCGGCAGCTCAACAATAGCAGCGCGCCGGCAGAACTCAATACTGAAATTCGAAAGAGTATATATATATAAAGAGATACAGAAACAGATAAATTGCTCTTTAAAATATTTTCAAGAATGTCAGTATTAAGTTCTGCCGGCGCGCTGCTACTGTTTAGTCTGCTTGGTGGTTTGTTCTGCAAATAACTTGTTGCTTCATAAAATTTTTTGACATTAAGCTCAAGTATAATTCTAAAAAAATACTATTTTTTTAGAATTATTTAAACAATGTAGTAATCAATTTATGCAATAATTAATTTTTCATTATTTTTTTAGTCTTACTTTTAAAAATTTTGCAAAAAAATATTAACAAAAATCACCCAAAGCAAACCCAAACAATTTTTTGGCATACATGAAAATATAAATAAAAAATAAGTATATCTACAAATCTATATGGTAAATTGAAAGAAATTCGTTTTGCTTCATTCATAAATATTTCTTTCAATATACCAAATGTTAGATCTAGAAAGCATAAAATTCGGGAATAGAATATAACTAAAATATATTAATAAAACATAATTGGAATTGCATTCAAAATCTTCCTTGCAGAAATCTAGCAAAAAAAATGTAAGCAAAAATCAACCAAAAAAAAAGCTGACAATTGTTGGGCATACTTGATAATCAGAACAGCATTAGAATATCTGCAAATTGGTAAATTTTAGGAAATGTCGCTTTGCTTCATTCATTCATGGTCCAGTTAGCCTCGCATGGCATAGCAGTGCATGGCTTAACAAGCGTCACATCGAAATCTGTTTAATAGGATTTGTGTGTATCTGATTATGCACAACATGGCAACGCATGGCAATGCTCAGATAAAAACAGAAATGCATCTCTGACTACATAGATAAACATGGAAGATCTATTTCATTTTAATATCTGTGTATTCTTCTATGTATTTGACGTTTTGGCAAAACAGATGTGAAGTTGTAAAATTGTTTGATCAAGTGCGGTTAATTTACTAAAATAAAATCGTTGTATTCTTCTTTTTTATTGTTTTATTTTGACCATGTGACTATGCTTTGCATAATCACCATTTATTTAGCTGTGTGCTAGCTGCTTATCTGCGTTGCATGCGCTGCTGTGCCATGCGAGGCTAACTGGACCATTCATAATTCCTTTAATATACCAAATGATCGCCCCGGCAGAACTCAATACGGACATTCTTGAAAACATTTTAAAGAGGAATTTCTCAGTTTCTGTATCTCGTTATATATATATATTCTTTGTAAAAACTCTAATGGTGTAAACATTTCAGGCCGCTTTCGAATGGTCTAGAAGATATAGTGGGCAAAATTTATTAAAATGGGTCTGAAAACTTGATTTTTTTATTCTACTATAAAATTAAGCACCATCACATCAAAAGAAAAATAATTTATGTTACTATTCAGTTATTTACTTGGTAACCATACAATTCAGTTTTTCAGACCCATTTTACTAACTTTTTACCCACATAACTTCTAAAACACTTGAAAGCGGTGTACATTTTTTCAGATTTGGATTTAGAAGGTCCGAATACATATAATAAAAAAACAAAAAAATGGAAAGTCGAGTTGTTCCCCGATTTCGTCAGTGCCCATATTTTATACTTAGCATTAAATAGGTAATAGCAAATATATTTTTTTTTGTATAAAAAGTGCACACAAGATTATGCGAAAGTAAAAGATGACCTCTTAACATAGTTCTTGGGATATCATGGGCTAAAAAAGCCCGATTATGTCCATCCAGCTGAAAACAAAATTAATGGATATTACTCACCATTTCTCTGCTTTTTGGAGCTATGAAAAATTCTTCCTTTGGATTGCTTTCAAGTTTTTTATGTTGTCGATGCGATATTATTTCGAATTTAAATAACTCAAGTGTTATTCTCCTCGTACTTTTTTTAGAAAATTCTATTTACTTTACTGTATATTTGGTGAAAATTAAAATCTATTCTTCAATTCGATAGAAATTAACATCTTTAGTAATGTCATTGCAGTAATCTTTAAGAAATTCGAAAAACAGACCTTTTATATCAAGTAAAGCTTTTATCATAGGGTGATCCATAAAAAAACGAACATAAGCATGGTAGAAATTCAAGATAGATTCAGATTGGAGTAAAAAATGAGCTAGATGTCAAAGTCAGCTGCTCGAATCTAAGTCTTGAAATTGTTGTTGCCTTTATCATTTGATGTTGAACAATAAATAAACATTATCAAATCATAACATTAAGGCTATTTCTAGTTTAAGCGTACATTCAGCAAATCGTATTTATAGCATTTGTTATTGTTGAAACTGTGAGCACTGCGCCATGTGACTGTCGTATTAAATAATTATGCAATTATGCATACATTCTGTGATGAATGCAATTATGCGGCTGTAGACAGAGCATAAAAATACGAGGTACAAAAACACATCTATTTTCGCGTGCTGCGTATTTGCGTTTGTATGCAAAGCAACAACAAAGCAAAATACGCTTTTGTAAATTGGCGTACAAATAGCGAATGGTACAAACAGTAGACAAGCGTATTCAAACTGAGAATAGACTTATTAAGTTGTTTGATAATGGGTTAGGTTACAGGGCGTCTCGACTAGCAATAATTCATTGCATGCCATTTGTCAAACATCAAATATTGCCAATGGAGACCAATTAATTGCCGAAGTTGGCAATACATGCAATGCAAAATTGCAAGCCATTGTGCCTGTTCTCACGCGCCTTAAGTTAGGCGCCGCATAGGATTAATTTTGACGTATACTGGTAAGGTTGGAAGTGGGAAGGTTACAAGTTACGTCAGGCATTTTTAAAAATTTTGTGATTTATTTTAACGTCTGCTACTTTGAAGTTTCATTGTATGTAATTTTCTCTTGGTTCTCTTATGTTTTGACGCAAAAAAAAATTTTATTTTGTTTTGGTTGGGTCTCTATTTTTATAATACATTTACACCGAAACTAAAACACGTTTTATCGCTATTGTGTTTTATATAAAAACACAACTGTTTACACCGCTTTTTCCGTTCTTTTCTAAAAAAAAATGTTGACATCAAAATAAATCGCATTCTTTTCTTGAAAATTCTGACCAGAAAAGTATAACAAATGCAGAATTTTCTGACCTGCAAGACTCGGCGGTAATGCATTCTGCTCTCTAGTAATGCCAACATGAAACAATTTTGACATTAGTATTATGTGCTGAGACAATTGTGAAAAGCAAAAAGTTGCAATTTTAAAAAATTTTTGAAATTGAATCTAAAATAATTTTGATTAAAGTGGTTACTTTTAATACAATTGAACAGCTCGATGAATATTTGTTTAAAATACCATGCAGTTGGCACTATATATAACCTCTATATATAAGGGAGGAGTGATCTCCCCCCTACTCTAGCTCATCGCCATGAATAAATTTCTTAATACACTAAATTGCAATGGGGTCTAAGTGGTGGCTTGTGCGGATGACGTGGTTGTAATGGTGTCAGGATTTTTCCACTCTACGCTCAGTCAGCTAATGGAGGTTGCTTTGGAAAAACTCAGTGTCTGGGCTGCCAGATGCGGCCTAGGCGTTAACCCTAGCAAGACGGAACTGATGTTATTCACCACAAAAACCAAAGCGCCAAAATTTGTCCTTCCAAAGCTACACAACCAACCTCTTACACTATCCAGTAGCGCAAAATATCTAGGTGTCATTCTGGATCCTAAGTTAAGCTGGAAAACTAATATCGAACAAAGGGTCAAGAAGGCTTGCATAGCCTTCCACGCCTGCAAAAAGACCTTTGGTAGAAAATTGGGCCTTCAACTAAAAATGCTCTTATGGCTATATACAGCGGTAGTGCGTCCTATCTTGGCGTATGGTGCACTAGTATGGTGGTCTGAACTGAACAAAGCATACAACACAACAAAACTAGCTCGGATCCAGCGATCTGCATGCATAGGTATCACAGGGGGTATCCGCTCATAACCCACTGATGCACTTAATGTCCTGACACATTTACTCCCCATAGACCGCAACAAACAGTGCAATCAGCAACATTCTAAGTCCGCTACCTCGGGAACTGATTCCTTGAAACACGGACTACGACACTCCCAAACTCGACTTCACGAAATGCTTTATAATCAAGTTTCCCACCAGGGTGGAATGGCGCAATGGGGGAATTGATCTAGCCTTCTATGTGTCCTTTTATACGGATGGCTCCAAAATGGAGTGCGGAGTGGGAGCGGGCATATACTCTCAGAAACTGGGGGTTGCGGATGCTTTTCGTCTGCCAAACTCAGCCAGCGTCTTCCAGGCCGAGCTTTTTGCGATAAGAGAAGCATGTCGCACCTTAAGTAGAGCTAACACCAATCAGCTTAATGCAGCTATTCTGACAGATAGCCAAGCCGCCGTTAAATCTTTAGCTGCGATCAGTACCAACTCCAAACTGGTAAGGCAGTGTAAGGATAAACTGGCCCGGCTAAGTCACCAACTAAGCTTACTATAATCTGGGTTCCCGGCCATAGGAACATTTATGGTAATGAAAAGGCGGATGAATTGGCTAGGCGGGGGTCTTCCCTTGACGTTTCATGAGCGGAACCAGTCGAAGTTCAACTTAACACAGTTAAGGGAGGAATTCATTCTTACTACTTAACTTTAGCCGGTCGTAGATGGAGAGAACTACTTACCTGCAACACATCAAGAAAAATATGGCCCCTTTACAACATAGGTAGAACTCAACAGATGCTCTCAAAACCCCGGAACGACATAGCCAGAATAACGGCTATTATTACGGGTCACTGGTGCATCGGAGTTCACGCCGAGAGAATTGGACTACCCTTCAACACCCACTGTCGCAACTGCGATGACCCGCGATGAAAAAAACACTGACACACTTTCTGTGCACCTGCCCGGCCCTGGCCAGGTCCAGACTAACAACGCTTGGTAAGCCCTTCCCAGCAATCTAGAGGAACTTTTAACAACAAAAATCAACACTCTCCTAACGTTCATTAACTGCACCGGATGGTTATAACCTAACAGTGCGTTACACACTCAACCAACAGAAACACGAGGTTATGGTATCAAAACGGCTCACTAGAGCTACTTGGATCCTACTTGTATGTAGAATCACCATCTAAACCAACCAACCAACCATATATAACCTCAATCGTAAAAACATCGGAATTCAAAACAACAGCCAACATCAAAGGGGAAAAAATGTTGCATATTTTCCGTTCTTTTCTCAGTTCAAAAGAGGTCAACATTCTGCAAATTCAGGTCAGAATCTAAAAATTTTTAATTCTGTGAGGTCAGATTTTTTTTCAGAAAAGAATGCGCCATTAGATTCGATTAAGGTGCAATGTATATTGTTGAAATTACGTTTTTTGTTGAGTTTTCGTTATAAATGTGATAGCTCTATATATTCACAGCTATGGATATGGATGACGCAGTTTTAATTGAAATTGTATGAAAACGTGCAACTATTTCCGATAAACAACTGCCTGGCTATTGTCTATCATAATTGTTATAACGTTTTCTTACATTGCATCCCGTGATGATGACAGTTGACAACATTGCGTTACAACGTTATAATTGTCGTTCGACCTTTAAGGTCGAAATATAGTAGACGTAATGTAAAGAAAAGAAATGTTGTCAACTGTCATCACGACATGACGTAATGTAAGAAAACGTTGTAGCAATAGACAGGCAGTTGTTTTTTCGTAAATAATTGCACGTTCCCCTACAAGTTCAATTAAAACTTCGTCATCCATAGCACACTATCACATTAATAACGAAAACTCAACAAAAATCGTAGTTCAACAATATAAAATAGCGCAATAATCGTAAAAATCGAAATTCAACGGATCTTTACGTCCCGTTACATTACGTTACGTTTATTATAATCACTTGTTTAAGAATGTATTGTTTGAAACAATAAGTCAAAGAACACACTGCTCAATTGATATAAGACCACATTACGTTACTTCCCAAGTTTATCTCGTTTCTAGCTGGACATTTTTGTTGTGATTTTGTTGTAGCTATATTTTGGTTGCTTTTGGAAAAACGGAATTCTGACTCGGCTTATGAATTATTGCTAATGATTTATTTAGAATATGTCTATTAAGAAATTAAAATTAAATTAAAAAAGATTCGCAGTATTATACTATTCATTTTAAAAATCTTTATAAAAAATATAAAAGAAAATAAAAATATACTAAAATTTAATTCAAAGTACTTTATTAATTTCTTTTTTATTAATTATCAATGCAATGAAGCCAAGCACAATTATTTAAATTTTCCAATGCAGAATATTTGCTTGTTCATAGCATTGCAAAGCTTTTGCAGATTTTATAATGCTAAAGAAATTTAATTTATTTTTATCAACGCGCAAAAATTATAAATTATAAAACTTATATAAATAAAGAAGCTTTTTACTATATTAAACGTACAGTTGATGTAGATATAACTTTTTGAACTGTAGTGATGATTTCAATTTATAGAAAAACTATCAAAAAAGCGGAAACTACTATTGATAAAATAGGAAAAAATATCTTTAATATTGAAAGCACACTGCATTTCACTATCCTGAAGACGCAAATATTTATAAACATCCAAACTCTAACCAGCTGCAAGATATATAGTGTTCAAGTTTATAAAAGCCAAAACTGAATTGCTTACTTTTTCCTTTACCAACAAACCTTATTGATTCCCCGTTAAAATTAAGATTGCCAAATGAATTGAACTATTTATCTTATTATTTAATAAAATAATATGCTTTTTATATGATATAATAACTTAGAAACTAAAATGATCTCTTATTATTTAATATAATAATTATAAATCTAAGCTGACATCTTATTATATAATATAATAAGGTATGAACTCTTATTATTTAATATAATAGCTTAAAAACTAAAGTGA
This sequence comes from Dichetophora obliterata, assembly GCA_963920525.1. Taxonomy (NCBI): domain Eukaryota; kingdom Metazoa; phylum Arthropoda; class Insecta; order Diptera; family Sciomyzidae; genus Dichetophora; species Dichetophora obliterata. The sequence goes on along the minus strand of OY986436.1, from coordinate 154,203,271 downwards.
AAACGTTCGTAACGTTATATTATATAATAAGGTATGAACCCTTGTGTTAAAAAACTTATTGAAATTTTAACATACGATGATAGTGAACGTTGAACGATGACAGTGAATCAATTTTTAATTTGCATTATTCAAAGTGTAAATTTGAAATTTGAAGGATGATTTGGTGTAGAATATCAAAATATATTCGTTGGCTGATTTATTTTAATGACGTTTAAAAAAATTAAATAAATAAAAGCTATTCAGCAATTATATAGAAAAAATATAAACTTTTTGCTTGATATTATGTTAACACCTTTCAATTGTGTTTTAGTACGAATAACCCATCATTTCGGTTTGCTTTCACTTTCATCAAAAGTAGGAAGACCTTCTACTTCTTTCACTGTTGAATGTGGATGACAATCATCTTCATTTTAAAGATGAAACTCAATTTACATTTTACAAATCAGATGATTCATCCAAAGTGAACGATGATAGTGAATCGTGTAAATTCGCCTTAAGTCTGCTCGAATCTCGGCACGCGCACGCACACTCAGCGCACTCGCCTGCTAGTTTGTAGTCTACCCAATACTCGCACGCATACATACACAGCAGTCTCACTGTAACGTGACGGTTTCCATGAAATCACTTAGACCAAAATTTTGTAATTTAGTTCATATGGTTACTCTCGGCAAATGTGCTAATAATGGGCGTGGTTCCACTATAGTTACGTCCACTTTTTGGGGGATAAGCGTGAAGGGACAAAGCGCACCAGGCATAAGCTAAATTGAACTGAAATTTGGCAGTCGATTTGTTTCGAGTACTAGATGATTTAAGAAGGAAAAATGTTGTCACACCCCCTTTTACTGCTCAAAAATCATTTGTTTGGGTCGTATTAGACTAAAGTTTAGTACTTTAGTTCATGTGACAATTTTTTATCACTGTACTAAAAATGGGCATTGTCGCACAATAGTTACGCCCACTTTTTGTGCGTACACTCAAGAAATATTCTTGGTAAAATTGATACATAATTTTTGCTAAGCCATAACAAAACCAAATTTTCAAATCAATTAAATTTTATCAATAAAAACAAAAATAATAATCCTACAAAGAATTGGATTATTTTTGCTATCCATATAAAGTTGTGATATGGACTTTAAACATTTTGAAACACATGTGTCGCATCTGTATAATTGTATGAGCTTATGTTGGCTACGACAGCTGCTGTCATTTAATATTTTAAAATAATCGTTTGTGAATTTGTGAAAAATTTAAGTTTTATTTTCTGTTGTTATTTGTAATACTTATTGCAATATTTATTTTAATCTAGATATTAATATTTATTTTGCTATATTGTATTTTTGTATGATTTTATATTTTATACAAAATCCTTTATATTGAAAGGAAAAATTGGTCAAAGGAGGAGACGAAGGCATTTTTGGAGGCCTACTTCGCTCGAAAGTCGGATTTTGAAAATCCAAGGAAAAAGAAAATAGCAATGCAAAATGTTTTGCAAGATTTGGAGAGCCAGGGAGTGTTGGTAAAAACTTATCCATTACCTTTTTATAAACTCCATTTTTTAAAATATCTATTTTTTGCATGAAAATTTCGAAAACCTTTAGATTTTTTCGGCTTTTTAAGAATGTGGTTGCTTTTTACTTACGTCTATTTCAGCAACAAAATTGTAATTTAAAAAATTGTCGCCAATTGATCGTCAGGTGAAATTCTAACTCACTACGCCACGTAGGAACATTACGTTTGTATGTTGATTACCTAATAAGTAATAATTTCCTTTCCTTGTCTGATGGATAAGCTAATTTTAAACCAAGGCATAATTCAAGACACACCACATTTGACTTTAAATGGCGCGCAACGAATGTATTTCAAATGTATCAAAAGTGTTAACGCACTGTAATATAAAAATTAAAATAAATTTTTGATTATAGAGTAGTGGTTACAAGAGTTATTAAAACCACAGATTTTTAGCTGTAGACGTCTGTCCGCTGATTTTGACAATCAGTCTAGCATTTGGTTATAAAATGTCTTACTAGATTCCCTCATATTAACAGCTGCTAACTTTAACGATTCAACAATAAATCAGGATATTAATCAGGAATCATATTCATCTCCTATTTGTTTTTAACAGGTCGATACAACAATTTAAGTTGCAAATTTTGTATGATAAAACGTGTCCTGCAGCGCTAACAGTAAAGATTTTTAATCTCATCAACGTTTATAAAAAGTTAAAAGACTTACGAATTTTCAATGCGTGTGAATATTTTGAAATTAAAAATTATTTAGTCAATTGTTTTTTCTTATTAAAAAAATTACCTTTAAAAAATAATTTTGCTTCTCCCGTGTGTCCGCACGTGTGTTTTTTTATAATTTCAGACTGAGCCGCGAACTGTTGAACGGTTAAACAATAAAATTAAAAACCTTCTTCAGGCGTGGAAGCCAAGTCGGGACAACAATAAAAGAACTGGTTCCGCCCCGTGTTTTGGCCCCAACGACAGTTTAATGGAGGAGATATTTGGAAGCAAGCCAATTATTTCCAGCAATCACACCATCGGTTTGGGCTTCGAGTCAGCAGCTGCAATTGAGATAGTAGCTGCACAAACTGTAGACGAAGACGAAATGGAATTTGAATGGGTTGCCTCGTCCTCGTCTACAGCATCTTTTGCTGACGCTGTTTCAACAAAAAAGACAACAAAAAAACTCTCTGCGGAAAAATACTACGAGCAGAGACTCAAGCTTAAACGTGAAGCAGCGGACCGAAAAATTGATATAATGAGAGAGTATAAAAATGAAAAGGTCGCGAAGATGGACGAAGCTGAATATGATAAAAATAAAAGACATGAAGAGAAAATGAATTTGTTAAAAAAGTATTTTAATCAAGAATTCACTAAAAATAATTAATAACTTAACTTAAAATTTTGCACAAAAGCTTGGCTTATTAATTAATATATAAACCGAATGCAACGTCACAAAAAGGTATAATTTCAAAGTCAAGGAACAGAACTAACATTAAACTATAGATAAAAATTTATGTTAAAGTTAAGAGGAAAATTAGTTTTAATTAAGAGGTTGAAAGTTTTTACAAATTCTTAAATATCTAAAATATGAAAAACATTTTAAAAAATAATTAAGGCCAGTAATACATAAAATCAAGGTTCAAACATAAACATTTCTCAAGAGTGAATTATCGAAGCGATTTATTTGAAAGTTTAAGGATATATTAAAGAATGCTTTAAGAATACAAAAAAAAATTTATGCTCAAATTATATAGGTATATACGTATACTATATAGTTATAGTGCAGAGTATAGTGCCATGAATAAGCTTGTCCTGATTTTGCTGCTTCAGCGCTGCTGTCTGTGTTGCTGCTTTTTGGCGATGTAGCTCTGCCGCTGCGTTGCTGAGCGGCTGTCAAGATTTTGGTGACGCTACTGTTACTGCGCTGCTATGATGCCGCAGCTGTTACTGCGGAGTTGTGCTGCTTTTGATAACGCAGTTGCTACTGCGATATACATATATATAGGCTTTGAGATATATGTTACTTGTAGATGTTTGCTGGAATATTGGTATTTATAAAATGTAGAGAATAAGCAATTTGATTTATTATGCGCCACTAATTATATTTTTGCAAATTAATTCTTGGAAAAGTTGCTCGCGACGATTGGAGTTGCTGATTTGGATTGAATCAGTCGATGTCGAATCTGGTTCATCGCCTGAGCTTTCTGCGATCATTGCTTCGGGAACTTCATCACATTGCATTAAACAGATATTATGGAGAATGCAGCCACATACAATTAAATTGGCAACAATTTCCAAATACTCTTGTTCTGTAAAATGCATGAGTCTTCTAAATCTTGTCTTTAGAATACCGAAGGCGTTTTCCACAACTATTCTTGTTGAGGAATGTATATAATTGAATTGTTTTTATGCCGCCGTTAAAGATCCATTATCCCTAAATGGACTAATCAACCAACTCAGTGTTGGATACGCCGAATCTCCAAGAATAAAAGTATTATTCGGAAAAGTTACATTTGAGTGATCTAACGCTTGTTGGTATAACTTCGACCTTCTTAGCACTCGACTGTCATGTAAAGACCCTGGTTCTCCTACAAAAATGTCAATAAACTTCTTTTCTGCATTGACAACTGCCTGCAAATGAACACTGTAGCTGTGTTTTCTATTAAAATAATCTTCTTTATTTAAACGTGGCGCTTTTACTTTAATATGAGAACAGTCGATGCAACCAATGATGCCAGGAATATTTTTCATTTTCTTGAATTGTGCTACATTTTTTCCAAATTCATCACCGGTTGGCCATTTAAAAAAATCATGACCTATCGGTATTAACCATTTCGTTACTCTCTTAACAATTCTCCAAGAAGATGATTTCGATATTCCAAATAAATTTGGTATTCTCGATATGAATTCGTATTGGCCATATACCACAGGAACAAATAAATGTCTTTATTTGCACAAACTCTAACACGACCACCAGGGTTGGCTTGAGCGAAAGATGTTGAAGCCTTATATTTATCTAAAAAATTTTAAATAATTTTATTAATAGCTGATATTACGACCATAGAAGATGATCCCTTCGTTACTTTCTGTTTGTTTTATTTAATTATTATTAATTAATTAAAAAAATATATTAATAATTCTGAACTAGGTATGTCAGTGGCAAAAATACATCGATGTATTTCTTTGATTCGATGCATCGAAATGTACATTGATCTGTTCGATACATCGGATCATTTTTGATGCATCAAAGCAAAATATCGATATTTTTGATGTATCGTTGTTTTGCCGACATCCCTATTCTAAACGCATACCATGTTGCGTTACACATTTCGACATTATCGACATTGAACATTTATGGTACGTGGAAAAGGAATTATGCTTCCATAAACTGGTTTTCCAAGGATTTTTTTCCAAAGACTGCCGATTTGACGCATATTCAATTGTTAAATTTTATACGTGAAGTTGTTAGGCGTAGCTTTTTATACGATTCTCTGATTGTTTGCATATTATCGCATGGCATAGATGGTGCTGCTTATGGCTGCAGTTGCCTTTCCGAATAAATAGCAGTTATTGAGCAAATAATAACGGTGGATATATTGCAAGGCCAACCAAATAAGCTTATCATTCAAGCATGTCAGTAAGTTGAATCGCCAAATAACAATTAGAAGAAAAAAACAGGTGATAACGATGAGATTATGGTATTAATAAAAAAATCAACGTTAAGAAGACATTTTTTTTTCTTGCCTAAGCGCGGGTTCCAGACAATGTAGCTCAACAGCTAATTAACAATAAAAGCTTCCCGTTTATTATATTAAAAGTTCAGGTGGTACTACTGTTAAGTTTAAGTTTTAAAATACTGGAAAACCATGACCACCACTTGATGTTGATGTTTACTTTTTTGATACATGCAATAAATTACAAATAAAACCATCAATGCAAATTAATTTTTCGCATAGTTGTAAACTAAAATGAGGCAACAGCCATTGCCCTCCACAACGTGAGCTTCATTGGGAATGAACATCGACTGTAACAATGGAGCTCACGCTGTGGACGCCAATGGCTGTTTCCTTATATCAAGGGATCATTTTCTATGGACTTGCTTGTTCAGTTACAACTACATACCAATAAGAAAAATAGTTGTGATTCGATTCAATCGCAGATGCTTCTTGAAATCGCCGTCGCTGTATGCCTCTATGACAGATACAAAATCCTGCACCTTGGCGTGGTTTCCATCGTCGCAGCTCAAGCAAGAACTTGACGTGGAGCTGTTGAAGATATCGTAAGAAGAATCGCTGTTTTCCACGAAATCGCTGGAAGTGTCACACAATGCCTTAAAATATTAACTGTTTAATGTATTTTGTACGTTTTTATTTAAATATATAAATACCATAAGCGCATCATCTTCTGCGTCCATTTTAGCTTCATGTTTAATTCTGTTTACCTTCTTTTAAAAATTTATCTTGTTTTAAATATTTTTATAGTCAATTTATTTCAACAAAAGAATGAAAAAAATGAAATAACAGCTCATAAAATTATACAGGTGCGGCATCTGTGTTTTAAATTTGTTAAAGGCTATATCACAATTTTATATGGATAGCAAAAATAATCCTATTTAGCTGCGTTCCATTCGCTTCAAAATAATCCAGATTATTTTTTTTACATGCAAAGCAAAAACAAAAATAATAATCCTATAACAAATAGGATTATTTTTGGTATCCATATAAAATTGTGATATAGCCTTTAACAAATTTGAAACACAGATGCCGCACCTGTATATTTTTATGAGCTGACATTTCATTTTTTGAATTACTTATTTGTTTGATACAATGACTATTAGGTAGCCATGACAGATACCTATTTTCTCACGAGCTCAAAATCTTTTCAGTTGAAAAATTTTAACAACTGAAGAATAAATGCGTTCAGGGTTTGATTCAGAATTTAAATCCATGAGAGTTTTGCGATGAAGTTGATTAACGCTAAACATTACCTTGCCAAAATAGTAATTCCGTCATTATTTCTTTATTTTCGGAATAAAGTTTCATCAAATCCCGCCACAAGCGATCTCGCTTAAATTTAGTTTTTATATGAAAATATAAAAAATATACATTAATTGGTTGGTAATATTACATCAGTTTAAAATTTACCTTAATTAAATTAATCCACGTTAAAAACATTGTTTGAAAGTTAAGACGTCAAATATTTTTTTTTAAAGTCATATTCGTTTTAAAACTATAATGTTTGACATATTCCTACAAAGTCCATTCTTACCCACTGTACTACGCACTTTTTACATATTTTATTTTTAGCATGGCGACTATGCTAAAACAGAAGAGGTAACATTTTGTAATTTATTTTATAAATCAACAAAATTCCAAGCAATTCTGTTGATCTACCTTTAATGAAATCACAGCTCATTTACATAAATTTACTTATCTGAAATTCCAAAAATAGCTACATTCAAATATTTTAAAGCACATTCAATTTTAAAAATAAATTTGTAAACACCGACCTACGATACCGCTACAATGCCGGCTACCGAATAGTTTTGAATGCGTAATATTTTTAAATATGCATACTTTGCCGCAAGTTTTCAACTTTTTAATGGTTTTTTGTCCTATGAAGCGCCCCCCGTTGCTTATTTTGTTAACAAATTGAGGTAGACAAATTTGACTTTTATTTAAATTAAATATTGCTTGCGGCTCAGAAATGTTAACAATTCTGTTGCCTTAGTTCTATATCAAAGAGGTATCGAACTTGATTGGCCACTAGCGCTGAGGTTGAAAAGTCTACAATAACAAAAGCAATAACGAAAGCAACAAAAACAAAAAACAAAAACAAATCCACTGAAAGGGTTAAAAGTTGAAAAAAAAAATACAGCTTTACATTATTAAATGTCTGTCTATATTTTAAGAATAAGACAAAATTGTTTACGTTTACTAATGCGCAGTGCCAGTAAAATAAGCCCAATGTAACAATTGCTTCAATATCAAGCACGTTGCCTCGAAGAACATCACATTTTAACAATTAAATATTTAAAATCACACCATGCAAACTGTCCCATCTAATCTATTAATAGCTAATAGCTGCGTGCCTTTCGCCTTAATATAATCGCGATAACGAATTTTTTCAAAGAAACGGCAAGAAAAACGACTCGTAGAGGGCACTACATTTGCAGTCAAAGCTCAATTCAGACAAACAATCATGATACAATAACTATTAGGTGTCATGAGAACGTGTGTCGTTCAAAACTGTTATGAACTGTTATGGTAGCGATAACTTAGTGAATGATGTTTTTCTCTGAATGTGTTTTACTCTAAACGTCAGAAAATTGTAAATTATTTAATTTAATTGTAATTATGCAATTATATAAATAATTAAAGTGCAATTGTTGGCTCCGCTGAATGCGTCCAATGTGTGTGACACACGCCGTTTGTCTTGTTTTCTTTTGTTTAACATTCGATGGTCGCAGCTCGTGAGAAAAAAGGTAGCTGTCATGGCTACCTAATAGTCATTGTATCAAGCAAACAAATAATTCAAAAAATTAAATAGCTCATAAAAATATACAGGTGCGGCACCTGTGTGTCAAATTTTTTAAAGGCTATATAACAATTTTATATAGATAGCAAGAATAATCCTATTTGTTATAGGATTATTATTTTTGTTTTTGCTTTGCAAGTAAAAAAAAATAATCTGGATTATTTTGAAGCGAATGGAACGCAGCTATAATTGGACCTTTAAACGCGAAAAATGCATAAAACACGTTTTGAAGGTTTGGTGTAAATCAACTATAACTCATTTCTAATTTTTTTTTCTTTGCCGTTTAATTTAAAGTGAAGAATTTTCCAAAATTTAACATCAGATTGACTGTTCTCGGATTTCAAAATAATGCGGTCTTAAAAAAAATCGGTAGTAAGAGCACCTGACAGATGCCTAGTGCCAAAACAACGCCATTACTCTGCCTTTTTCAAGGCGAGTGAGAACAGGGCATAGAAGTAAAATATATAAGGAAACGGTGTAGTTGAAGTGAATTGAAGTATTTTACTAACACAACGAAGTTGACACAAGCCCAAAAACATTCAAACAGGGCAGCATTCGGTTATGTAGTAAAGAAAGGCGTAACTATTTTTGGTTTTTAGATGTATGTTTACTAAGTTATTTTTATATAGCACCATTATACAATATGGTGCGTTACCGATTTTTTTGCAGAGAAAAACATTAGTGAAATTAAATAAAAGACATGAACTCAAAATAACACTGAAACGAAAAAAGCTACTTTAAATGATTTACTAATAATTCATTTCAAAAAAATTGTTTTTTATAAACTATTTGATAGATATTAAAATAACACAAAAACTAAAATTCATACCATATTAAACATATGTATTAAATTCCTTAAAAAGAAATAGTTTTGTGCAGTTTTTCCCAACTGTCGGCTTTTCATTAGTTTTTTTTTATATATAAGAGTATCTAGTTATAGTTTCCAACCTAAGGGCGCTAATCTATTTTAATTCAATTAAGTATTCAAGTATTCAAAGAAGTCTGTAAAAAATAAATAACTATTTAAGCTTATCCTCGTACAAAAAATAAAAGCCCTTATATTTGCCACCCCAAAAAATGAATGCGCTCATGAAGCAGAACTTGTGTTTTGACAGAAGCTCTTGCTCACAAATGGCGGGCAACAATTTTATTCGCCATTTGTTTTGCTCGCAAGGGCTTATGTCAAAAAATGACGCTCTATCTCGCTTCCTCAATTGACGAAAAATCCTTCCACACACGTATAGTGTGTGTGAGTAGAATACCATTTCCTTATCTTTTATTTATATGGAACAGGGTCATATATTGCCACGATGGAGTTGGAAATGAGCTGTATTTTTTCTTGTTTAACTGCCATTTTTCATTTTTCTTCAAAATTTGTAATGTGTGTATCTTAAAAATTAAGTATCGTGCAGAAGAAATGTATAAAATAATTCATTTATATAACAAATGATAAAATTATATGTTGATTTATAACATGAGAAAACCCACCCTTTCAATATTGCCATTGTTTGCAATAGAATTTGACAGATGGAAAGCAATGAATTATTGCTTTTCGAGACGTCCCTTTAGGTAACAAAGGCTGTCCCTTTGCAGCAGTGGTATAATATAAAGGGTGATCCAATTATAGCTTCCTACTTTTTTTTTCTAAATAAAATAAATAAAAATCAATGATTCAAATCTTTATTTGGAATTATAGTTCGGCTCATACAACTCAATGTTTAAAAATAATTTAGTTCAAATGTTGGCCAAAACTAGCTCTTACATCGTCCATTCTGTGGGTCCAATTTTCAAATTTCGACAAAAATCGAGATTGGCGATGAATAGATTGTTAACAACTTCAAAACATTTCGCGTTACTGAGCAGGCAAGTGAGTAATTGTAACAAGTATTAATCGGTTTTCGTCTTATGGCAGATTGAAGCGATCAATTGCATGGGTGTTCAGATACGTGGCGAATCTCAAATGCAAGTTAAAAGGTGATGTTCCATTTCGAGGAGAGCTGACGTCAGACGAAGAATCTGAGGCTGAAATTTATCTCTGTCGATGGGTACAACTAGAGGACTTTACCAATGAGTATGAGTTTTTGTTGGGAGGAAAGATTATTTCCAAGTGTAGCAGCATCAAGACCCTGAACCCATATCTGGAAAATGACGTCATTTGCGTAGGCGGGCGTATAGATAATGCCACCTTTACTGACATCTCAGCAAAGAGGTCAATTATATTGTCAAAAGATCATCATGTGACCCGTCTCCTTATTGATTGGTTTCATCAGAAGCTTCATCACGTCAGCACATCAACGGTTATCAATGTAATCCTTCAGCGATTTTGGATACCATCCACAAGAACACTGGTTTGCAGCATTGAATCGAGTTGCACATTTTTTAAGGTATGTAAAGCTTAACCACAGCCTCCACAAATAGGGATTTTGCCACTAGATAGAGAGACACCCTATGTGCGGCCATTTACTAATACCGGGCTAGATTACTTTGAACCAATCACTGTGACTATACGTCGGTGCCATGAATAAATCTGGGTTGTGCTTTTTACCTGCCTTACCGTTCGAACTGTTCACCTGGAAATTGTGACCGACTTATCCAGCCATGCTTGCTTATTGTGTATACGGAATTTTATCAACAGGCGTAGAGTTCCGATCCAAATCCGAAGCGATAACGGCACGAATTTTGTTGGAGTTAATAAAGAGCTCCAAGAAATGAAAGATTTTTTGGATGAAAAAAAAAAATGAAAGAGGGCTTGTCAACATTAAATGGAAATTACATACACCTTTTTATCCGATCGCTGAGGACGCCTGGGAACGACTAGTTTAATCCATAAAAAACCTCTTTATATAATGCTGAAGGAACATAAGCCACGTTTGGAGACATTTCAGAGCTTGCTTATTAATATTGTTAATTCCAGGCCTCTAAAACATGGGATGATCCTGAACAACTAACATCAAATCATTTTTTGTTAGGCTCTACAAAATCTACACAAACTCCTGCACCGTTCGAACCAAAGCTACTCTGCTTGCGAAAACAGTGGAGAATTACGCAGGCATTAAAAAATGGTTTTTGGAAGCAATGGATGCGCACCGGATCATCAAACTATATTACGGCTAAGATAAAGTGACGAGGCGAGAACAAGATGGCTGCAGAATGTTATTGTTTAAGTATTGTTATTTGCATTTGTTTATATTATTATATTTACACTTATGTGGCATGAAATTTTAATTTGTGTTGCAATTTGTAACTGCAACACAAAAGTCTATAAATATTTGAATTTTGTTAGAAACTGTCCTTTCTGTATCTAGTTGTCTTGAAGTAAAAGCCAATTAAGTTTGCTTGATATAATTAAGAACTCAATATATATTTTTGCTTTTGTAACACTTTAATGCTTAATTTTATAATTTTACAATTTCATTGTTTCATGTTTTAAATTATTATTATTTGGGATTTTGTAAAGAATAAACTCACTCATTTCATTAAACTCGATCATTAAATCCATTAAATCAAATTTTAAGACAAATTGCGAATTTTATTTGAACTTCGAGTTTATTCACGCTCCAGGCACAGGAAGTCAACAGCTACTGCAGCAATATTGACACATACAAGCCATACAATATTGGTAATACAAGCCTTTTGACATATAACAGCTGTTAAAACAACCCAGTTGAAAAACGAACCTCGTATTGGATCACCCTTTATATATGAGATATGACTTCAAACAAGTTCGCCTAGGGTGTATTTCTTTATTCATTCCGGATAAAGGAGAGAAGGAATAGAATAGATTGTTGTTTATCCAGAACAGAATGAATAAAGAAACAGTATTGGAAAAGAAAGAAAATTTTGTTTTTATTAAAACCAGAAACATATTTTTCGTATTTAATTAAAGACAACAAATACACCAGATAAAATTTAAAAATTAAAAATGCAACAAAACAATCTAAAACATTTAATGTAAAAAATTTTCCATTTTCATTTAACGAAGTTTTACTTCAAACAATCGAATATAACCTCACATACAAGGAATATGCTTTTTATTCTACCTTAGCTGATAGTATAAAAAGAACGCGTTCGGAATATTCCGTAAGAATAAAGAAATACAAAAAGAATATTCCGGATAATCAAAACTGAATAAAGAAACAAAAACAGTCATTCCGAACATCTGGAATGAATAAAGAAATACAGCCATAGTTAACAGAAAATACAAAGGTCCGCACATTAAAAAGTTGTGAATTTGTTGCCAGAAACAAATGCCATCAAAAGAGGCAGACGGATAGAAAAACCACCACCAAATGCGCGGCAAGCAACAACGAAAAACAAAACAGCAAAAGCGGATATTGTAAAAATTATAAAATTGAAGAAATACTCCAATTGAATTTTATGAATGAAGTAAAAAAAATTAATAAACACAATTTGTATTTATTGACATGTTTGTGTGTCAATGCAGAATTTTTTAAGTTTTTGTTATACAGTCGAAACTCTCTATAACGAATTCCAAGGGACTGGATATTTCCTTCGCTATAAAGATAGTTCGCTATATAGAATGAAAAACAATTTTGTTCCTTTTAACATTTTTTATTTGTTGTAGTTATTTGTAGCCTGTTGTTCGTTATGGTGCCAACTTTCACAAATCCTGCTTTTCTAAAACAGTTTGCAATTGTCTCGGATTTTACATTGACATTCCACACTTTGCTTAAGTTTCGTATGGCATCCAGCAAATTTATGGGCGTAAGATGTTCTTTATTCTCCATTTCTATCAAAATGTTTGTCAAAATGCGTTTTCTGTAATGCATTTTAATGTTCCAAATTATGCCCTGATCCATTGACTGAAGTAACGAAGTCATGTTGGGTGAAAAATAAGCAATTTCAATATTTTTCAATTGGTCCTCTTCATCCCTAGGGTGCGCAGAGCAGTTGTCAACAAAAAGCAAAACATTCTTTTGTTGAGAAGCAAACTTTCGGTCCAATTTTAAGAGCCATTTTAAGAAAATATTGCTTGTCATTCATGCTTTTGTATTAAATTCATAATTCACGTCTAGAGATTTGATTCTTTTGAAGGATCTCCGATCCGGTCATATTGCATGCCACCATAACAGTTATCCTCTCTTTGCTGTTTTTCCCCCCAAAGCACTTCTCATTTTAAGTCGCCATCGTTTTATTTGGTAAGCACTTAAAAAACAAACCCGTCTCATCGGCGTTAAACATGTCGTTTTCGTCATATTTTTCTAAAAATTTTGGCAAGACATTCGTCACCCATTCATCACGAGTTTGGATGTTGGCGGCAGCACTTTCGCCATAAAATGTTTTTTGAACAATACCGTGACAATTTTTAAATTTTTCAAGCCATCCTACACTTGCTTCAAATTCTCCGTGGCCCAATGCTTCAGCGAATTGTTTTGCTTTTTCTCTCAGTATTGGTCCAGACAGAGGAAGATTTCTACCACGTGCGGCGAATACCAATTTCAGCATTGCTTCCTCAATATCCTCAAAGGTACAAGTTCGAAGCTTCTTGCGTTTAATACTGGATGCATTATCTGTGACACTGCTTAAAAGCTTATCCTTGTTTTTTAAAATCGTAGATAAGCTACTGGGAGGAATTCCAAATTGCTTAGCAATGTCTTTTTTAGAAGCTTTTCCCTTTTACATTTCTTTTATGATCAATAGCTTTTTTTCACAGTAATACTTATGCTCGGAGCCATTTTACAATTTACTATCGCGATATGCAAAGGTAAACTGATAGCGACTGCAATAAATGTGAGAGATGGGAATGATCCTAGTTGTCATTTGCATAGTTCGGTGGTTCCCCAAAATACACTTTCAATTTTATGGTAAATAAAAAATGTACATAAATAATAACGAAAAATTATGTGAATAAATTCGTTATATGGAGACTGAAAATGCTTCAGTCTTGAAGTTACGGTCGCAAAAATTTTTCGTTATAAGGAAATATTCGCTATAGAGAAATTCGTTATATAGAGATCAAAAACAGTTCGTTATATAGAGTTTCGACTGTACTTTATTTCATGCTCATAGAAATAAAAGATAAGGAAGTGGTGTTATACTCACACACACTATACGTGTGTAGAAGGAATTTTCGACGCTGAGGAAGAGAGATAGAGCGTCGTTATTTGACATAAGTTCTTCCCGAGCAAAAAAAAAAAATCCATTTTTGAGGAAGAACATCTGTCAAAACACAAGTTCTGCTTCATGAGCGCATTCATTATTTAGGGTGGCAAGGGCCTTAATTTTTTTTCATATTGGAATAAGCTTTAATAGTTTTTTATTTGCTTACAATTTCTTTGAAATTTGGCATGAAATTAAAGTGGATTAGCAACCTAAGGTTACAAGCTATAACTAGGTATTTTTATATAAAAAAAAACTAATTAAAAGCCGACAGTTCGGAAAAAACTACACAAAACTATTTATTTTAAAAAAGTTTAATTTGGTATGTATTTTAGTTGTTTAGTTTTTGTGTTATTTTAATATTATTTATTTATTTATTTATTTATTGGCCAAACAAGGCAATGCAATTTACTTATTCTAACTTATTCTAACAGGTTTTGTTTACTTATTACTAAGTTTTTTGTTTTTCTTCTCCCCTTTCCTTGTTTTTATTTTATTTTTTATTTGGTGCTCTTAGTGGGCATACTCCGCCCACCGGATTGACATGATTTCAAAAACCATATCAAAACTAAGAGAAGAGGAGGAAAACAAGAAAGACTATATACACACTTAAGATACGATGTATATATATTATTCTTAAAGACTATAAGGACAAAAGGATGTAAATGGGAGATTTGGAGAGGGATGTTAAAGAATTTTGATTTATTAAACTAAATGCTTATACATATAAATCCATACATGTATGTAGTTTATCTGAGGCCTGTGTTAATTCTGATTTCTGAGTGATTTATATAGGGTTTGCTTGAAAGAGGATTTGGACATAGAAGGTGAGTAGTATATAGAGATATTATTAAATTCTCTGCAACAACGATTGATGGGTTCATTATTTGCATATGTAGTTTGGTGCTGATATTCAGTTAACAATCGAGTATGCCTAGTGCGCCTAATTGGATCGTTAAAGGAAATCATATTAGAAATATATTCGCTGTGAATAGCACCATTAATTACATCAAATGTGAAGCATGAGCCCAATAACGATCTTCTTGTTGATAGTGGCATCAAATTTAAAAGGCTGAGTCTATGTTCATATGATGGAAGGCTACAATAATCATGGGGGTTGTACATATCTCTAAGCGCGTATAGTAAGAACTGCTTTTGAATAGACTCAATTCTTTCTCTATGGGAATCGAAAGATGGATTCCAAATTATGCATGCATATTCAAGTATTGGGCGCACTAATGCACGGTACAAGGATGTAGTGACCCATATATTCTTGAATTCATTTGCACGTCTTTTTATAAAACCGAGCTGTTTGCTGGCCCTGGACACAATTTTATCATAGTGCAGATTAAAGCGCATCTTGCAATCTAAGACAACTCCAAGATCCACTATATGGTTGACCCTTTTTAGTTCGATACTATTGAGGTGGTAGGTATGTAATGTTACGTTGTTTTTACGAGAAAAGCTAATAACATTGCATTTATTGACATTAAGATGTAGTTTATTTTGAAAACACCATTGCTCAAGAGACAACAATTTTGATTGCAAAAAATTTACGTCTACATCTGATTGAATTGAATAGTACATTTTTAAATCATCTGCATACATAAGATGTGGGATATCGTTTAGAACTTCTGACAGATCGGATATGAATATGTTGAAAAGAAGAGGACCAAGATGACTACCTTGCGGAACTCCCGAGGAGACTGCAATTTTTTTCGATAGAACTCCCTGGAATTTAACAAACTGGGATCTGCCGTTTAAATATGATTTTAGCCAACTTAGTATGGACCCTGCAACACCAAACTTTTCTAACTTATATATAAGAATGTTGTGATCAACTCGATCAAAAGCTTTACTGAAATCAGTATAAACAGCATCTATTTGGTGCCCTTTTTCCATTTTGACTAAAACATCTGATACCATAATCATGAGATTAGTGGTGGTAGATCGCCCTTTTCGGAACCCGTGTTGCTGCTCATTTAGACGTGGGTTAATGAAACTTGTTAGCTTTTCACAAATAAGTTTTTCAAAAAGTTTTGGAATGGCTGACAAGATTGCTATGCCTCTATAATTTTCAACTGATCTTTTATCACCATTCTTGTAAATTGGCGTAAGATGGGATGATTTCCAATATGAAGGAAATGTCCCACAAACCAGTGATTCGTTAAAGATTATGTGTAATGGCAATAGCAGTTGGTCTAAACATCGCACCAAAAAGCTTGTAGGTATTAAGTCTGGTCCTGGTCCCTTTAATATATCCAGTTCTTTTATTGCATTAGAAATCTCTTCCTGGGTTAAATATAAACTATCAACTATAATAGTTGAGCTAGGAGAAGTTTCAGATAAGGTGGTAGGAAGACAAAAGACCTCCTTAAAGTGATCGGCATACAAGTTGCTTATTTCAAGAGAATTGGACGAAGTGACATTACCTTTAAACATAGACGATGGATAGCCGCTAGATTTGCGCTTCATGTTAACAAAGTCAAAGAATTTTCTCGGCTCTTGGACAATTTTTTCTCCGATGATGTTCGTGTACAACTTGTACGCTTCTTCTGACTTGATAGAGAACTCTCTTGATAGCTCGTCATATCTAAGCTTCAGTTCATCGCTTATATTATCAGTGTTTTTGAGAAGTTTGTAGATTTTATTTCTTTGATTCCTCAAAAATCTGAGATTGTTGTCTAGCCATGGTTCTGTGAGCTTATTCTTTTTCTTTATTATTGGCACATAACTTTCGATAGCGGTAAAAATGTGCTGATAAAATATAGAGACAGCACTGTCTAAATCTAAATTGAATAGAATATGATTCCAATTTAGAGAACTAAGATAACATTTTCCCTCACCCGAATAGCAGCACCTTGTCGTTGGTGTGGGGGCTTAAGTTGCGAAGCAATGGGCTAGGATGGCGGAAGCGCAAGCTTCTGGTAGGGTCACCCATGCCATACAGGCCATTGTGGAGCAATGACTAAGAGCTATTCATTCATACCTATCCCCTCCCCCTTACTTACCATACCCCTCCTACTCATCCTACCCATGCTCCTTCTCCTATCCCTCTCCCAGCCCCTCCCATGGGCCGAATCAAGGTGTCATGCGACCCGTGCCGAGGGTTTACTAGGCTGGAGGCCCATCAAAAATAGTCCAGTCTTAAACGGAGCGTATCGGATACCTGGCGACCTCCGATACTATTTAGCCTTGCCCGCACACAGGGACCTCTGTGGGGGCCGACTGTCCATTGTCCCATACTCGTGGGAACTATATGGAAGTCAACAAAACAAAAAAACCAAGTGAGCCCGGTACTCCAAAAAAACCGGAAGGGAGCTCAGCTCCCGTCGCCGCCAAAATGGTGGCTCAAGCCAAGGCGTCAAGCTACGGCACAAATAAGGTGGAGTCTGAACCGCCAATAAAACAGACAAGCACACCGAGAGCTAGGAAATCGGTCAATAAGGCAGCTTCTGGAGCAGTGTGCGATGGTCCGAGCACTTCGGCACAAGCCAAGGCCAGAACTATTTCAGGCAGTGGCTCGTCGGGTGTGAAGGCACAAACTGCACACGGTCACAGACTGGCAGCTGATCAGTTTCCAGGTTCAACCGGTAAACACAAACGGGTTCGCCCATCAAAACAGGCCTGGTACGATAAATGTGCCAAAGCAAAAATGCTGAAGGGCCAGGCAGAGAAAGCAGGGTCTCCTCAAAAGGCCGAGTCTGCTCTTGCTTTCAAGAGGCAGAGGTCGACTGAGGACATGCCTGCCGCAAAAAGGCCAAAGAAGGTCATAAAAGGCACCGATGCCAGGTCATACTGTGATGTGGCCAAAGGGCAGGGCAGGGTGCTGGGTGTCATTGACACACAGAGGGGGGACGGGGCACTTCCCCGAGACAAATGGAGGTGGGTGGAGGCCGCACTGGTCTGCACCTATTTCCAGGTCTTGGAGGAGAACCCTGGTCCCCCGCCTCGGTGTCGGGACGCTGGGTGGCAAAACTCGGGCCACATAAAGCTAATCGTCTGTGACGATGATAGGTCTGCTGTGTTGTACAAAGCGGCCATTAGCAAAGTCGGCGAGGTTTGGCCTGGGGCCAAGCTGAAGGCTGTAGAAAGAGACGAAATACCGGCTCGTCCAAGAGCAAGAGTGTGGCTTCCGGTCACCTGCTCAAAGCCGGATGAGATTTTAAAAATGTTCCAGGCTTGCAACCCGGACATGAATATGGAAGGCTGGGCGATCGGCAAGATAGAGGAGCCTGTAGGTCCCTCAAGGCAGGTTCTGCTGCTAATGACTGCCGAGTCGCTAAAGCCGCTAGAAGAGAGGAAGGGAGTCCTCTGGTATTCCTTCTTAAGGGTCTTCCTGAAGGTGTACGGCAAGGACAAGAAGTCCAGGGGCCCTACAACAGAAGCGCAGTCAAGCCAGGCTGTAGCGGAAGCTGTAGAGACCCCAGGCAGTACGCCAGCTTCGGATGCAGACGAGGTTATGTCGGAGGGCTCGGTTGGCCTCACCGGTGTGTCAGACCTCTATTGCGAGGATGAACTCTTGGCTGAAGAGTCATCTGAGGAAGAGGGGCCTGACGTAACGATGAAGGCCAGCCAAAAATCTGAAGCGGATGAAGGTGCTCCAGATTAACCTTCATCACTCCAAGCTCGCCTCGGCGAATCTCTTAGTCCACCTTAAAATTGGTGGATTCGACGTAGCCCTCATTCAAGAACCCTGGGTATGTGGTGGCAGGGTTTGCGGATTGAGGGCAGAGGGTTACAAGACGCTGGTAGCCAGTAATGAAGGTATGCCTAGAACATGCATTGTAGCTAAAAACACTATTAATATTTTCTTGCTTCACAGATACTGCGATAGAGATGTGGTTGCAGCCAGCCTCGAGTCAGGCAAGGATACGTACTGGTTGGTAGCAGCCTACTTCCCGCACGATGGAAGTCCGCCTCCAGACAATGTCAGGAAATTGGTGGATGACGCCAGTGACATCCGTCGAGGGTTCATTATATCGGCCGACGCTAACGCACATAACTCCGTGTGGGGCAGCACGGATACCAACGAAAGGGGTGAGTTACTTTTTGATTATCTATTAAGTACCAACCTGTGTATATGCAATAGGGGGGAAGAACCCACCTTTATTACAAAAAACAGAAGTGAAGTTCTGGACATAACATTAGTCTCAGAACATATATTCGACAAGATAGGTGGCTGGAGAGTGTCAAAAGAGCATTCCTACTCCGACCACCGATACATTGAGTATAATTTACATAATACGTCTTCAAAAATAATACCCCCGGCTAACATTCGAAAGACAAACTGGGGAGCATACAAAAGGGCTTTAGCAAAACATTTGCCATCAGGCCCTATAGATAAACCAAAATCGACAGCTGATCTTGATAAACTAGTCGATGTAGTAACCAAAGCAATGAATTGCTCTCTTGCTTCCTCTTGTCCTAAGAGGACTACAAGGGGGAAGCCAAAACCAAAGTGGTGGTCCGCCGTATTGGATGGACTGAGGACTGAATCTAGAAGGCTCTTTAACGCAGCTAAGCGCTCGAGAGCTGAGCTTGACTGGGCAGCCTATAAGGTATCCCTTAAAAATTTCAAAACTGAAACCAGGAAAGCCAAAAGATCCTCTTGGAAACGATTCTGTGAAGGAATCGAAGAAATCTCAGAGGCTTCTAGACTGCGCAAGATTCTCGCTAGCACACCATGCACACCCGGCTATCTCAAAAGGTCGAACGAAACATGGACAATGTCAGGTGAGGAGTCTCTTAACCTCCTACTAGATACGCACTTCCCTGGTAGTAGTGCGCCTCCTGGTGCACAACTGCCTAGTACTAGTCGTTCTACGCAGGACACCGAAGGCATAGTCTCCGACAGGAAACTAAAATGGGCGATAAACAGCTTCAAGCCCTATAAATCACCAGGGCCTGATGGTGTTTACCCTGTAGAAATAAAAGAAGCTTCGAAATATATTTTGCCTTGGCTTCGTATTATCTTTAATGGCTGCATAAGCCTCACTTATATTCCCAATGCTTGGAATAAGGCCAGAGTGGTCTTCATACCCAAAGCAGGGAAGACATCACATACCACCCCCAAAGATTTCAGACCTATAAGTCTAACGTCATTTCTGTTGAAGACGTTAGAACGGTTACTAGATCTATATTTACGGAGCAGTATCGACCCTGCTCTCTTATCGGCATCACAGCATGCATATAGCAAGGGAAGGTCCGTGGAAACGGCTTTACACTCATTGGTCGGTACCATCGAAAGATCCTTCCTGCATAATGAATTCACTCTAGTTGCTTTCGTAGACATAGAGGGAGCATTTAATAATGTCACGCCACAATCTATACGACTAGAGTTGCGTAGGCTAGGCGTGAACAAAAGCATTACTGATCTTATAGATGAGCTGCTCAACTGTCGAGTAATCTTATCAGACCTAGGTGCGTACAGCGCTGTAAGATCGGTGACAAGAGGTACGCCACAGGGTGGTGTGCTATCTCCACTCCTCTGGAATCTGGTAGTGAACAATGTGCTGCTGTCTCTAGAGAGGGAGGGCTGTGTTGTGGCAGCATACGCCGATGACCTAGCAATCGCAGTCAGAGGCAAATTTCCCACTACCATACGCGACGTCATGCAAAGAGCTCTTTGCAAACTCGAGCAATGGGCCAAATCCTGTGGTCTTGGAGTAAATCCGGCCAAAACAGACTTGGTCCTTTTCACAAGGAAACATAGAATTCCGTCTCTCACACCAATCATGCTTAATGGGTCTGCATTGTCCGTATCGGAAAATGCAAAATATCTAGGACTCATTCTTGATAGGAAACTTAGCTGGAAACTTAATATTCTTGAGCGTACGAAGAAAGCGACAGTTGCGCTGTACACTTGCAAAAAAGCTATAGGGAAAAGATGGGGGTTTTCCCCAAATATCGTTCACTGGCTGTATAAAGGGGTCATTAGACCTATACTTCTATATGGAGCATCGATATGGTGGCCTGCTTTGGACAAGGTCACATATTTAAACCAGCTCCAAAAAGTCCAAAGAATGGCATCTATTTGCATCAGTGGTGCTCTGAGAACAACACCGACTGCGGCTTTAGAGACCTTATTACACCTTCTACCGCTTGACTTGGTTGCTAGGCAACAGGCAGCTTGTTCGGCGGTCAGACTTAGGGAAACTGGAGTATGGAAAAGCCTGGGTTCAGGACACGCATCTATACTCTACAAATTCAACTTCATTCCACCAAGGACTGATTATTGTAAACCACTGCTTTCCTTTGATGGAAACTACGGTACGCTTATTCCGCCTAGAACATACTGGAATAAAGGTGCGCCGTGGAAACCGGGGTGTCTTTATTTCTATACAGATGGGTCAAAATTAAATGGCAAGGTCGGGTACGGGGTCTACTCAAAAGAATTAGGGGTATCCTTAGTTCGTAGGCTGCCGGATCACTGTAGTGTTTACCAAGCCGAAATGATGGCGATTAAAGAAGTTGCAACCTGGCTCTCAGAGAACGTCATCTCTAAACGAGAAATACATATTTTCTCGGACAGCCAAGCAGCGATCAAATCGATTGAGCAGGTATCCATCAACTCTAAAGTAGCCAGAGAATGCCGTGCTGCATTAGGCGAAATGTCAAAGTTCTTTGACATCAGCTTAATCTGGGTACCTGGGCATAAGGGCATACGTGGAAATGAAAAAGCAGACGAGCTTGCTAGGAAAGGTACATCGGTGACTCTAATGGGTCGAAACTCGCCGAGCATCCCGATGGCAACTGTCAAAATGCTACTTAATGAGTACACCACATCTAAAGCCAACTCAAGATGGGCTGAACTCTCAACATGCAGAACAACAAGGCTTATCTGGCCGACTCTAAACCCAAAGCGATCGAGAGTCCTTCTCTCGTTGGGAAGATCAGAGGTGGCTACGTTAGTGGCTGTTACCACAGGGCACTGCCTAATAGGCAGACATGCCTCCAGATTGGGAGTCATCACTAATGACTTCTGCAGAAGCTGCAGGGACGAGGAGGAGGAGGAAACTATCTCCCACCTTCTATGTTCCTGTCCCGCGCTTGCGAGAAGAAGGCATAAACATTTGGGGTCATTCTTCTTTTCGGAGCTTGACGACCTGTCGGAGACAAGCGTCAAACGTCTAACAAGCTTTATTAAGAGCTCAATGTGGTTCCACTCGGACTGAAGGCCAAGTGTGCAGCGGTATCACAACGGACCTCACTGGTCTAAGTGAGCTGTGGTACGTGCGTTTTGGTTTTTTTAAGCACGTACAGCGGCTGCCGCCTCAACCTAACCTAACCTAAAAGATAACATTTTATTCTTTCATAATCGGCGTTGAGGTAATCGTACGCAATGGTGTTATTATAAGACTGGGTAAAGTTGATGTTATTAGCAGAGAAAACAACTTTTAAGGCTGTATGATGAACAGTGTTGGTTAATAAATTTTCTGCTCCCATGCATGAACTAACCTTCACTTCTTCATACGAGTTAGTAAAAATTAGGTCCAACCATCTGCCATTCTGATTTTGTACAGAAGAGACTTGCTGCAAGTCACTGCCATAAAAGGTGCTAAGTAAGTTGAAGTCTATGGCATTAGAAAGATTTACAGGAACAAGAAAGTTGTCGTTTTCGTCGGTGACAAAAGATATATTTGGGCGATTGAAGTCACCAAGAATAACAACTTTATCTTCCTCTTTTAGGGAGGAGGTAAAGGTGGTCAGTGTTTCACATAGCTCGTTGTATGTTGTTTCACTTGAGCCGGGAGGAATGTAAACGACGCCTATGTACACATTGAGACTTTTACCTGAACAAACTCTAATAATTCGGTGATCGAACAGTTTATGGTTAGGTGTGTCTATTAGCTCACTTAAAAGGGAATTGTGAGATGCTACAAGGACACCACCTCCTCGAGAAAGACCTGTTGAGGAGTAGTCCCGATCCTTCCTGAAGACAGTCCAATTGCTATCAAGAATTTCCTCATTATTAAAGGTTTCGTTTAGCCATGTCTCAGTGAATACTAGGACATTGAAGTATTAATTAAATACAAATATTAATTAAATAGTTTATAAAAAATAGTTTTTTTACATGAATTTTTAAAAAATCATTTAAAGTAACTTTTGTCGTTTCAGTTTTATTCTGAGTTCATGTCTTTTACTTTATTTTAGCAATGCTTTTATCTGTAAAAAATTGGTAACGCAACATATTATATAACGGTGCTATATAAAAATTGCATAGTAAGCATGCATCTAAAAAATAAAAATTAGTTTACGCCTTTATTTACTACATAATTGAATGCGGCCCTGTTTGAATGTTTTTGTGTTTGTGTCAACTTCACTGTGTTTGTAAAATACTTCATTTCACTTCAACTACACCGCTTCCTTATATTTTACTTCTATGTTCATGCTTCAGATCGTGTTTCAGATTTTTTCTTGTTTATGTAAATGTGGCTATGTTTGTGTGTCTATGCAGAATTTATTTTGTTATTTACTTAACGTTGTCGTAATGCTTTATAAGTTGCTTTATTTTTGTTGTTGCTATGATTTTATTATGCTTTAGAACAGAGATGCTTACGCCTTATGCACTTGTGCACATTTGTTTTTGTAAAAGCACTTAGGCATACGCCAAGAATGATACAAACAATAGGGGTATTCACGATTCAGTGCACTTTCCTGTGCAGTTGAGGACTTGTGCACTTTACAAAAACAAATTGTACGTACGTCAAAAATCTGCACAAGTGCTTTTCTACTATTACCTTCAACTTGAGGACTTGAGGACTTGAGCAATTGTGCACTTGTGTGCATTGAAAAATGTTGACAGCTTTGAATTGGTGATGATGGTGTGTTCACGTAAACCTAACTGCACAACTGCACAAGTCCTCAACTGCACAGGCAAGTGCACTGAATCGTGAATACCCCTAATATTCGATGTTCCGCACTCCCGTTATCTAATGCAGGGATTGCCAAAAAATTTTTTTTAAGAGTGCAACAACAATTAAAACAAGAATCAACAAATTGTTGGTTACGTTGTTCAATTAGGAATTATTAATATAATAAACACACATAAAAGCAACAACACATATGCTGGTAGCGACGAAACACTACTCAAAATTACCAACAAGAAACCTTCAGTATAGTTAGAATTTTGCACGGTCGCATGCACTGCTTTTACCAACATGCAGTGATGTTCCTCGACGCGTCGTCTTTAATTGTCGACTTTTTGGTGTCGACAATGCAGAATGTGTCGACAATGTAGACAATGTCGAGAATTATGTAAACAATGTCAACAAAATGCAACACTGAAAAAATGCAAGTTCCATTTAGATTATGCTGATTCTTAAAACGTTTTGAAAAGTCGTTTAATTAACACAAAGTAACAAATTTTACAATTAAACAAACAAAAGCCATGCCCAGAAGGCGTAAAAATAAGGAATACTTCGAACTTGGACTCAATTTAATTAAATATTACAATAAACATGCAGCCTTTTACATTAATTATCTACACGTCGTTAAAAGCAATTGTCTACACGACATTGTCGACACCGTCGACAATAGTATTGTCGACATCATGTTCTCTACGCCGCACATCACTGCCAACATGGAAACAACACCAACAATACCAACAATGATTTATTTTTCACTTATAACTTTAAGTCTGAAGCAAAATGCGTAATATGCTATCAAATAATTAAGACAAACAGAAAATATCATATTGAAAGGTATTTTAAGAAATTTCATGCAGATAACGTTGCTTATAAGAGAATCAAGAGAACAAGCATTTTCGGAGCTCAAAAAATCTGTTTTTGGTTCATGATGCTTTACATATCCTGGAGTACATGGGAAGTAATGTTGAGGAAATAAACATGCAACGTCTTAAATATCAGTTAAATGCTACTACCTATCATCTTAACTACAAAAGCATCTTATGTTGTAAGTTTAAATATTGCTCAGAACTTTAAACCGTTTTCTGATGGTGTTTTTATTAAAAAAGTTTGCAAGGAAAATTTTTGGCAGAATCAATTGAAACAGTTCCTTTGTCACGAAACACAGTGACCTAAAGAATTGAAGAGCTTAACAAGTATGTGGATTCGCTTTTAAAAACAAAATTAAGGCTCTGTACATACTTCTTTATTGCATTGGACGAATCATGCAATATTTCTGATATAAGTCAACTAATACTAGCAGACAGAATGGTTGACGATAGTTTGTGGAAACACAAGAGACATAGACATGTTTGATGCGGTAAACGGAAGGTTGGAAATTAAAACCGAATCAACAAGGATAACATCTGTGATGGTGCACCTGCAATGTTAGGAAAAAAGGATGGCTTTGTTGGGCAGTTAATTAAAAATGGGATTCAGGCTATTTCGTTCCGTGTGTGATTCATCAAGAGTCATTGCCTGCATTCAGCGGAAAGAACTGTTCCACAACTTTCGGGCTGAATGGTATGCTCTCACAGAACATGTTCCTTGAGATGTCACAATTTATATAGCGAAAATATTTTATGCTACTTCGCTACTTGAGCACTTTTTCGGCTAGAATGCGGCCATTGTGTGCAAAATGGACGAATAGTGCTCACACAATGAATGTTGAAGTCAAAATAGCCCAGCGGAAAAATAAAAAGCGCTTGTAGAAGCACCGCATTTTATGCGCAGTTTTGGTACGCTTTAAGGACGCGCTCTTCAGACTTCAGAGTTTTTGAGCGCATATTTTTATCTACATTTTTTTCATTCAAAATCAAGGAAGAAAATAGCACAGTGTTAAGACATTCGACTCTAAGCTACGCAGTCCGAGTTCAATCCCAGACTATGCAAAGCAGTTTTTTTTTATCTTTAATGTTGTTTTCGAATTTAACTGCATCCTCAAAGCTTACCAAAGATGCAGTAAAAATGCGCCTACTTTTGCGGACACGTAGCTTCATCAAAAAAGATGCGCCGCTTGCTTAAAAAACAGCGCATCATCATTAGTGTTTCAGCGCTACTTTTACCCGCTGGGAGTAAATAAAGTCAGAGGTGGACACAATTCATTAACTCTTCGCAAGTTAAAAAAATCAAGAGTCATTAGGGGCTTTCAGACCAGCGTACATGTGCGATGACTTGGGCATGCTCGACGACATGTACGATCATTCGAAAGCAAATGAGACCGTCGGACCGACATGTCGGACGAAAATCAAAAATTTTTGATTTTTCTGCCGGTCGGACCGACATGTACGATGTTATGAACGCAAGTCGGTCCGACTCGCTGCATTTTTTCATTTCATTAAAAGCGGCAGCGGGTGAACAGCAACGAAGCGGAAAAAATATTACAGAAAATTAATATGAAAAACGTTTGAAACATTTTATAATTGTTTATAATTAATTAAAATTGATAAACAATTCTTTAAATATGGAAAATGACTGCTAAATCATAAGGTCATCAAAACATTGTTCAGCCATTACGCCGATGTGCTCTATTTGAGAGCCAGCAATGAAATGAAGTCGTCGCACATGTACGATTGTTTGAAAGCTCAACAAAATAGTCCCGTTAGTTTGTCGTCGTACATGTCAGCGTACAAGTACGTTCGTCTGAAACCCCCTATTAGGGGGTTTCGGATGATCCGACATGTCGGACAGATATGGCATGCTTGATCATTCGAACAAGTCGGATCATTCGAAAGCAAATAAGACAGTCGGACCGACATGTCGGACGAAAATCAAAAAGTTTTGATTTTTCTGCCGGTCGGACCGACTTGTTCGGCATGTGAACGCAAGTCGGTCCGACTTGCTGCATTTTTTCATTTCAATAAAAGCGTCAGCGGGTAAACACCGACGAAGCGGAAAAATAAAGGGTGATCTTTTAAGAGCTTGATAATTTTTTTTTAAAAAAAACGCATAAAATTTGCAAAATCTCATCGGTTCTTTATTTGAAACGTTAGATTGGTCCATGATATTTACTTTTTGAAGATAATTTCATTTAAATGTTGACCGCGGCTGCGTCTTAGGTGGTCCATTCGGAAAGTCCAATTTTGGGCAACTTTTTCGAGCATTTCGGCCGGAATAGCCCGAATTTCTTCGGAAATGTTGTCTTCTAAAGCTGGAATAGTTGCTGGCTTATTTCTGTAGACTTTAGACTTGACGTAGCCCCACAAAAAATAGTCTAAAGGCGTCAAATCGCATGATCTTGGTGGCCAACTTACCGGTCCATTTCTTGAGATTAATTGTTCTCCGAAGTTTTCCCTCAAAATGGCCATAGAATCGCGAGCTGTGTAGCATGTAGCGCCATCTTGTTGAAACCACATGTCAACCAAGTTCAGTTCTTCCATTTTTGGCAACAAAAAGTTTGTTAGCATCGAACGATAGCGATCGCCATTCACCGTAACGTTGCGTCCAACAGCATCTTTGAAAAAATACGGTCCAATGATTCCACCAGCGTACAAACCACACCAAACAGTGCATTTTTCGGGATGCATGGCCAGTTCTTGAACGGCTTCTGGTTGCTCTTCACTCCAAATGCGGCAATTTTGCTTATTTACGTAGCCATTCAACCAGAAATGAGCCTCATCGCTGAACAAAATTTGTCGATAAAAAAGCGGATTTTCTGCCAACTTTTCTAGGGCCCATTCACTGAAAATTCGACGTTGTGGCAGATCGTTCGGCTTCAGTTCTTGCACGAGCTGTATTTTATACGGTTTTACACCAAGATCTTTGCGTAAAACCTTCCATGTGGTCGAATAACACAAACCCAATTGCTGCGAACGGCGACGAATCGACATTTCACGGTCTTCAGCAACACTCTCAGAAACAGACGAAATATTCTCTTCTGTACGCACTGTACGCATTCGTGTGGTTGGTTTAATGTCCAATAAAGTAAACTGAGTGCGAAACTTGGTCACAATCGCATTAATTGTTTGCTCACTTGGTCGATTATGTAGACCATAAATCGGACGTAAAGCGCGAAACACATTTCGAACCGAACACTGATTTTGGTAATAAAATTCAATGATTTGCAAGCGTTGCTCGTTAGTAAGTCTATTCATGATGAAATGTCAAAGCATACTGAGCATCTTTCTCTTTGACACCATGTCTGAAATCCCACGTGATCTGTCAAATACTAATGCATGAAAATCATAACCTCAAAAAAATCACCCTTTATTATAGAAAATTAATATGAACAACGTTAGAAACATTGAATTATAGATATAACTAATTTAAATTAATTTAAATTTCCATAAAGTATGGAAAATTACTGGTCAATTATAAGGGCATCTAAAAATTGCTTAAGGCCGCTTTACATTGTCCTACTGTGTGTTACCACATGTGAGATAGAAAGTATAATTGAATTTCATCATGCTGTAATTTTTAATTTTTGTATGAAGAAATTAATTTTTCGCTTTTAGACTATCTCACAGAGTCGCACCGCATTTTTATACTTTACACTATACTAAAACGTGAAAATTTGAGTAATGAATCGGTTTTTAATCAATTTAAAGCCCCTACAAAGTTCAATAAGCTGTAAAACTGATTCCTTCTGTTATTCCATTTGAAATTACATTACGAGCTTAAAATTTTCTCACCTAAATAATAAATTTCAAGTAAGTTTATGGTAAAATGCATCTCTGGTGGGATAGAATGTGTGATGAAATTAGAAACAAACCAAAAAATAAAATGTGGTACGACATGCCAAAAAAATCAGAACACACATTGCTTTCCGTTGTTTACACCATCTCACTTTCTATCACACATGAAAATTTTGACATGTGTTAACACACAGTGGGATAATGTAAAGCGGCCTTTTGCTATTATGCCGATGTTTTCTGTTTGAGAGCCTGCAATGGAATAAAGTCGTCGTACATGTCGGACTGTTCGAAAGCTTAAAAAAATTTACTCTGTTAATTTGTCGTCGGACATGTCGGATGGTAAGTCGGATGATCCGAAACCCCCTATTGTGTGCAAAATGGACGAATAGTGTTCACACAATGAATGTTGAAGTCAAAATAGTAAATAAAGTCAGGGGTGGACACCATTCATTAACTCTTCGCAAGTTAAAAAAATTTATTGAGGAATGCGAAAATCAATATGGAGATCTACTTATGTTTACCGAGGTCATATGATTAAGTAGAGGAAAATGTCTTGAGCGTTTCTTTAAATTGCGGAAGGAAATTGTTGAGTTTATAGAATTGGAATTTAAAAATGTTGTAATTTTAAACGAAATTAAATCTCAAGAATTTAACATCAATCTTGCATTCTTGACCGACTAATCGATACACTTCAATTGCCTTAATATTCCCTTCTAGGCAAAAATAAATGTATTTTTGATTTAATAGGTTTCCTTAAAAAGATAAACATTTTTGTACATGACTCAGATATACAAAAAATGTCCCACTTTTCATGTTTACAAACCATATGAAATAAGTTCAAAATAACAACTTTTGATTTTTCGAAATATATTACCCATTTTGATGATTTAAAAAAAAAAATTTGAAAAAAGAGGAGCTATGTGACTAGCAATGCGAATCTGAACTTAAAATATAAAATTTAAAGGGCATTGACTTTTGGAAATCTTTAAAATCAGAGAAATTTAAAGTTTGTATTCCATGTTTGGTAGCAAATATATTTGAGAAAGTGCTTTTTGAAATTTAAAATTATTATAAAAAACAATCACAAAAACAGAATAAGTAATGAACATTTCGAGGCTTTGTTAAAATTGTCTACAATTGACGTTGACGTTAATTTAAATAATTCACTGGAAGGATCATGGGAGATTTAAAGGAAATTGGAAAGTTTTGGAATTTTTTGAAGCGAAATGCTTGAAGAATTTTTGTCAGTAACTGCTTTTGTAGGTGTGGTTGTTGCTGTTGTTGTTGTTATTATTAATATCTATTTTAAGTTTACATCAGTGCCTGTCAAAAATAAAAAAAAACAGATGCGTCGCTGGACACACGAGAAGAGCGAAGCTTTTTCGCAGTTTTATACGTTTCATAATTTAATGGTTTTTTAATAAAAAAATTTTTAAATTGAAAAATTTTAAATACCTAATGTTAGCTAAAAAAATAATTTCCCACCAGTAAATTTTATTACCTTACATTATTATTTTACATTAAGGGTTTTCACGAGGCCCAGAGTAAAAAAGTAAAATTTATAATTTTACTCAAGTCTCGTGAACGCAACAAAGTAGTAACATATATTTTGAAAGGGGTATGTCAAAAAAATTTTTTAAATTGTTTGAAATGCCGAAAACTAGTGAAAAAAGCAAAATTGTAAATTTTGTAATTCAAAATGCGCTTTACAATATAGAATTAGTCGAAGGTAAGTACAAATGACGTCTTTTATATAGTTTAACTTTTTATAGTTTAAATGTATAATCTGCAGATACTGAAAGTGACTATGACGAAGCTGTGGACGAGATTTTAGATGAGATGCCTAAGGATTTATTAGTGGTGCTATCACATCGTCGAGGAATTAACCAACCTGTTCCAAAAACTGCTGATTGGCGCACTAATATTTTATTTGCCATCGATGAAGAACGATTCCGTCTTATGTTGCGTCTAAATAGAGATCAATTCAAAACTCTTCTTGCCAGAATTGAAAATGACCGAAATTTTACGGGTCCAAATTCCTTTTTGCAATTTCCCGTTGATCTTCAATTGTCCATTGTATTGTTTCGCTTAGGGTCATCTGGAGAAGGAGCATCAATTGGAAAAATTGCGGCATTATTTGGGATTGGTGATGGCGGAACCATCGACAAAATTACGCACCGAGTATTTGGTGCTCTTTTACGCTTACTACCACAATATCTTAAATGGCCTAACGCAACAGAACGTGCAGATATTATACAAGAAACCTTCGAGGAGCTGCCTCACTGTATTGGGTACATTGATTGTACTGAGGTTAAGTTAGCGGAGCAGCCTGTTGACAATCCAAAAGTATATTTCTCCCGCAAGCACTTATATTCTGTTAAGCTTCAAGTCATTGTTGATTATCGTCTTCGCATAAGAGATGCTTTTGTTGGTAGTCCGGGAAGTTACCATGATGCCAAAATGTTTAAAAATAGCAATGTGTTTAAATATAAGCAGCATTTCTTTTTTCAAATGGAATGGATTGCGGGAGACTTTGCATACCCATTGTTAAACAATCTTATTACACCATACAAAAGCAACTCCCAGCTTATGAATCAACAAAGTAGTGCACAATTTAACAAACGCCATAGTCAATATCGAGTACGGGTCGAACACGCAATCGGTATTCTTAAGGAAAAATTTTCAAGTTTAAAAGAGCTACGACTGCAATTTAGGAATTTAGGATATTAGTTTGCTGTATGTAACACAAAATTTTTTTGGAAGACACAGATATTGCTGCTGATTTTAGCACAATGATTACAATTGAAGAAAACAATACAGGATTACTTTCCGATAATTCTGATGCAGAGAACAAACGACAAGCCTTGTACCATTTAATGTTTGATTAGAAATATGTACTTTTAATTAGTTATTTCTTTAATAATAAATTTTTTAACATTAGTTAAATCTTATTTAAATTATACATAGCTATTTCCTTCTTCTGTTCTACTTCTTTTGATTTTAAGTCTTATTCTTTCTCTTTTAAAGCTAGCTTTCTCTCTCCCAATTCAAGTATTTTATCAAATTTTTCTTTTTCAAAAAGCAGTTTAGATTTCCGAAATTCGTCACGTTTCTCTTCCATTTTCAATAGAGCTGACAATGATGATTTGGACGCATATTTGATTACATGTTGACGTCGTGATGGTCCCAGAGTTGGTATTGAATCTTCAAGTGTGCCTTCATTTGGAAGCGTTTCCGAAGAAAGGAACGGAACACCTTCTTCATCTATAACCGCAGCCCACATTTCCTCACCTGGTATGGCTGACGACTCAATAGTCACAACATTAGCTTCTTTCTCCGCATGAAATATTGTTGACAATTTGTCGTAGTGCGGGCACATTTTTGTAATTTTCGCTGCAAATGATATAAGAATATTTATACATTTTTATAATATAATTAATTTACGTAAATTGGGAATTGCCTTTGACCGTTATCATGCCC
The DNA here is from genome assembly GCA_963920525.1 of Dichetophora obliterata. Taxonomy (NCBI): domain Eukaryota; kingdom Metazoa; phylum Arthropoda; class Insecta; order Diptera; family Sciomyzidae; genus Dichetophora; species Dichetophora obliterata. The sequence continues at coordinate 154,171,084 of OY986436.1, read as the reverse complement.
TCGCCGTCCTGGATTCCAGCTCCGGTTGTTTTGCTCCAATCCTTTGCTTTTGTGTTGGTTTTCCGCAAGTAACGCATTTTAAATTTAAGCAAATCCTAAGATGCGTCGATGTCTAAAACTGCAAGCAACCGTTTGTAATAAATTTGTGCTGTCGGTTTCTAAATATTTACTTTATAACATAATTAAAAGTAACCTAAAGCAGAAGTATTTTACCTCAAAACTCCCGGGGCCGTGGTCTATTATATAGTCCAATATATTGCCAATTTCGTCGTCGGACCACTTTCGTACTGGCCTTTCGCGCTTCCTTTTTTCAGATACGGATATTAAATGCAAAATTAATGTTGTTAATTAATTAAGTTAAATTAATATGCAGAACAAATACTTACTTTTGAATTACTTACTTTTGAAATTTTCAATTTTGATTTCCTTAAATTATATTCACAGCTGTTTTGTGTTTACATGCACAGTAGTTCATTCTTTGAAATTTGTGCACGCATACAACAACGAAATACACGACATCATATGTTTTTTGTATAACGTCCCTGTGATTGACCTGCTTGCCAGATAAAAAACAAGCTCTCATATTATTACACTAGAGTAAAAAAAATATTAAAGACCATTGTTGAGGTTGAGTAAAAGTGCAAATCTTCATTGAAAGCATTTTGTTGTTGGAAAGCATTTTTATTTTACACTTTAATTTTTTACTCTTATACTCTGGGCCTCGTGAAAACCCTTAATGGTCTTTAATATTTTTTTACTCTAGTGTAATAATATGAGAGCTTGTTTTTTATCTGGCAACATTATCGCGAGCAGGTCAATCACAGGGACGTAATACAAAAAACATATGATGTCGCGTATTTCGTTGTTGTATGCGTGCACAAATTTCAAAGAATGAACTACTGTGCATGTAAACACAAAACAGCTGTGAATATAATTTAAGGAAATCAAAATTGAAAATTTATTTCAAAAGTAAGTATTTGTTCTGCATATTAATTTAACTTAATTAATTAACAACATTAATTTTGCATTTAATGTCCGTATCTGAAAAAAGGAAGCGCGAAAGGCCAGCACGAAAGTGGTCCGACGACGAAATTGGCAATATATTGGACTATATAATAGACCACGGCCCCGGGAGTTTTGAGGTAAAATACTTCTGCTTTAGGTTACTTTTAATTATGTTATAAAGTAAATATTTAGAAACCGACAGCACAAATTTATTACAAACGGTTGCTTGAAGTTTTGGACATCGACGCGTCTTAGGATTTGCTTAAATTTAAAATGCGTTACTTGCGGAAAACCTACACAAAAGCAAAGGATTGGAGCAAAACAACCGGAGCTGGAATCCAGGACGGCGAGGGCATGATAACGGTCAAAGGCAATTCCCAATTTACGTAAATTAATTATATTATAAAAATGTATAAATATTCTTATATCATTTGCAGCGAAAATTACAAAAATGTGCCCGCACTACGACAAATTGTCAACAATATTTCATGCGGAGAAAGAAGCTAATGTTGTGACTATTGAGTCGTCAGCCATACCAGGTGAGGAAATGTGGGCTGCGGTTATAGATGAAGAAGGTGTTCCGTTCCTTTCTTCGGAAACGCTTCCAAATGAAGGCACACTTGAAGATTCAATACCAACTCTGGGACCATCACGACGTCAAAATGTAATCATATATGCGTCCAAATCATCATTGTCAGCTCTATTGAAAATGGAAGAGAAACGTGACGAATTTCGGAAATCTAAACTGCTTTTTGAAAAAGAAAAATTTGATAAAATACTTGAATTGGGAGAGAGAAAGCTAGCTTTAAAAGAGAAAGAATAAGAATTAAAATCAAAAGAAGTAGAACAGAAGAAGGAAATAACTATGTATAATTTAAATAAGATTTAACTAATGTTAAAAAATTTATTATTAAAGAAATAACTAATTAAAAGTACATATTTCTAATCAAACATTAAATGGTACAAGGCTTGTCGTTTGTTCTCTGCATCAGAATTATCGGAAAGTAATCCTGTATTGTTTTCTTCAATTGTAATCATTGTGCTAAAATCAGCAGAAATATCTTTGTCTTCCAAAAAAATTTTGTGTAACATACAGCAAACTAATATCCACTCACAACATAAGTTTTGACTTTCTTTGTTCCTAAATCGCAGTCGTAGCTCTTTTAAACTTGAAAATATTTCCTTAAGAATACCGATTGCGTGTTCGACCCGTACTCGATATTGACTATGGCGTTTGTTAAATTGTGCACTACTTTGTTGATTCATAAGCTGGGAGTTGCTTTTGTATGGTGTAATAAGATTGTTTAACAATGGGTATGCAAAGTCTCCCGCAATCCATTCCATTTGAAAAAAGAAATGCTGCTTATATTTAAACACATTGCTATTTTTAAACATTTTGGCATCATGGTAACTTCCCGGACTACCAACAAAAGCATCTCTTATGCGAAGACGATAATCAACAATGACTTCTGGATTGTCAACAGGCTGCTCCGCTAACTTAACCTCAGTACAATCAATGTACCCAATACAATGAGGCAGCTCCTCGAAGGTTTCTTGTACAATATCTGCACGTTCTGTTGCGTTAGGCCATTTAAGATATTGTGGCAGTAAGCGTAAAAGAGCACCAAATACTCGGTGCGTAATTTTGTCGATGGTTCCGCCATCACCAATCCCAAATAATGCCGCAACTTTTCCAATTGATGCTCCTTCTCCAGATGACCCTAAGCGAAACAATACAATGGACAATTGAAGATCAACGGGAAATTGCAAAAAGGAATTTGGACCCGTAAAATTTCGGTCATTTTCAATTCTGACAAGAAGAGTTTTGAATTGATCTCTATTTAGACGCAACATAAGACGGAATCGTTCTTCATCGATGGCAAATAAAATATTAGTGCGCCAATCAGCAGTTTTTGGAACAGGTTGGTTAATTCCTCGACGATGTGATAGCACCACTAATAAATCCTCATGCATCTCATCTAAAATCTCGTCCACAGCTTCGTCATAGTCACTTTCAGTATCTGCGGATTATAAATTTAAACTGATGAATATAAAAGACGTCATTTGTACTTACCTTCGACTAATTCTATATTGTAAAGCGCATTTTAAATTACAAAATTTACAATTTTGCTTTTTTCACTAGTTTTCGGCATTTGAAACAATTTAAATAATTTTTTTGACATACCCCTTTCAAAATATTTGTTACTACTTTGTTGCGTTCACGAGACTTGAAGCAAATATTACATCAATAGTTGTCCTTATCTTGTTGTGCAAATATTTGAATCGCTTGTCATTCGCAAATTATATTTATCAAAACAGCATTGTTTAAGGCTTAGAATTTTTATTAAAATGATTTTTTTATATTTCAAAAGTATAGTCTTTCTGACGTTAATGTCCAATTATTATAGAAGTAACGTAATGTGATCTAATGTCAGTTGAGCAGTGCGTTCTTTCTCTTATTGTTTGAAACAATGCTTTCTTAAGGCCCAGTTATAATAGACGTAATGTAAAGTAACGTAATGTTGTCAACTGTCATCGTGACGGGACGTAATGTAAGAAAACGTTGTAGCAATTATAATAGGCAGTAGCCAGGCAGTTGTTTGTCGTAAATAATGTTATAACGTTTAACGTTATAACGTTATAACGTTATAACGTTCCTGTACAAATACAATTAAATCTTCAACATCCATAGCTGTGGATACATAAAACTATCACATTAATAACGAAAACTCAACAAAAAGCGTAGCTCAACAATATAAAATAGCGCAATAATCGAATCTAACCTCAATGTTTAGTTGTTCTTTGAACATACGTAATGTAAAGTAACGTAGACGGACGGAAGTAACGGATCTTTACGTCCCGTTACATTACGTTACTTCTATTATAATCACTTGTATTAGAAAAGTATTGATTGAAACAGTAAGTGACAGAACACACTGCTGCAGTGACATTTCACTACATTACGTTACGTCTATTATAAGTGGGCCTTTATACAAGTGGTGTTAATAAACGTAACGTGACGGGACGTATAGGTCCGTGGATTTTAGATTTCTACGTTACTTTACATTACGTCTTGTCAAAAAGCAACTGAATATTGTATTTTCACTTCTACAGCCGTTTTAGTAGGTGTCGATCCATAGTGTTTCGTTTACATTCACTCTCTTTATATGCATTTATCTCGAAACTACTTTTTTCGGCATGGTGTTGTAGAAAAAACAAAAACTATTTAGCCGAATTATCTGAAATTTAAAATTGCTTTTTATAACAACGGTGGCTATCGTTGGAACTAGAATCAAAGTTTTAATTAAAAAACATTGTATATTTTACACTTAATAAGCGGTAGAAAACATTCTGCTTTAAGAACTTAATTTTCAAAAGTGCGTCATTCTGTAAATTTTATATATATTTTTTCTAGTGCCAGCCATAGCTGCACTTATAGTGATTAACAATATTCTAGGTTTTTATTTTTCAGATAAATAGAACAGTCAAAATCTACAACACCGCCCATGCCACTTTTCCTTGAGAGCGTCTCATTGACCACCATTTTGAACAAGATCAACAATTTTTTAAATAAAAAATTTTTTTTTGTGACGAATGAGAGTTACAATACACCTTAAAAGTTTAAATATCGTTGTTCAATATTTTAACTTTTTAAAAAAATTCTAAAAATACCTTAAATTTTCGAGCGCTAGACCACCTTGCCTTAAGTGCCTATGAACATTAATGTCTGAATTCGCAATTAAAATCCACCCGTTCAATGGAACCTTGCTGCTTTTGTTGTTTGGATAGCTAATGCAAAATGCTTTTTACTACGTTTCCATGGCGAGTTGATCCTAGATTTGGTTTTCTTCAAGTTGACAGAATGGCGTTTCTAGTTCATTAGTGCTTTGAGTCGAGTTAGACTTCTGCCATTCTACTCGCCATTTTTTCTTAGTATAAATGTGTGCGTTCAGAAGGTGCAAAATTTACTAAACATATTGAGTCTTTGATCAGTATTAGTTTCCGATACTTTGTGTGCCTGCTGAACGGATTGTTACATTTTATGTCGACGCAGTGGCAGAAATAAAATAAAATAACAAATAATCAAGAAAACAGTTGAGCAACTGTTTCATATTCCGAACGCATCCAATCTAACTCAGTTAAATCTAATAAGTTTCGCGGAGTTTCGTGAATTTAACGAAATTCAACTCAACTCGCGTTTCCATGGGAAGTTAGTCCCGAGTCAACCTCGATTTAACTCGCCATGGAAACGTAGTATTTGATCGATAATTGTGATCTGCTGCATTATAGCTTCACGCATTCACAATAGAATATGTAGGGCAGCTAATGAACAATCCCTTTAATAAGTTCCTGTCATCTACTGCAACCAAAGAAGTAAAATATAAGGAAGTGGTGTAATAGCAGAAAAGTGTGGTATTTTTTATATTGGTATTGGTTCACACAAATACAGAAACAATCACAAAGGGCCGTATTCGGTTGTATAGTAAAAGAAGGCCCAAACTGCTAAAGTTTGTTCTTATGCATTAAAATTTTAGGAACGTGTCAAGAATAGCAACAACTCTAATTATTTAAAAAATTTCAAGTCGCTTGCAATTGGCTTAAAAGTTATAGGCATCGAACGTTGGAAAAAGTGGACTAAAAATTTAGCTGATTTTTTAAGTTTTCCAACAAAACAAAACTTTATGGGTATCAAAAGAGAGATAATACAAGAATCTGTTCAAGATATCAATTATAAAAATACTTGCATTTAAGGTACAATTTTTTATTCACTGGCGAGATTTTTCCAAATTTAATAAAAATTACTAAATGTATTAATAGGAGGCCTTTGGCCGCTGCTTAGGGATTACAAACCTCAGTAAGTACAACACAGGTTTTGCTATCCACAGTACTTCTGGATGTAGTTATCTTTTTAATAATTCTGTTTTTAATATATTGCTTTCGTAAAAGGGAAACCACTAGTTTTTCAGACAAATTCAAATTATAAAAAAGTTATATCTCAAAAAGTTATGCATGGAATTTTATTTTTCACACCTCATTGAATAGATGCGCGCATTACCTTTGTTTTAATACTTATAAAGCTTAGTTTTGTTGAAAAACTAGAAAAACAGCAACATTTTTTGGTAATTTTTCTAATTTTGATAACCCAATAAATTCTTAACTTCAACTTTAATTACAAAATTAATTAGGTTAATTTTTTAAAATCCTTATTTTTTTGGGTGTTTCTGCCTAGTTGTTGAGTAGAAATCAGAAAAATTTAACAAACAGGTACTAAATCTGATTCACTATGCTGAAAACAAGAGCGCCCCAAAAATTTTTCTACTGTGAAAAATGACTGCGCCCCTGAAGAAGTGTTTGTGTTTTGACAGATGTGGTTTGATCAAACTGGCGCAAAATCAACGGGTCTAAATTGCATTTTTAAACCATTTTTAATTAGAAATATATACATTTCTAATACAAATAAGATAAAAAAATATCGTAAGAAACTTAATAAAGCACTTTTGTAAAAAGAAATGAAACCGTGTAGACATATTTACCTGTGGAACGAAAGCGGATTGTTTTTAAGTTTTCGGGAACTTTTACAACTCTTAACTGCACAACTCATGTTGCATTTATTTTTGTGATTTTTTTCTTTGATTTTGTTGCTTTTTAAGCAGTGAAAAATACTTAAAATTAAACTATTTTCAACTATTTTGCTGAGGAGTCTTCCAATCAATTGCCAGGGTTCTCAGAAATGTCAAAAAACACCCTCTTTCTCGATCGCACAATTTACGAATAGTGCGACAGCTCACGTACAGTGTATGTGTTAACAACACCATTTCCTTATATTTTACTTCTTTGACTGCAACATAGCTTCACTTAATATTGAATGAATCACATCATATCAAGAATGGTTGGATTGGAGTAGTGTTTAGTGTGTAGACCTCTCAATCGGAAGGCGCGAGTTCTCGATCCTCACGCTTGCAAAGAAATATTTTTAATTTTTTATATCCTCTTGTTGTAATAGACGCAAGTAAAAAAACAACAACAATTCTAAAAAAAGGTGTATGGAAAAAAGTGTCGTTTTTCAGATTTCACTCAAGCAAATCACCAAACGAGGCGTAAAAAGCTTCGCTTCAAAAATGAGGGTATGTTGGTGAGCAGAAAAAATTGTGCACTGAAAAAAAAGTCCATTCAAATTCACGCATTTCAAACTAAATTAAAAAATGTACTTTTTATTAGAATGTTTTTTTCCGTAACCAAGCCAAAACAATTTTAGAAATCGTCATATGTTATCTTGTTAAAAAAGTTCCGTCTTTTAAGAAACAACAACTTTATTAAATTTATTTTTTTTTTGTTTTTGGCATTTCTTTCAACAAAATTTTCTTTCATGTCAAAAATCCTATTCCTTAATAACATAAAACGCACTGGATAAAAAGCCCTTCTTTAGAATGTACATTAGAAAGAAAAGCAATATAAATATCAACTTGAAATAAAAAACTTTTGACAAATTTCAGACTTGAACCATCGTCCTCTCAGCTGGAGGTCTGGTATCTTACCCACTCGTCCACCTCAGTTGATAAGAAAATTCAGCTTATTTTGCATCATTACAAATGAAAGCAAGTTTTCGGGAGCGCGGGTTCGCAACCCAGCTCGGCCCAAGAAAAATTTTTTTTTTGTATTTTTTTAAAATCTAAATTTTTTTACAAATTTTTCTGTCCATTTAAAAATTTTTTTGGATTTTTTTTGTAAATTTCTTCATACAAAAATAATAGAAAAGACTTAGAAGTTTTCCATATAAAAGTTTTCATATAATGTGATATGCAATGTGTTAGATTTCGGAGACCTGGGTTCGCGTCCCAAGTCGGACAAAAAAATATTTTTTTTTGTTTTTTCTTAAAGATTTGATTTTTTTTAATTGATCTGATCATTTATAATTTTTTAAAAATTTTTAAAAAAATTTTTTTATATAAAATAACAGGAAAAGACTCCAAACCTTCAAAAGGTAGGCCTTACAGAAGCACTCATCAATGCAGCGATCATGGAAGGTATATTGACGCCAACAAGAGCACTACTAGCATGCATTCTTTTGCGTATCGCTAGCTAAAATGACCACTGGGTAAGAGCCCAGGATGATGGCCACTGCTGTACATACATACATATCGACTACAATAACAAAATAATATTGAATTGCATATAATTTTTAAAAAACATAAAAATTAACAAGAACAAAAAATTCTTCTCCAAAAAAACATTAATATTGTTTATTACTGTAAAATAAGGAATTGTACTTCAACATAACGATACTATTGAAACTGCATATTTATTGTTTTTCATTACAAATAACTTTGCAGAAAATCTCCCTAGGTGTTTTTTCCAGGGTACACACTGAATTATATTATTTTTTGTTTAATACTTAACATGTATTGGTGTTTGCACTTCCACAAGAAGCTTTTGGGCACCCCTGCTCTATATTGTGTTTCAGATTTTTCTTGTTTGGTTAAGCTGAGCTAGAATGAAAGATTTACAATTTCTATTATTTCTCCACTTAGCCAAATATGAAACACGTAAATGTCTTTATGGCTTAACAAATTATTTCAATAAGCGATATAGCGAATAAACATTTTATTTATTGATATGTAATATATTTTATCAATAATACATTACATATCGAAAGGTAGGAGGTGAAAGATGAGGTAAATTTTAGCAAAAAATCGTATGGGAGGGGGGGTCTATTTTCACACCCTTAGGAATTACGGGGTTAATTGTTATTTCATGACTTTTAGTCATACTATTGTTTCTTGAAGAAATACCAACTCATAGAAAACTTATTTTAAGAGCTCATTTTAAAGTCATTGAATTGGCCTTTCTAACGATGTATCAACAAAGCCACCAAACTTATCCATTACCGAGTTGTGCTCGTGTGGAGATGAAATAAACCCATTGAAACTACAAAATTTTAAGTTTGAGCACAATTTTCTCAAAATTTCGCTTAATAAATCAACATTTTTTTATATCAAATTTATGTTCTATTTAATTTTCTTTTCAACGACATCAAATTAATTAACATATCTTCAAAAACAACAAAGTAAGTTGTACTTAAAAAATTTTACCTCTAAACATTGCAAAACTGCATTTTATCATCTTTATTTTTAAAAATGGCTTAGAGTTGTACTATTTTCCTTGTTGTCATCCTTCTGAAATTTTCTTATAATAAACCAGTTGTAGTCTCCAATCATTGCTGCATCCTCTCAGTAACTACCCAATTGCTTTCGCACAACGTAAGGACCGCGATATTTTTGTATAAATATTTTATTTGTTCCCGCAGTTGCATCTACATTTTTTATTACAACTAAATCTCCTACCGCAAATAATTTAGCTGGCCTGTGATATTTATCAAAATATTGCTGTTTATATGTCTGCGATCTCTGAATTGCTTCAAATGCGTCAGTTCTGATTTCAGTCAGATTGGTATTGACAATTGAATATGCACTCTGTAAATGCTCGGTAAATTCATCAATATAAGCACCCTGCTGCTCTACTCCAAATAACATTTTTCTTGGAGTTTGTATAATGGAAGTATGCAGAGTATTGTTGGTTGTAGGGTTGTGTTTAACAGTTCCAGAGACGGAACGGACATGGAATGGTTTTTTTGAAGAAAGGAAATAGTTCATGGAAACATGTCCGCGGAACTATCTAGTTCCTTTGTTTATTTGAACTGTATAGACTGTTTGCTTGTTGAACTACTGAGGGAATTTGAAGCATTTCCGCGGAACTATTTAGTTCCTTTGTTTATTTGAACTGCAGGGACTATTAGAAACGTTTCAAAATTTCAACACAACGCTCTGACTAATCGTAAAAAAATTGAACAAAATTTTTTGATATATTAGTTATTTTATATTAAAGAAAATATTTCATATAAAACGGAAATTTTATAATATGGCAAATAATTTCATATAACTCAAATATAAAGTATAAGTAACAAAATTGTACCATAATAAAACAAATTATAAAAATTATCTTTGTTACAAAATAAATATTTGAACTAAAAGTATGCAGTAAATTTATAATGTTGCTAAAAAGGGAGTTAAAGGAGCATTCAAGCCGTACTTCATGGATGTCCTATGTACCAGATTTTAATATGTTCGAGGAACTATCTATTTCTGCTAGTTGCTTTTGTTTTAATGAAAGCATGTTCAAAACGAAATGGACAGAGCAATGTGCACAACAAGAACAACGAAATGTAATCTTACCATTTCAATTATCAGTTCTTTCGTTCCCTCACAAACATCATCTTTGCATTTCTAGTCGATCACATAAATTCGTGTAAGCCGTAGTATGTGCGAAAGAGATGTCGGTTTATATTGCTTAGTTAAAAAAAATCATTGCAACCGGAACTGTTTGGACATGCTAAAAATCAATCGAAGGAATGATTAGAACTATGTCCGACTGTGAACATAGTTCCGCGAACTATACAGGTTCGGAACGACCCATCTCCAGTTGGTTGCAAACTCTACTTCGAACAATTTATTTCCCAGTTTCCCTCACTTATAAATCTTTGTGGACGGCTGTAAGCCTGGAAGTATTTCATAAGTGCACAGCATGCCTCTTTTGTCCCCGGAGTGTTTACTGCACACAATTTTACAAATTTTGTAAGTGCATCTACTCCAACAGTAGTCTTTAAAGTCAATGTTAAAGAATTACAGTCAGTGACTATTGTACAACAAATTCCTTCTAAAAACATTATAAACCTTTCCAAAGCGTATATTATAGCAAGCGTCTCAAGCTCGAAACTATATACCAGGACTAGAAACCCAGATACCAGGTTCAGCGGGCGTTGTAGTCTTTAAAAAATATCATACAGGATGAAATTTGTCATTAGCTTTTTTTTTGTAAACGACCAGCACCAAAACCTTTTGAACTTGCATCAGTATGCAATTCTGTTTCATGAACAGACTATATACTGCTAACACTGCTGGGTAGTCAATGTATTCCTTAATGTTTAAAATGCCTCAGTGCACTCTTCAGACCACTTAACAACGGCATTTTTCTTAATTAAACCTGTGGTTTCGCTTTTTCGAAAAGTTCTCAACAAAACCTCGGAAGTAAGAAAACAATCCCAAACATCTCATCAGCTCCTTAGTTTTTGATTGCTTGATTATTTTTAATAGCTTTTATGTGACTATCATTCGGACGAACTCAATTTTCATTTACTAACTATCCCAAATATTCAACTTCTTCATATCCAAACTTACATTTCTTCAAGTTGAGCGTCAACCTATACACCTTTACCAATCTTAAAACTTCCTCTAAAGTTTCAATGGCTCAAAAGTCTCAGTAGCAATATTAATATCATCAAGATATATGACAATTTTCCAAGCATTAATTAAACTTCTAAAAATTGTATAAATATATCTTTGGAAAACGGCAGGAGAATTTTTTAGGCCAAATGGCATGTTGCTATACTCAAACTGTCCCAAAGGTGTAACAAAAGATGTCCAAGGTATATAGTCTTCATGCATTCTCTAGATCTTACGTAGTAAAATATTTCTTTCCCCCCAAATATGTCAAACAATCTTCAGTTACAGGTAAAGGATTGTCATCCCTAAGTGTTATTTTGTTAAAGGCACGATAATCAACACACATGCGTAAATCACCGTTTCTCTTTTTAACTAGCACAATTGGAGAAGCATAAGGGGACTACTAGGCGTAATTATACCTTTACTTAACAAATCATCGTATGTCCTTTTCACTATAAGACAACTGACGTGATCCACAGTACAAATGAACATCATTGGTAAGTCTTCTTTTCATTGAATAATCTAAAGATTTTGAGGCATCGGTGACACCATTTAAATATATATCAACTACGACTGACTATAGCATTAGAATCACCTAAATTACTACCACATAAATCACACACATAAATTAAACACACAAATCACATACACGTTAGAAAATACAATTTACTTTAATCTTCTATACTATTATATAAAAGGAGACTCACTTATATTAGTCAGCTCAGAGCTTGAGAACGGCAGGCGCTACTTCAATACTTCTATCGGGTAGCTATATTACCCATTTAAAAGTTAAGCTACATAAATGTGGTGATTATTATTCAAATAATTACTTAAACTCATAAGAGCATAACCATAAAATTTCTTTAGAATTTCTTTCTGACGTAGAATTACGTCTTACAGCGCGGTTTGTATGGGGGTCATTTTCACGAATTTTTCAAAGTGATATTTGACACTTTGGGGTATACCTACATCCTTTAATATTCATCATACAAAGAAAATAAATGCCAAAATATCAGTTTTAGTGGGAATAAAACGAATATCTAATAAAATACCAAAATCTAAGAAGTTGAAAAATTCATATAAGTTAAAGTTTAAAAACGAATTTTTATTTTAGGCACTATGTGCCACCTCTTTATTAAACATTCACTTAAAAACTAACTTATTAATTGAAAGTTACCCTAAGTTATACCTATTCTGGGTACATTGAAGATGATGATGTAGTTGATGTAGTTGTTGTTGTTGCTGTTGTTGTTACTACTGTTGATATTGTTGCTGTCGTTGGTGCTCTCTTTGCTTCATATTTTGGCTATTGTTATTATTGTTGTTGCTGCTGGTTTTCTACATAGTGGATCCTCCCACTTTAAAAACCATGCAGCTGGCAAATTTATCAAAAGTCACGTACTTTTGAATGTAGCACAGATTTTGTCTTCTAAGCGATTTCGACAGAATCTTGTGTTAACTGCCCCCCTTCTAAGTCTAGGCCATCCGCGGCCGCTTTAATAAATTGTGCTACCCTTTTAACTTCATTGGTTTTTTTCTTGTGAGTTTGCCAATTTCGGTATAGAAAAATTATAACAATAATTATCACTATGATAGTTAGTATCGTTGTTGTTTGAATTGAACGCGTTTGAATGACCTCATGCAGCTTCTCTAAGTGATTGCGATTATTAAGATGTACTCTATGTAAGTAAGGCAAACTTAAAATTTCCAAATGCTCTGTAAAGTTAACAAACTGGGTCGATGGGACTCCAGGTTGAAGCATTGCAGTTGTTTTGTTATTTAAGAAAACTGTGCTATTTATGCGTACCATTTTTTCAAAAGTTATAAGAAAGGTGCCAGATACAGTAACTGAAGAATTGTTCGCTTTCAAAACTTCTACAGTTTGGTCATTAATGATGATAAGGCCACTGTCTACTTCAACAAGTGGGGGAAGTTGATTAAATATTGTTTTACATGATGCTTAATGATTGTTGAAAAGCTGATGCACGCATACGGTATCCGTTATTATTTCGCAGAAACTGGCTGTTAGTGCTGCTGTACAATTTTTTACTGGAATTATTGAATCACCACAATCTGCAACTGTATCAGTTTCCAAAAAAATTGTTTTGTTGCCTTGTGCCACCGGAAATACCCTAACTAAACTACATAATTTTTTTATTCTTGGAAATTTTATTATAAAATAAATTACATGTTCATTTTGTAAAATCTTAAGCTTAGAATTACTTATTATATCACTTATACAAACATTTACGTACTCAGTGATCATTTTTTTGCGAAATTTCTTTAGAGTCTAAGATAACAGGATTAACTATATTTATTTTGCCTAATATTATAGAGTAAATTACATTGTCCAAGTCCGTAATAACAGCTCTGTTCCTAGCCATCAGTAACTCAAATAAGTGTCCAGTGTCAATTTCAGTTTTCTTGGTGTTTTTCAAAATTTTATTTACTGTCTCAGTAAGTTTATTTACCTGTTCCTGTATTTGGGTGTTGATGGAATACTGTCGCTCATTGGCTTCAATAAGTTGATTTTCCTTAATTTTAACCTCTTTGAAATCGTCAAAATCAGGGGTGCCGGCGATGTACTTGAGTGCAGTGCCAATTATATTTATACTACGGGCATGCCTATGATGGATTTGTAGGGTATCAAGTAGTCGGAAAATCTGATCAACGTCCGATTGAAGGAGTTTCCGCATATGTGATTGTGGAAAAAGGTGGAGTATGTCTGTGGTCTCACTTAAAACATTACTATAAGTTGTTAAATTTGTACAATGTACAATGTACTCATAACTTTCCCAAATTGCTACTTTTCCATCGGTAATTGGTATGAAATTTGATTTTGAAAAATCAGTTATTTACTGTTCGATCCCTGAGCACTTACTTACATGAATAGTAATCTGAAAAATAAAAAAATAAAAAAATAAAAAATACGTTCTACTTCAACAGATTATTATTAATTAAAATAAATCTTATTACCTAAGGTTGCACTTGTGAACCTTCCTATTGTCAATTAAAACAGTGGAGCCTAAATCCTTCTGAACCGTTTTTTTCTATAAATACTTTAGTAAACTTATTACCTATTCTCTTATTGGTCTTAACGTAGACTTTGTCTCCTGGTTTGAAATTTCTAGTCCTTTTGTTTTTATTATTTCTTTTTAGCTCAATTTCCTGTGCTTTAATGATTTTGGATTTAATTTCTGTTTTAAGGGCAGTAGGCATAGAAAATATTAATTCGATTGGCTTCCAACCGGTAACAGAATGAATCGATCTATTGTATTTTGCCGTTGCAAGAAGTATTAACTCATTCGTATCACTTATTGCTTGATCAAGCTTAGTACATCTTGCGATTTCTGTGAGGGTACTATGAAATCTCTCTACCTGTCCATTGGTTGTACTATGGAAAGGAGGAGTTGTGAAGATGTTTGCACCGAAAATGGTCTCTAAGAAGAAACTTTACTGTTTGGGAATTTAATGATTTTTCATTATCGACTGTAACACTTTCTGTTTTATTGAAACAATTAAGAATTTGCAATAACGCTCGTTTAACGTCAACAATGGCTCTACTTTCAATAGGAATAACTATAGAAAATTTTGAGAATTTGTCCACGCAAGTTAAAAAGTGATGCTTATCGGTGGAATATATATCAATATGTATCATTTCACCAGGACGAGATGGTATCAGAGTTTCCCCTATTTCTGGATTAACCGGATGCCGCTGATATTTGGCTTCCTTACTAATTTTACAATTTAAAGCTATCTCTTTCAATTTTTTTCGCATATCTGGAAAATAATAATCATTCAAAACTTGCTTAATATTTTCTCGATCAGAACGATGCGCTCTATTATGTTCCATTGCAAGTATTTCATTCTGATCATCTTCATTGAAAATATCATTAACTTGTTTCGTAGTATAACGAAATTTTACATATGGAAATTTCCTCACGACTTCATCTTGGATTTGCCCTAAAATCGGCAACTCACACAATATACCATTTACAACATCAGGATTAATGCATTCCCCAATTAAGTCCATTAGATCCTGTAAGTTTTTGAATGTAATATGGTGTCTTATCTTCGATTTAAATACTATCTTTGTAACTTTTGTCGAACTTTTACCTTTTTCTAAAATAATCTGATTTCTAAATGAGTTCACAGGGTTTGCTACTATTGGAATTACTTCCGATAGAGATTCTTCGCTATGCATCGTATTGGATATTGAATTTTCTGAATGCTCTATTGCATTAATGTGTTGTCGAGATAACGCATCGGCAACGAGATTATCCTTTCCAGGCTTGTAAAATAATTGGGGCGAAAACTCCTCAACAAATGCTCGCCAACGCTTTATTTTTGTATTTGGATTTTTGTCTGAAACAGCAAAAGTTAAGGGCTGATGGTCTGTGAAAATGTTCAGCTGCCTCACGCCGTATAAATAATTTCGCAGCTTTTGAAGTGCCCATACAATTGCTAAAAGTTCTCTTTCATTTGTTGCATAATTTTCTTCAGCAGATGACAATGTTCTGGAAATCATTGTTATTGGTCTACCTCCCTGCGATAATACTGCACCCAGAGCGTGAGCTGATGCATCAGTTGTTAGATCAAAAGGTTTACTGTAATCAGGGTATAAAAGAAGAACTTCTTCGGAGGATAAAATTTTTTTAACTTTCTCAAAAGCCAGTATTGCGTCACTATCTAATTTAATTTTAATATTTTTCGATTTATTAGCCCATATGTGGCCATTTTCTCCTCTCAAATATTTTGTAAGAGGTTTAACTATAGAAGCGTAGTCTTTAACAAACCTTCTATAGTATCCTGATAGTCCTAAGAACGATCGTAAACCACGAAGAGTACATGATGTTTTGATTCCTTCCTTTGAAACAATAAACCCCAAAAATTCCACCTCTTCTTTCAAAAATTTCGACTTTTCCATTGAATCTCTCATATTTGCCTGAAACAACTTTGTTAAAATTCTTTCTATGTCCCTGTAGTGTTGTTCTTCATTACTTGAAAAAATTATTACATCATCGATGTAAACATGGCAGCATTTTCCGATTTCATCTCTGAGAACATCATCAATTGTTCTCTGAAAAATGCCAGGGGCATTCTTAAGTCCAAAGGGAAGTCTACAAAATTCATACTTCCCATTATTTATGGAAAAAGCTGTCTTTTCCCTATCTCTTTCCGCTAACTTAATCTGGTGAAATCCAGATTTTAAATCTAAAGTTGTAAATAAAGCTGACTTTTCCATATTTGTCAAAATGACAGAAGTATCGGGGATGGGATATTTGTCACAAATTGTTTTGCTATTCAGCTTTCTAAAATCGATCACCATTCGCATTTTCTTTTGCCCATTCTCATCAACCCCTTTTTTATCCACAACCCATATAGCAATTTCTTCATTTATAAATTTGGAAGCAGCAATTGGGTAAGGATACGATTTGGAATACACTGGCTCATTGTTGACAGTTCTTATTGCAGCAACCACGTTAGTATTAAATGGCAATGCTTCATTTGGATAAGCAAAGACCTTTGAGTGTTTTTCTAAGATTAGTGAAATCATGTCGCTCTCATTGGGTTTAACTGTAGGATTTTCACGTAATACTACGTTATTAACATCCTTACAGTTGTAATATTGCAACTTCTCTTGACCACCCTTGTAATGCAATATTCCTGTTTTTAAGTCCAATTTAGCTTCGATTTCCTTCATAAAATCAAACCCTATTATGCCATCAAATGTTTTTAATTCAGAAAGGATATAAAAATGTGTATTTCTTCCGAAAATATTAACACAACATTTTTCATATATCTCGGCGGTGCCATGAATTGATTGTACTCTCAATGGTTTATCGATTTCCTTTAATCCTTTTAGATTTGTATTATGTTTCATAAAGTTTTTTCCCGCACCTGTATCAATTAAAAGCTTTATTGATCGCCCTGCCAGCTCTCGGCTTACATATGGCAGGAGCGATTTTCTCCTAAAAAATTAATTTCTTCAAAAAACTCGCTTTGGGCTTTGTCATAACTAAAATATTCTTCATCGGTATTTTGATTTATATGGTTTATTCTTTGAATTTTAGGGAGAGTCTGCGTATCGCTGTCACGCTGTCTTTAAAATGCCTCTCTTTGATTATTATTAGGCAACGGCCTCTGATATGATTGACGAGTTTCGGAGGAGTCCTGTGCGATCCTCCAGTTTGGATTGAAATTGGTTCTCTGTCTCAAATTTGAAGTAGAAGGATCAACATCCATGGGGGTAGGATTATTCTGAGGGTGTCCGTTAACTTGCCTATAGTGAGGAGAATATTGCGGCGCAAAGGATCTTCTATTATTATGTCCTGTCTGATTAACTTCATTTCTATTGCTAAAAGAATTCGCGAATGAGTATCGGGCATGGTTAGCCTCCAATTCTTGCGCTAACGCCAAAGCGCTGGGCATATCCACAGGCTGTGACGAAAACATTATGTCGCTCATGGGCCTACGTAATCCTGATATGAATACCCTGAGAGCATCTTGCCTATACTTCTGGCATAATGACATAATGAGATCATTATTACTCTCGTGTGACATTATAGTTTTATTTACAATAAGTGTTAATTTTTTTTCCACTTCATCATAAAATTCTACAATTGAAAGCTTTCCTTGACGGAGAGTCGACATCTCTTGTTCAATTAAATAAATGGGTCTTTTGTCCGCGTATGTTAAGTCTAAACGCGCAATAATTGCGTTGAAATTAAGGATTGTGTTGAATGATGATAATACCTGATCAGCCGGGCCTACAATTTTATTTTGCATAATTGCTACCGCTTGGTAGTGCCTCGAGCTATTTTCATATTTATCAAAAAGCTTATAAGCTGGCTGATTTATCTCAACTGGCTTATATTGTTCTACCCTAGCTGGTGTTTCTAAAGTCCTGATTCGTTCCGTCAGTTGTTCTATTGTCCGTTCAAATGCCAACCTAGTTCTTTCTGTTGCTGTGGTAACAGCAGCAGAAATTATTATTCTTAGTTGTTCGTCGGACATTTTTTTTTTTAAAAAATGAAAAATAATAATTTTAAAATTTTTTTATAATTTCTATTTTTTATAGTTTATTCTTACAAAAAACTTTAAATAATTTAATTCAATATGTAACCTCAAAAAAAAAACAGATCAATGAGTACTTACATAAACATAATCATATTAACAGTTTATTTCCTTATCTCTTGATTTTCTTTTTTTTTAATTTGTTTGCTGTGTTCTTCTCCTTTTGCTATGTCGATCATATAACTCTCGTAAAGTTCTCCTTCGTTGTTTATTTTTCTTATTGTATTTTAATTGATTGTTTATCTTTAGTTCTTTTAACGTACATTTAAGTTTCTTTTAGTTTGTTTTTATTTGCCTTATGGTATTTTAGCACATTAATTTTCTTTCAGTTTTTAATATTTTATGGTATTTTAATTAATTTTTCTTTCAGTTTTAAGTTTATTCTT
The DNA here is from genome assembly GCA_963920525.1 of Dichetophora obliterata. Taxonomy (NCBI): domain Eukaryota; kingdom Metazoa; phylum Arthropoda; class Insecta; order Diptera; family Sciomyzidae; genus Dichetophora; species Dichetophora obliterata. The sequence continues at coordinate 154,152,339 of OY986436.1, read as the reverse complement.
TATAAGAACTTCAGTTTTCGTTGGGCGCCAGTTAAAGTTTAAACACGAATTTTTATTTTAGGCACTATGTGCCACCTCTTTATTAAACATTCACTTAAAAACTAACTTATTAATTGAAAGTTACCCTAAGTTATACCTATTCTGGGTACATTGAAGATGATGATGTAGTTGATGTAGTTGTTGTTGTTGCTGTTGTTGTTACTACTGTTGATATTGTTGCTGTCGTTGGTGCTCTCTTTGCTTCATATTTTGGCTATTGTTATTGTTGTTGTTGCTGCTGGTTTTCTACATAGTGGATCCTCCCACGTTAAAAACCATGCAGCTGGCAAATTTATCAAAAGTCACGTACTTTTGAATGTAGCACAGATTTTGTCTTCTAAGCGATTTCGACAGAATCTTGTGTTAACTTATATTCGTATGAGAAATGCACAAGCTGCTTCAGTAGCTGTTTATGTTTTTTTTATAGTTGTTGCTGTTGTTGTTGTTGTTGTTGTGTTTGTGTGTTCGTTTGGTTCGTAATCATGTCGTTCGTTGTTGTGCTGCTTTTGTTGTTGTCATCGTTTTTTATTTATATGTATGTAAAACATACATACATAAATACACATCAGTTGCTTTAATTTTATCCGTTTCCCAGATAGCCAATCGGTTCGGTTGAAAACGGTGTGCACTTTTAAAAGCACTGAAGAGGATCGTTTCGTTGTCAGCAAACTATGCATTGTGTGTTTCATATAAGCGTACCATTTATTAAGTTGTATATTAATGTTGATTTTCTATGATTTAAATATAAAATCTAAATGTTGGATAGTTTAAATCATTCTTGATTATAAATAAAAATTCTAGTTGTTTGATAGTTTAAAATCGGTTATTGAGCTTTAGGTCAGGTTAGAACAATTAATTGTTCTAACGAATTTTTTCCAAAGAAACAACAGCAACAACATTTTCAATATATAAAGGAAGACATCACTAGCTGATTAACTAGTTAGCTGATTGATTAGTAGGAGCAATAAATTGTTCTAACCTGACCTAAAGCTCAATAAACGATTTTAAACTATCAAACAACTAGAATTTTTATTTATAATTAAGAATGATTTAAACTATCAAACATTTAGAATTTGCGTTTACATCATAGAAAATCAACACAATAAATAACAAGGTCATTAGAAAACTTTAAGTTGTATATTAACTTTATTTGTTGTTAAACAATTGTAACCTTTTCTTAAAATGGTTTTTATTAAGTTGCAACAATAAAATAAACAATAAACGCCAACTCAACTGCACCAGCGTTTGTTGGCGAACGGGTGAAAAAGAGAAGGAAAAAGACAAGAACAAACGAACTTGATAAATATAATAAAGGACTTTACAATTATATAGAAAACGGTTTAAAGGTACAAAAACATGTTGTTTTCATACCAGCAAATCAGTCGCTGCCGTTTTAAGTACCGTTTAGCTGGCACAGTGACATTCATGGCTTGTTGGGCTGTAATACAATAGAGAATACAGATGCATGTAGCTAGAGAGCCAGTATGTGGCTACAAAAAATGTACTACTACTTTGCCAAGGTTGCCACTTAAAATTTAAAACAATTCCGACAAAAGTTACTTTTTTCACAGTAACATAAATTAAATACAACAAAAATTACCATTGTAAAGATCAACAAAAAAGTTTCTACCGCAATAAAATGATATCAAAAAAAAATCTCACGATCATAAAAAATTACCACAAAAATACCACGCGTTTTAAAAATACCACCACAAATTCCATATGCATTTTAAATTGCCTCAAAAATTTCATTTGCATTAAAAAATACCACAATAAGTCCCATATGCACAAACAATTTTAAAAACATTTAGAAATACCACAAAGAAATTTTGCTTACTAAAAAAGAAAAAAAACATGTAAGAAGAATATTATCAAACTCCTACGAAAATTTCAATAATACACCTCTGAATTCAAATGCCAATTAAAAAATACCACGGTGAATTTAGGAAAAATTTAGGAAGAATTACCAAAAACAAAAATTCCTAAGGGCAATTAAAAATTACCACGAATGGGTTTTTTCCAACATAACTGGCAACTTTGCTACTAGCTGCTGACATTATTGTTTTGGTTCTGCATGTGCTGCAAAGGGCCGTTTTTCACTCGGCAATTCTATGAGCAATAATTGCTTTCGCCGCAAGCAGTTTGTGGACTACTCGGGTTTAAAGGGGACTTTCGTAAACCCCCTCATGCGGTCGATGGTTTTTTTAATCCAAAAACTGCTCGCGGCAAAGGCAATTATTGCCGAGTGGAAAGCGGGACAAAGACATCTTGCTACCAGAGCAATAATTGATTTCGCCGCAAGCTCGAGAATTTTCGAGTGTAACGAGTGAAAAGCGGGACATAGTAAGCAAAGTTCTATTTATTTTCTGTGGACGATTCGGTTCATACCCTCTAACGCTGCTCAACCGCTGTGATCTTGCTCTTTTCTGTACGTCATTATTTTAGAATTTCTTGGTAATTGTTGTTGGTTCAGTTAGCTGAAATTTTTTTAGATGTTCTTAATTTTGACTCGACATGAACAGCTGACTTTGACAACTAGCTCAATTTTCTCTGCTTTCTACTTCATTCCTCTCCGAGTCGGCCCTACCTGGTTATTCTGCCATGAGTTGGAGTACGAATAAAACGAATGTTTATTTTCAGCATGTATGTATACTACTACGCGAATTTGCGCATGCGTTACTTAGCATGCGTTGTGCTTTGAAAACTACATTTATTTTTTAAAAACCATACTAAATTCGAATTATTTTTACTATGCATTATATTCTTTCCATATTAAAAATTTATTTTGTTAACTAAAATTTTAATTTTAAATTACTTTTAAAATGTACATATATGTATATGCTCTTTACTACAGGAACAATAAATAATTCAAATTTACCCATATTTATTTCCATTAATTAAACATAACTTTGAATTACATTTAGTTATAACCAACAAAACTAATGAACAAGAACAACAAATTCATCACCAAAAATATCAAACGAAAACTTTTTATAAAACAAAACAAATTTTTACGTGAATTTAATTGTAAGCTTTTTAGATCAGGTAAGTTTAAAGAAGGACAAAAACAAAAAATTTGTTTTTGAATAATTTTTAGTAAGAAGATGAAATACTTTCAAAAAGTTTCGAAGAAAAAACATTGAAAAAACCAGGATTTTTCTCTATTACTGTATAAAAAGGAATTCTACGTCTATACTTACGATACTATCGAAACTGTGTCTTTTTTTGCAGCAAGTTACTAGTCTTCATTAAATTAGAAAATCCTGCACCCGTATAGAGAATTAAAAGTATAACTTTATATCTTCGGCAAATGTAAGCTTAGATGAATCGTTAGAAAAATTGAGGCTAACTAATTCGGCGCTTTTTGAACTTTTTGAAACTAAATGTTTTGTGAATTATTCATTTGAAGCTTTTGTGTTCTGTTTTCTGTTTTTATGTTCATAATAACTTAGAACGTAATTTTGCTTTTTAATCTTAAATAAGTAAATCAAGCGCGGAAATAGTTGAAAATTACTACAGCTTTTATAAGTGTTTGTTTCTACAAATCACAAAATAAAAAAAAGAAGTGCAATGGCGAAAAAACTGCTGCTAAGCTTTTTTTGAAGGAACCGCTTCATTTTCTCGCAAAGCTTTGACGTCGTCGTTATGTTAGTTTGTATGGTTGCTGTCGGCAACTGTACAAAAAATGGGTTTCAACGCCCCTTTTTACCACCCCCAACCAATGAAAATGTTTTATTTCAGACAGTTTTGGTCGTATAAGACATAAATCTTGTATTATAGTTTGTATGGTTTTTATGGTCAGCAATTACAGCAAAAATTGGTTTCAACGCCCCCCTTTTTGTGCCCACAAATCAGTGAAAATACTATATTTTAAGCAGTTTTAGTCGTATAAGGCTAAAATTTGGTACTTAAGTTTGTATGGTTACTTTCGGCAACTGTACTAAAACTGGACGTTGTCGTTATATAGCCACGCCAATTTTTTGAGATATCATTTAAAGTGACTACTGGGTCTATTTTGACTTAGTTTGGTTACTGTCAGCAACTGTACTAAAAATTGGTTTCCACACCCCATTTTACCGTCCACAAACCAATTAAAATGCTTTATTTAAACGGTTTGGGTCTTATTAGAAAAAAGTTTTGTAATTTAGTTCACATGGTTACTCTCGGCAAGTGCACTAAAAATGTGCCACTTTAGTTAAACTCACTTTTCTGGGGGTCAGCGTGGAGTGAAGCAAAGCGCGCCAGGTTTAAGCTAAATTTAGCTGAAATTTTTGCAGTCGTTTTGTTTCGAGGACGAGATGTTTTAAGGGAAGTAATTTAGCTGCACCCCTTTTTACCGCTTACAAATGAACAAAAATGCTATATTTCGCACGGTTTTGATCGTATTAGACAGAAATTTGGTAATTTAGTTCATATGGTTACTTTCAGCAGCTATACTGAAAATGGTGAATATATTTGGCATATTTTGACATTTTCGTATATGGCAGTAAGGCTGTCTGTGGCAGGATAATGTCTGCCGGGGAATACTAGTAAATAATATAATTCAAAAAAATTAATTTCATCAACGTCAAATTTTTATAAACAAAAAGTTTTTATTGTTTCATAAAAGTTTATTATCTTTAAAACAAATACAAAATATATTATATAACTAAAATAACGAGGACCTACAACTGGCAAATAAACACGAAACCACCAAAAACTGGCGATCCTGCACGTAAAATCACACTTCCCAGATAAACAAAGTCCTTCACAACCTCGAAGAAGGTATTGTCAACTGTAACGTGGGTTCCAAGACGCTGGGACTGTATGTTTGTTGACACCAAGTATTTCGTCTTATCTGCATTCACTGCCAGACCCAGGCGCGGACTCAGGGGGCTGGGGGGTTAAAACCCCCCGAAATTGTCGGACAATTTTTCTTTATTGTTATTTACTAGTGAGTCAAATAAGCCTCAGTTTGTGCCTAAATATTTAATGGGAAATGATCTGAAAATGTGATTTAATGGCACAAGTATTTGAAAACTTGAGTCATTTTTTGTGTTAGATTAGTTAAATTAGCTTAATTTAAGTACGTATTTTAAATTTGTATAAACATGTAAAGAAAATTGTTTTTAAAAAATAAATTCACGGGCAGTTCAGAATATAATTTAACTATTAATTTTATTTGTAGTTTTATTTTTTAAAAACCTTATAAATATGGTGAATTTTTGAAAATATCTTATTTTTTAGCATTTTCGGTGGATTTAAGAAATTGGAAACTCTGGTTGAAACACATGGAGCGTATCAATGGCGCATTCTTAGACACAAAATGAGAGAGTGTAGCCTACGTGAAAAGATCGTATGCCGTATTTATTGAGTATACTGAGAAAAAACATACTAATATCAAAGAAAATTTACTCAATATTAAAGAAAATTTTACTTATTTTAAACCAAAAAAATTGTTTTTTGTTTTAAATGAAAATTTTTCTTTCAAAGAAAGAAATAAATTTCAAAACAAAGAAATAATTTATATATAATACATTTATATAATTTAAAAATTTCCATTAGAAAGAAAAAATTCCTTGGCGCTAAAACAAGTAAAATTTTCTTTAATATTGAGTAAATTTTCTTTGGTTTAAGTCTTAGTGTGTGATTCATTTTTAAAATCCATACAAAAAATAGAACCCAACACAATTTTAGTTTTGAATTAAATTCTTAATTTTTTGAAACAAATGCAAGTTATTTTGTTTCAAAAAATTTATTGTTTCAAAAAAAAATTTTTCTTTAAACTAAGGAAATTTCAGATTTTAAAACAAATGTTTGACTATTTTTATTTTAAAGTTGAACTTTTTTCTGAGTGAACAATACCAAATATTTATGTTTATGTTCGTATACATATACGCAACCGAACGAAAATGCGTGACATGAGAGGCATATTAAAATATAGTTAGATTTATTTTCGTTCACTGGTTGGAAGTGTTAACGGTTACGTTCAAATTTGTTATGCGGTGGTTATGCTAGCCAAACATGATTGCCGAATATTTTTTGTAATTGTTTCACGTATAAAATGAAAAAATGAACTTTTTCTCATGTTCATATTCTCGCTCTCGGTCCGAACATTTTGATTGCTGATTGAAACGCCAAACATTCTGAACTTTCCAGTGTTGGCTGTAGTCATTTTGTATAATAGCATCAAAAAAGTAGTCAAAAGTATTAAAAAGTGAAGTTGATTGTGTCTTCAAGTAACCCTTAACATAAACAGCTAGCTAGCATGTCAGATATATGCAAACCATTTTGTTTAAGATATTATAATAAAAATTCAGAGCAAGTAATATCAGTTCGTATATTTCGTATATAAAAAAATTGTCCAAGAGCCGAGAAAATTCTTTGACTTTGTTAACATGAAGCGCAAATCTAGCGGCTATCCATCGTCTATGTTTAAAGGTAATGTCACTTCGTCCAATTCTCTTGAAATAAGCAACTTGTATGCCGATCACTTTAAGGAGGTCTTTTGTCTTCCTACCACTTTATTATCTGAAACTTCTCCTAGCTCAACTATTATAGTTGATAGTTTATATTTAACCCAGGAAGAGATTTCTAATGCAATAAAAGAACTGGATATATTAAAGGGACCAGGACCAGACTTAATACCTACAAGCTTTTTGGTGCGATGTTTAGACCAACTGCTATTGCCATTACACATAATCTTTAACGAATCACTGGTTTGTGGGACATTTCCTTCATATTGGAAATCATCCCATCTTACGCCAATTTACAAGAATGGTGATAAAAGATCAGTTGAAAATTATAGAGGCATAGCAATCTTGTCAGCCATTCCAAAACTTTTTGAAAAACTTATTTGTGAAAAGCTAACAAGTTTCATTAACCCACGTCTAAATGAGCAGCAACACGGGTTCCGAAAAGGGCGATCTACCACCACTAATCTCATGATTATGGTATCAGATGTTTTAGTCAAAATGGAAAAAGGGCACCAAATAGATGCTGTTTATACTGATTTCAGTAAAGCTTTTGATCGAGTTGATCACAACATTCTTATATATAAGTTAGAAAAGTTTGGTGTTGCAGGGTCCATACTAAGTTGGCTAAAATCATATTTAAACGGCAGATCCCAGTTTGTTAAATTCCAGGGAGTTCTATCGAAAAAAATTGCAGTCTCCTCGGGAGTTCCGCAAGGTAGTCATCTTGGTCCTCTTCTTTTCAATATATTCATATCCGATCTGTCAGAAGTTCTAAACGATATCCCACATCTTATGTATGCAGATGATTTAAAAATGTACTATTCAATTCAATCAGATGTAGATGTAAATTTTTTGCAATCAAAATTGTTGTCTCTTGAGCAATGGTGTTTTCAAAATAAACTACATCTTAATGTCAATAAATGCAATGTTATTAGCTTTTCTCGTAAAAACAACGTAACATTACATACCTACCACCTCAATAGTATCGAACTAAAAAGGGTCAACCATATAGTGGATCTTGGAGTTGTCTTAGATTGCAAGATGCGCTTTAATCTGCACTATGATAAAATTGTGTCCAGAGCCAGCAAACAGCTCGGTTTTATAAAAAGACGTGCAAATGAATTCAAGAATATATGGGTCACTACATCCTTGTACCGTGCATTAGTGCGCCCAATACTTGAATATGCATGCATAATTTGGAATCCATCTTTCGATTCCCATAGAGAAAGAATTGAGTCTATTCAAAAGCAGTTCTTACTATACGCGCTTAGAGATATGTACAACCCCCATGATTATTGTAGCCTTCCATCATATGAACATAGACTCAGCCTTTTAAATTTGATGCCACTATCAACAAGAAGATCGTTATTGGGCTCATGCTTCACATTTGATGTAATTAATGGTGCTATTCACAGCGAATATATTTCTAATATGATTTCCTTTAACGATCCAATTAGGCGCACTAGGCATACTCGATTGTTAACTGAATATCAGCACCAAACTACATATGCAAATAATGAACCCATCAATCGTTGTTGCAGAGAATTTAATAATATCTCTATATACTACTCACCTTCTATGTCCAAATCCTCTTTCAAGCAAACCCTATATAAATCACTCAGAAATCAGAATTAACACAGGCCTCAGATAAACTACATACATGTATGGATTTATATGTATAAGCATTTAGTTTAATAAATCAAAATTCTTTAACATCCCTCTCCAAATCTCCCATTTACATCCTTTTGTCCTTATAGTCTTTAAGAATAATATATATACATCGTATCTTAAGTGTGTATATAGTCTTTCTTGTTTTCCTCCTCTTCTCTTAGTTTTGACATGGTTTTTGAAATCATGTCAATCCGGTGGGCGGAGTATGCCGACTAAGAGCACCAAATAAAAAATAAAATAAAAACAAGGAAAGGGGAGAAGAAAAACAAAAAACTTAGTAATAAGTAAACAAAACCTGTTAGAATAAGTTAGAATAAGTAAATTGCATTGCCTTGTTTGGCCAATAAATAAATAAATAAATAAATATTTTAATTCAATAATTTTATTTTCAATTCTATAACAAATATGTATAATAAGTACAAAAATGCAAATTAGGGTTGTGCTTTTTTGTGTTTTGACATACTATTACATATAATGCAACTGTGCCACCAATCATAGCATGACCACCAAACAAACATTTCAGCGGAGAGAATAAATTAATGAAAATGAACACCAAACATGTTCGGCTAGCATAACTACGGCATTAGCGGTCTTAAGGCAGATTTACTGACCACGTTCATCAAGTTTTGACCGGTTTTTTATATGAAATTTTTAAAATTTTTGTGCTCTATCTCTCTCCACTTTTAATGAGAGAGTAACAATAACTAACTGCACTCTCTTTGACTTGATTTCAAATTTCTTGCGGAATCTTTTTGTGCGATGTTGCCAGAATGGAGTTTTTTGAGTTGAAATTGGCATATTCTATTTTTTGAAGCTCCAAATAAAAATATCATTGCGTCTGGCAATATTGATTATGACAAAGAAAAAAAGAAAACTTGCTGAAAGTTTAACATGCCGGTGAATCGACATGCGGCACATTCTAACAGAGAGGGCAAGAAAGCTTTCACAAAAAACTTGCTGAAAGTGGTCGGTGAATCCCCTTTATTGTGTCAAAGTCATATAAAAAGTAAGTGTAGTTGCAGTTTTTCCGGCTTTCGACAAGTTAATTGCAGTGTGTCATTGCGAGTGTAAAGTGTTGTGTATTTGATTCTGAATTGTGACTAGTTATAGAAAAATGACTTCTAAAAAGATTTCGGAATTTTTTAAGCCGACTCGAGCAGATGCCATTGACAACGCGAGTGCTAACGATTTATCTAGTCCACCAATAAAAAAAAATTAAACAGAGTCTTCACAATCAGGAGCAGCTTCGACCGAACTTGTGTCACCTAGAAAAGTATTTATCTTTATTGAAATAATGGACCAGTGTGTGCTTTTGAGTAGTAAAAGCAAGTATAAAATAAAATTAAATTTTTAAACTAATCTTTGAACTTTATTTAAACTTTCTCCATCGCTTTAAAAACACAATCTTTCACAATGCTTGCATGAAAAAAAACCTTTTAATAACCTTTCAGGCACCTCATAATGACGTCGCCAGTTTTTGCAAACGGCGACTTAGTGACAATGAGAAATACGAAGTCTTTGAACGCATTTGGACCCCAGATATCACTTTCAAGTTTCCGATTTCTGGTAATAGGAATTTGAAATTTCAATTGTCTTGGTTGCACAATTTTATTTGGACGGGGCGTACTGTCGATTTTGTATTTTATTTTCCGTCAAAGAAGTAGGAAAGGGAAGTAATCAGAACCTCCAAACCCTGATCCAGACTCCGTTTAAGAATTGGAAAAAAGCACTCGAAAAATTTAAGGAACATCAAGAGAAAGAATACCATAAAAAAGCTGTGGAAGGTGAAGAAACTTTCAAACTTATTTATGAGAATATAAAAAATGATGTTATATGTCATATTGATTCTGGACGAAAGCAACAACAGTACGAAAATAGGAAAAAGATAATTCCAATCATTCGAAGCGTTTTGCTGTGCGGTAGGCAAGGGATAGCATTAAGCAGCCATCGCGATGACGGACCACTGTCCTTAAAAATGCCAGAACAAAATGATGGGAATTCAGGGCACTCCTTCGATTCGCAGTAGAAAGTGGTGATCAGGTTCTGGGGCAACATCTTAAAACTGCTGGGGCAAACGCTACGTACCTAAGCTATAACATTCAAAACGAAATTCTTGAAACTGCAATGCAAATAATCACCGAGAAAATTGTGCAACGTATTAACAAATCACAATGTGTTGCAGCCATTGCCGATGAAACGACTGACGTGAGCGGCATTGAACAGTTTTCAGTTTGCGTTCGATACGTAGATGAGATTGATGGTGAATTTAACATTCGTGAAGACTTTTTACGCTTTGTTCCCTTGAAGAACGGTACCGGGGCAGGTCTTGCAGAAGCGTTGCTGAATACTTATAAAAAAATTGGAATTGACTTGAATTTCATAAAATCCCAAGGTACATTTAAATGCTCATTTTACACTTGTTGAAACTCATTTTACAAAATATGTAATCTCGTACAAGAAGACGCGTTTATATTTTTTCCAGCGCTAAAAACAATAAAGGAATTTATAACCGAATATGTTAAAAGTTTTTGTTTTTTTTTGTTTTAGCAGTTGAAAAAATTTAACTGTCTTCTTGTAGGGTCGCTTTTTAATCAACAAAATTTTTACAATTACACTGGCTACGATGGGGAAGTTTCTATGAGTGGAAAGTTTAAGGCTGCGCTGCTATGGTTCGCAAAACCTGTTCAGATGCTATCAGCCTTACTTGCGCGAATCATAAACTAAATTTAGCAATTACGCACGCTTGTGAAATCCCAAATATTAGAAATTGCATCTCAACCGTCAAAGCATTAGTAAACTTTTTCCGCAATTCAACTAAGGCTGGCTTGGTTTTACAAGATTGTATTCTTGCCTTGTGTCTGTTACAAGTCCCTAGCCATCGTACCTGGCATGACCGTGCGCCGACTAGCTCAGAATTTACGGGCGCTGTTCTCAACCCGTCATGCCAGGTCGAGGGAGCAAACAATAACTACCGGTCTGCACCGGAAGTGAAAATACCAAAAGATAAACTCTACTAAAGACAAAAAAAAAATCTCATTTTGTTTTATTCGCACCACTGAAATTGATACTCGCAATGCGAATAGAAACTCCTAGCTCGTCACCACCAGATCAATTCATACGCCTCAACCATACATCACACACAAAATAGGAGAAGATGTTATCTCCCGGTACCCACCCATCCTTGGTTATCAGTTGTATTATTCTCTCTTTTTTTTGTTGATAACCCCATTTACTCGACAGCCAAATTCGCAACTAATCAGATATTACCACCACGTCACCATCACAGAAGCACCCCTGTCTTCAGGCCCCCACTTATAAAAATTTAGCAGACCATATTAATTTGACTAATAACAATTCACATCTTTATTTATAAAAATTTTCTAATATTATCTTTTTTATTTCTTTACAGATTTTCAGTATCTAATACTTTACAATATTTCGAGAACAAATTTTTTTCTTATCTTTCTTTCTATTTAGCTAGCAGCTTACTTAATTTAATTAACATACTAATCACAAAATCAGTGCTAAAAAAAATCTAATATTTTTACAATTCTTATGTTTATTTCCTTTTCTTTTCAGATAATTAGTTCGACTACAACAGATCGGATCCTACATTATAATATTTTATACATTCTCTTACAGCTTATTTCATTATGTTTGTTCAAAAAAAAACTACTAAACTAATTATTTTCTTTAATTCACAATTTTAATAATTTCTTTCTTCTCTTATCTTCTATCTCTTTTCAGATTCATCTCTATCCAGACTATTCTACAATATCTTTAAGTTAAACTTAGTTTACAATTTTAAAGAAAAAAACTAATTGTAATTATTTAATACACCCGATGAAAAATCTTAATCGTTATACTCAAAAAGATTTATTTTTTTTTATACCATTGTAAAATTACGAATTTTCTTATTTCACCATTTTGTTAAGAAATCACTTTATGACCAAATGTTAATCAAAATAAATTGTAAATCAAATACCATAATAAATATGTAAATTTTATGCAAACCAAAAATTACTTAACGTAAGAAAAACAAACATGTTAAAAAAAAACACAATTTATGGTTAATAAATCTAATTCAAAGCAATTAACAACGCTTTTATATAATGGGGCAGTCAATGAGTTTTCGGAATTTTGGTAAAATTTTGGGCCTTTTTTTTTTTCTTATCGGATAAATTTTTCTCTATATTTTTTTTCTTTTGTTTTTTTTTATTGTTTTATGCCTACCTAAGGGAGCTCGCTTAGGATGAAATCGACTGTAGAACAGTAATAACACATCCCGAAGGACATTTTCTTAACACAAAAAAAAATTTTATTACCACTCATTCAATGCCTCACACTTTACAAAGAAACTGATTTTAAATACTTGTATTGTTGTACATTGTACATTACTACTGAAACATATAATTTTCTTTACAGGCTTCTTTTCTATAAATATATGTATATGCTTAATTGACAAAAAAAAAATTCTTCTTTAATTTTTTTTTCTTTTCTTAGAGATTATTTTTTTTTGTTTATTTGGTATTTAAATTTTAATAAAAAAAAAATTTTTTTTATTTTGAGTGCAATATTTCTTTTTCTTTAATTATTCAATATGAAATTTTTTTTTAATTTTCAGAATACAATTATTTTAACTATTCGATATGCAATTTTTAATTAATTTTTTTTTTTTTTTTGGAATACAATTATTTTAATTGGAATGCAATTATCTGAATTTTCGAACTACAATTATTTTTTTTTTTTTATTTTGTGGAAACTTGAGTATTTCAAAATATTAGGCCTGCAATATTTTTAAATTTTTTCCTTTGCAGGTGTTCCAGTTTTCGGACACGTAATATATAAATTTTCGAAAGCATATTTATCTTTATATTTTTCTTTTCTTTATGGCAGAATTCTAATTTTAATTTGTCCGAAACGCAATTTTCTTTACATATTATTTTTTTTTTTGTAAGAATTCTAATTTTAATTTTAATTCGTTCGAAACGCAATTTTCTTTTATATTGCTTGTTTCTCTTTATGGAAGAATTTTAATTCTGATTTTAATTCGTTGAATGGAAACGCAAGGGACTCTGAATATCAGCTAGGACATAAATTAAATTTAAAAGCACTTATCTTTTTTTTTCTCGTTAAATCCGCCGAGCACCGGATATCTGCTGTTGCTAAAAATTTTCTGCTGCCGTGCACCAATTTCAATTTCTTGGGCAATCGTCCTTTCTATGGCCTCTCTCTCTGCTTTTATTCTAATTGCAAAAATCACTTTTAGCCTAATGCCACACAACACACAAAAAAAACTACTCACCAGGTCCCTTGCGTAGATGATTAAAAAAATATTCTTTCTGCTCTTCCAACACAAAAGACACAATCTGGTGATCCTGACTCTATCCTCCTTTCTTTCTAATTCCTGCCTTCACTAATCCTGTTTGGGCTGCTTCCTTCTGCCTTCCGCCTTCCGCTGTTAGAAACTTTCGTCCTCTAAATTCCTTGCCTCTAAATTCCTTTGTCCACTGATGTCGAAATTTGTGTAAATGTTGCAAATGTCCTTTTTTCCTCCTTTTCTGTGTCCTTATCACTTTATAATATACTTTCTTCTTTTTTTTTTTTTAAACTTTTTTAACTTTTTACTATATATATGTTTTCTTTTTTTTTTCACTTCACTGACTTATCTTTCTTAGACTTTGCACCAGAATGAAACTTTAAAATTTTTACCTCATCAGACGAACCCTCTTGTCAACCTCACTTAACCGAACTTTTCCCATAACTCATTTCCCCTATCTCTGATGTTTTTTTGGTGCCTTTGCGGTTTCTATATTTTCCCGGCCTTCTAGATTGTTCTATACCTAATATATATATTCTTTCGAATTATATATATTTCCGAATTTTGCCTCCAAAAGTCCAAAATATATGTCACCTAGCCCTTCCCGACTTTCCTCCTCTTATTCCTTATTTTTTTCCCCCCTTCTTTCCCCCTTTTGTGGTCTTTTTCCGTACATTATAAAGAAAAATCGGAATCTTATGTACCAGGCGTTCATACTTATTTAGTAGGTATACGATTCGCACCTTCATGAATGAATCGACTTAACTTTCGGCTTTCAGCTCTTTTCCTACTGATCAATGAACTTTTTGCTCTGGCAACACTATTTCCCTACTACTATGTCTCACTTTTCCACTACGTTCTTCTTTTACTATCATAGGTACGATGTTGATTGAAACATGATGGCTGCCTCCAGTAGCTGTCACAAGTAGTCGGCAAAACAACAACAGAATTAGGCAAGGTAAGTTTATTCATTAAATTATCAATTAATAATATCTTTTCAGGCTATTACAATGATATCAGACATTCGCCAGGTTCCTGTTCTATTTTAATGACAAGTAAGTGCTTATATTTATTTGAGGTTGCATTAAAATCAACATTCATATATTTTTACATTACAGACTAGCAGACTAGCGTTAGGGTGACCAGGTGGTTGTTCCTGCTATATATATTTCTTTGGCTGGTAAGTAATGAATGTTTATTTCTACTTCATTTTTAAATGTTAGTTTTTTTCAGATCTCTCACTTACATCGCACGCAACAAAACTCTGGCTTTGTTCAATTTGATTTTCAAAGACAGTGTGCGTGTTGATGACAATTTGCACTGTGATACGTTCGTGCGCTTTGGAGGTGAGATTTTTTTTTTTTATTTATCAACCATGAAGTTTATTTATGAAAGCGCCCAACGTAGGCTTCCGCCCACACCCTGAGATTAAGAGTCTAAAGCTCTACCTCGTTAGCCGGGCTATCCTTATTTTATTCATCTTCTTTTCTTAATTTATTTTTTTTTTTTTTTTTTTAAACAAAAATCAACTACAAAATCATTACTTTATCCTATATAAATTTTTTTTTTTTTTTTTTAGGTACGCTGAAGTTTGTGTAACGACAACTTTACTATAGATTCCTGACTCTCTCTATAGCTGCCGGGAAGTATTTAAAAATTAATTTGTATTTAAGTTATTTTACTTTGTGTTTATTTTCTTGTTTTTTTTTTTTTTTATTTTAAAGCTCGCCCAAATCGGACCACATGCCGTTCGCTTTTCCATATCTCAATGGACATCGCTCTTTTCAACAGCTTTGATGGAATTCGTGTTCTTGATTGCATCTCTAGCGAGTGAGTATTAAACTATTTTTTTTTCTGCAAAAATATATATCCTTTGGTATCATTCGAGTAGTTCGTATGTAGGCATTGCAGTCTTGACTTGCTCTTATTGTTTCATGTCTTTCGCATGAAAAGTTCCGATGGGTTTTCCTTGAAGGGTTTCGAGCTTATACATGTTGTTGCCCACAGCTCCACTTACACGGCACTTGATAAATTTTCTGCAAAACTTTGCATTGATATTTTTATTGAAGTCGCTTTGTACAAAATTTCGCTTATACACCTCTTGTCCGGGATAAAATATTATTTCCCTTTTTCTTTGGTTGTAACGCCGAGAACTCCTTTCGTACGCTGAGTGCAAATTCTTTTTAACCCTTTCGCGTATAAGCGCCAATCTATCCTCACGATTTTCGACCCAAAGATTCGGCTCATTAAGGGACATTAGCTTGCGCGCCAGTTTATAATCTGCGCCGCTGGTAAACATATTTTGGCCGAATAGCGCAAAGAATGGGGTGACTCCAGTTGCTGCATGAATAGAGCTGCGCAAAGCGCACTCGATTTCTGGTAAATAGAGGTCCCAGTCGCGATGATCCTCTTCCAGATACGACCTTATAGCTGTCAGCACCGACTGATTAACTCGTTCCGATGCGTTTGACTGCGGCGAATACAAAGCGGTTTTCATGTGGGTTATTTTAAAGCTCTCTATCATTTTCTTAAATTCTTTCGCTGTAAATTGATTGCCGTTATCACTATGGATCACCTCCGGTACACCAAATTTATAGAATACTTCATTCTTTAGGAAGTCGACGACATTATTTGCTGTTGCCTCTCGCATCGCTTTGAGCAGTGAGAATTTCGAAAAATGATCAATTACTATAAAAATGTATGCATTTCCTTTTCGGGACCTGGGGTATTTTCCTAGAAAGTCTATATAAATCTTCTGAAAGGGTCTCTCTGTAACTACCTCCTGACCTATTCCTGGCCTAAGCTCTATATTAGTCGCTTTACACTCTTTGCAAGTTTGGCAATTGTTGACATAATTTCGCACCTGTAGCGTCATGCGTGGCCAATAATAAAATTGCTGCAATCGGTGAAGTGTTTTTCGAACGCCTCCATGTGCTATATTTTGTGGGTTGTGTGCTTTTGTAATCACGGTCGATGTCAGCGCTTCTGGTACCCATAGCTTCCATGACAATTCCTCATTATCGCTTTGGTTAAATCTCGTTTTCTTAAAGATCATCCCGTTCTCCACTTTTAAATCTGGCAATCTCTCTTCGTTTTCCTTAATGGTCCTAATCAACTCTAAGTATTCTTGCGATGCGAATTCTGTGGTTTCCAAATCTAGCAATTCGTCTCCACTTAACTCTGCTTCTTCAATCGCTCGTGACAACATATCGGCAACGACATTGTCTGCGCCTTTTCGGTGTTCGATTTGGAAGTCGAATGCTTGCAGCTGCAGCGACCACCGTGCCAATTTACCACTCAAATCTTTTAGGGACATCAGCCACTTAAGGCTGGCGTGGTCGGTAACTATCGTAAACGGCATCATTTCCACATATGGTCGAAATCTTTTCACTGCCAAGACTGCTGCCAAACATTCTTTCTCTGTCACGCTGTAATTTTTTTGATAGCCGTTGAGTTTTTGTGAATAGAATGCCACTGGATTTTCATTTTTATTATCGTCAAGCTGATACAGCACCGCACCTACGCCAATATCTGACGCGTCGCACTGTATCCAGAACCGTTTGGTGAAGTCAGCATGCTTTAAAACGGGAGCTGATGTGAGCGCTTGCTTCAAGCGGTTGAATGCTTCGAGCGCTGCTGAGGTCATGGTAAACTTCGTGCCTTTTTTAAGAGTGTCGCTGAGTGGTGCTGAAATCGCTGCGAAGTTCTGTATGAAGCGTCGATACCACCCTGCGGTGCCCAGAAAACTTCGGACTTCCCTTGTTGACCGCGGAACTGGAATCTGCTTAATTGCTGCAACTTTATCTGGATCTGTTTTTAGTGTGCCTCCTCCTACAATGAAGCCTAAATATTTTAATTCCTTGAAACAAAACGCTGATTTTTTTAAACCTATAGTTAAATTTGCTCTTTTCAGGCAATCGGCTACTTCTCCTAAGACTCGCATATGTGTTTCGAAGTCGGCTGCGATGATAAGCAGGTCATCTAAATATATAAACACATTGGATTTCAGATGTGATGGAATTACTTTGTCCATGAGCCAACAGAGACGTTGTGCTGCATTGCATAGGCCGAATGGCATCATCGTGAATTGATATAAAGGACGCCCTGGCACGGTGAACGCTGTGTATGCCTTGCTCTTTTCATCCAGCTCGATTTGCCAGAACGCAAACTTCAAGTCTACGCTGCTAATAAAGTGCGTTTCGTCGATGCGGCTCAGTATGCCGTCAATATTTTGTAACGGATATGCATCTTTGACGGTTCTCTCGTTCAACTTCCTCGCATCCAAGCAAAAACGATTTTTCCCAGGTTTTCGCACTATCGTTGTACGGTTACTCCACGGACTTTGGCTTTCTTCGATGACTCCAAGCTCTAACATCTTGTCGATCTCTTCGTATACAACGGCTTGTACTTCAGGCGAGATGGGATAGTGTCGATCTTTAACCGGTACCGTTCCTTTGATCAGCTCGATCTCATGTTTTTCTAAATGCGTGCGACCAAGGCCATGTTCTTCAAATGTGCGGAACTGCTTCACCGCCTGATTAAGCTGATCTTGCTGCTGTGAAGTTAGCTCATGGGCTGTGCTGGGTTTTGTTGTATTAAAGTGCTCTGTCACTTTTTCCACATTAATTTCAGCCACGCCTATTACATCGGTAGCTAACTGGAACAGTCTCCAAAAATCAATGCCAAGGTAAACATTTTGTTCTAAATATGGACATAAATAGAAACTCATTACTTTTTCTTGTTCTTTATAGCGCACTGCCAAATTCACTTTGCCAATGACGTTGTGTTGGCGCCCACCTGCTGTTTTGACGACGGAAAAGAAAGGCATCACGTCGGTGTTCATGTCTTCTATCAGCTCTCTACAACCACGCCCTAATATACTGACTGATGCGCCTGTGTCTAGTAGACCTCGAATTGCTTTTCCTTGTACCCTGATGTCTGCGTAGGCTCTCGGATCGTTTTCATCGGCTTTGCTTACGGCTTCCACAATTTGCTTGCGTATGATTTTTCTCTTGGCAAATCCTTCCCGTGCCCGCTGGATCCTTCTCGACACTTCTCGTCTACCCATGAGCTCACCATCGCTGAAGATTCTTTCCCTTGCTTCGTAATATTCATGGATTCGGTCTTCAATTGGTTTGATAGTTTTAAGCTTATTTCTATTTTCATTGCTATTCCTTATTCGATTTAAAATACTAATTCTTTTTATAGTTTCAGGTTGTTCTAATTCTATTCGACTGCTGGCATTATTTACACCATCTGCGCATTCGGAATCGTTCACTGTCGCTGCTCTGCGGGATTTTGTTTGGAGCGTGACACTCCCGCTGTTATCACGTTCCGTTGCTGGTTTCCCGGACTGCATTCAGGACATTTCGGCGTTATCACGTTAGGCCGACCACATTTAAAACAGAATATGTTCTGTGTCAACGACATACATTCTCTGAACGTGTGACACGACAGACGGCAGTTCCAACAGATCAACACCCTTTTGATTGGTTGTTGCTGTCGCAAACTGGTCCCCTGCGGGTCTGCTGTCACTTCTTCGACGTCGATCGCTTCATCCTCGACATCTTGATTATACTCTAGGGCTAATTCACTGACCTGGCGAGTGAATCTAGGGATCGGTGGTGGCGCCATACGGACGTCACGACGTGGAAAACTCCTCTCGACTTCATGGCACTCCTCACGCAAATGTTCAACAGAATACACGGCTATTGGATACACCATACGGGCTACATTTTCTCTCAGGTTTCTCTTTATTATTTTTATCATCTCAAATTCTGGCAATGGCTCTATTAACTTGGCTCTTATTTTATAGATGGCATGGAAATATGCATCGATCGATTCACCTGTCTGCTGCTTCCGTTCGACGAGGTCCCTCATCACTTCAAAGTTTGATCGGCTAGTGCGATACTGCCTCAGGAGCGCGTTACGCAAGGTATGCCAATTTTAAACATTATTAGTTTTTATGTAGAGCCAGTACCACTCTTTCGCTTCACCGCTCAGAAGTAGGTGAAAATCTCGCATAACTTCATTCCAACTACATCCATATTGTTGTTGCAAGTACTCTAATCGGAACACAAAGTCTTCGACAGATGTACCTCCACTGCGACCATCGAATATAAGGCCCCATTTATCGACCTTAATTGACCCGACGATTGTCCTAGGTCCCTCCTGTTGTGACCCATATCGATTTTGCGGCATGCCGCCATTTCCACAATTCTCATCAAAAGTTGTTGGGTGTAGAGGTAGACCTTGTCTATAGCCTCCAGTAATACGTCGTGGTGGCTGCTCGATATGTGCCGAATTTGACCATGCCAAATTCGCTGCTTGACGCTGACGATTATTTTCTCCTTCATCTTTGCGCTCTCGTTGCGACACGTTTGGTGGCATTTGGCTTCTAGCATTTAATGTTGGCTGAAGCATGATGTGCATTTGCTTCATCATCTCTGCTAAACCCACTTGAATTCCATCTTGTATTTGTTTTGCTATCGATTGTTCTAGCGACGCTTTTACTTCACGACACACTTCAGTTACCTGTTCGGTGATGACCTCAGCCTCTAGTTCTTGCATAGACGGCCTAGCCTCCTCTTGATATGACCTTGCCTTCTGGTACCTATTAGCGTCCATTCTGTAATTTCCACTATACCTACTGCTACGCGGAGGATCAGCAAAATCGGGTGGAAAATTTCTGCCTAAAGGATTTTTCGGTGTAGCACCAGTATTTGCCTGCGTTTGATTAAAATTTGTTTCGGTTGCGTCGTTTGCTTTTTGCTGGGCAGATAATTTAATGGTTTTCGACAAATCGTGAAAACTCGTCTGCCGCGCAGAGTCTTCGCCGGCTCCTGTTCCCTCATTCACCGACATATCTATGACTTTTCGCGGAGTGTTTGCTTTTTGTTTCTTTATCTGCGGCGATGATTTATTAAGATCGAATCGGACGTGTTGCCTTTTTGGGACGAATCTTTTATTTTTAATAACCGGTGATCTCATTACCACACGTATATAAAAAAAAATAAAAAATTTTTAATTTCTAATTACTTAGACAGAATATTTTCTCTTGAAAAGAAAGAATTTCCTATTTATCTAGCTATGTTCTATGAAAAAAGTATTTATTAAAAAAAAACAAATATAATATTTCTTCACCTCGAACTTTTTAAACAATTTAATTTATTGAACAAGTGGGGCCTTCTAACAGGGTGCTGCACTGTTCATGTGTATTTCGGTGATTGTTTACCTTACTTGGCTGTTACAAAAAAAATTTTGGTGTGTTGTTGGTTGGTTGGCACGAATATTTTCTTAAGCAAACGAATCCGAAATATGTCCTATGTGAAATTTTCGGATGCTTTGCTTCAAATTCCGACTACTGACTTTGATAGTGGTTGACATTCATGCTACAAAACTGTCTTCTTCTACCACAATTTCGTACATCTTTTTTTTAAATTTAAAACTACTAAAAATAAAAACTTCAAAAATTTTTTTAGACGACTTTTATTTGACGCAATAGATCTAATGCTACACTTTTATGTTTTGGAACCGACTTGTCCACTCATAAGCTGTCGCAATTTGCTCTACTACACAAACAAAAGATCTCTATTATGAGTTTCCATTATCTTCTCTATCAAGCTCAATTAGTTTAGATTTTTTTTTTTTTTTTTCAATAATTATCACTTCAATTCTGGTTCTACAGAGCATCACGGATAGGTACAATTAGCCCAGGTACAAATTTTTCCTCGCTAAGCTACGCTATTCTAATCCTCTGACGAAGCACAATTGCTTATTGCCCTAATTTTCTTACTGGGTAACTAATTTTCATTTACCGTTTACACATAAAAATTCTCTATTACTTTAAAATTAAATGGAATTGAATTCTATCCATCCTTGCTTACTGCGTTCTATCTGTGGTCTTTCAAGGCATTCCTACGTAAAAGCAATTAACCTAGCGTCCAAATACTCAGGCTAAGCCAGCACTACACAGGAATGTCCCGAAAAAACATGATAAAACAAACCCGCTCTTGGTTCTGCCACTCCATAAAATTTGTAATTTTTTTATTAACGTCTACTCACCTCCTTGGTCAATTGCAATTAGTTTCGACTTTTAAGTAGTCCTCCGACTAAGTCAACTGCCACAAGGGTGTGATGAGAAAACTCTATTAACTAAAACTTTACTGACATTATTCTTCCTCAATTGTTAGTTCTACAGGGCATAAATCATAGGTACAATTAGCCTAAGGATTAATTTCGCCTCGCTAAGCTACTCTACTTGAATGCACTGATGAAGCACAATTGGTCCTTTTCGCTACTTTTCTTTTTTTCTTATTTTTGTTTGTGCGTCGTATTGCTACGCCCCACTTCAGACAAAAACTACTGACTCAACAAAAATTTTTTAATCTAACTTTTGTTTGGGCGCTATATTGTTACAGCGCTACAACCTATTATTTCCTATTGGGCGCCATATTGTTACAGCACCACAAAACCATAAAAAAAAAATATAAATAACTACAAGTGATTGTATATGAAACGGAAAATTAATATTTCCCTGGCTAACCAGCTTCCATCCGTGGTCTTTCAAAGTATTCATACATAGGCGCAATTAGTCTCAAGTTTAAATACTTTGGCTAAGCCAGCTCTACGCATGAATACTCTGAAAAAGCACGATAGAGAGCTGCCGCTTAGTTTATTGATTGGGCGCCATATTGTTACGAGTCCCTAGCCATCGTACCTGGCATGACCGTGCGCCGACTAGCTCAGAATTTACGGGCGCTGTTCTCAACCCGTCATGCCAGGTCGAGGGAGCAAACAATAACTACCGGTCTGCACCGGAAGTGAAAATACCAAAAGATAAACTCTACTAAAGACAAAAAAAAATCTCATTTTGTTTTATTCGCACCACTGAAATTGATACTCGCAATGCGAATAGAAACTCCTAGCTCGTCACCACCAGATCAATTCATACGCCTCAACCATACATCACACACAAAATAGGAGAAGATGTTATCTCCCGGTACCCACCCATCCTTGGTTATCAGTTGTATTATTCTCTCTTTTTTTTGTTGATAACCCCATTTACTCGACAGCCAAATTCGCAACTAATCAGATATTACCACCACGTCACCATCACAGAAGCACCCCTGTCTTCAGGCCCCCACTTATAAAAATTTAGCAGACCATATTAATTTGACTAATAACAATTCACATCTTTATTTATAAAAATTTTCTAATATTATCTTTTTTATTTCTTTACAGATTTTCAGTATCTAATACTTTACAATATTTCGAGAACAAATTTTTTTCTTATCTTTCTTTCTATTTAGCTAGCAGCTTACTTAATTTAATTAACATACTAATCACAAAATCAGTGCTAAAAAAAATCTAATATTTTTACAATTCTTATGTTTATTTCCTTTTCTTTTCAGATAATTAGTTCAACTATAACAGATCGGATCCTACATTATAATATTTTATACATTCTCTTACAGCTTATTTCATTATGTTTGTTCAAAAAAAAACTACTAAACTAATTATTTTCTTTAATTCACAATTTTAATAATTTCTTTCTTCTCTTATCTTCTATCTCTTTTCAGATTCATCTCTATCCAGACTATTCTACAATATCTTTAAGTTAAACTTAGTTTACAATTTTAAAGAAAAAAACTAATTGTAATTATTTAATACACCCGATGAAAAATCTTAATCGTTATACTCAAAAAGATTTATTTTTTTTTATACCATTGTAAAATTACGAATTTTCTTATTTCACCATTTTGTTAAGAAATCGCTTTATGACCAAATGTTAATCAAAATAAATTGTAAATCAAATACCATAATAAATATGTAAATTTTATGCAAACCAAAAATTACTTAACGTAAGAAAAACAAACATGTTAAAAAAAAACACAATTTATGGTTAATAAATCTAATTCAAAGCAATTAACAACGCTTTTATATAATGGGGCAGTCAATGAGTTTTCGGAATTTTGGTAAAATTTTGGGCCTTTTTTTTTTTCTTATCGGATAAATTTTTCTCTATATTTTTTTTCTTTTGTTTTTTTTTTATTGTTTTATGCCTACCTAAGGGAGCTCGCTTAGGATGAAATCGACTGTAGAACAGTAATAACACATCCCGAAGGACATTTTCTTAACACAAAAAAAAATTTTATTACCACTCATTCAATGCCTCACACTTTACAAAGAAACTGATTTTAAATACTTGTATTGTTGTACATTGTACATTACTACTGAAACATATAATTTTCTTTACAGGCTTCTTTTCTATAAATATATGTATATGCTTAATTGACAAAAAAAAAAATTCTTCTTTAATTTTTTTTTCTTTTCTTAGAGATTATTTTTTTTTGTTTATTTGGTATTTAAATTTTAATAAAAAAAAAATTTTTTTTATTTTGAGTGCAATATTTCTTTTTCTTTAATTATTCAATATGAAATTTTTTTTTTAATTTTCAGAATACAATTATTTTAACTATTCGATATGCAATTTTTAATTTATTTTTTTTTTTTTTTTTTTTGGAATACAATTATTTTAATTGGAATGCAATTATCTGAATTTTCGAACTACAATTATTTTTTTTTTTATTTTGTGGAAACTTGAGTATTTCAAAATATTCGGCCTGCAATATTTTTAAATTTTTTCCTTTGCAGGTGTTCCAGTTTTCGGACACGTAATATATAAATTTTCGAAAGCATATTTATCTTTATATTTTTCTTTTCTTTATGGCAGAATTCTAATTTTAATTTGTCCGAAACGCAATTTTCTTTACATATTATTTTTTTTTTTTGTAAGAATTCTAATTTTAATTTTAATTCGTTCGAAACGCAATTTTCTTTTATATTGCTTGTTTCTCTTTATGGAAGAATTTTAATTCTGATTTTAATTCGTTGAATGGAAACGCAAGGGACTCTGAATATCAGCTAGGACATAAAATAAATTTAAAAGCACTTATCTTTTTTTTTCTCGTTAAATCCGCCGAGCACCGGATATCTGCTGTTGCTAAAAATTTTCTGCTGCCGTGCACCAATTTCAATTTCTTGGGCAATCGTCCTTTCTATGGCCTCCCTCTCTGCTTTTATTCTAATTGCAAAAATCACTTTTAGCCTAATGCCACACAACACACAAAAAAAACTACTCACCAGGTCCCTTGCGTAGATGATTAAAAAAATATTCTTTCTGCTCTTCCAACACAAAAGACACAATCTGGTGATCCTGACTCTATCCTCCTTTCTTTCTAATTCCTGCCTTCACTAATCCTGTTTGGGCTGCTTCCTTCTGCCTTCCGCCTTCCGCTGTTAGAAACTTTCGTCCTCTAAATTCCTTGCCTCTAAATTCCTTTGTCCACTGATGTCGAAATTTGTGTAAATGTTGCAAATGTCCTTTTTTCCTCCTTTTCTGTGTCCTTATCACTTTATAATATACTTTCTTCTTTTTTTTTTTTTAAACTTTTTTAACTTTTTACTATATATATGTTTTCTTTTTTTTTCACTTCACTGACTTATCTTTCTTAGACTTTGCACCAGAATGAAACTTTAAAATTTTTACCTCATCAGACGAACCCTCTTGTCAACCTCACTTAACCGAACTTTTCCCATAACTCATTTCCCCTATCTCTGATGTTTTTTTGGTGCCTTTGCGGTTTCTATATTTTCCCGGCCTTCTAGATTGTTCTATACCTAATATATATATTCTTTCGAATTATATATATTTCCGAATTTTGCCTCCAAAAGTCCAAAATATATGTCACCTAGCCCTTCCCGACTTTCCTCCTCTTATTCCTTATTTTTTCCCCCCCTTCTTTCCCCCTTTTGTGGTCTTTTTCCGTACATTATAAAGAAAAATCGGAATCTTATGTACCAGGCGTTCATACTTATTTAGTAGGTATACGATTCGCACCTTCATGAATGAATCGACTTAACTTTCGGCTTTCAGCTCTTTTCCTACTGATCAATGAACTTTTTGCTCTGGCAACACTATTTCCCTACTACTATGTCTCACTTTTCCACTACGTTCTTCTTTTACTATCATAGGTACGATGTTGATTGAAACATGATGGCTGCCTCCAGTAGCTGTCACAAGTAGTCGGCAAAACAACAACAGAATTAGGCAAGGTAAGTTTATTCATTAAATTATCAATTAATAATATCTTTTCAGGCTATTACAATGATATCAGACATTCGCCAGGTTCCTGTTCTATTTTAATGACAAGTAAGTGCTTATATTTATTTGAGGTTGCATTAAAATCAACATTCATATATTTTTACATTACAGACTAGCAGACTAGCGTTAGGGTGACCAGGTGGTTGTTCCTGCTATATATATTTCTTTGGCTGGTAAGTAATGAATGTTTATTTCTACTTCATTTTTAAATGTTAGTTTTTTTTCAGATCTCTCACTTACATCGCACGCAACATGTCCAGACGCAAAACAAACACGTCTATTAAAGTTCTGCGAAACTCGTTGGGTTGAGCACCTCGATTCGCTAAAACTTTTCCAAAATGCATTTCCATATATATGCACAGCATTAGAAAAATTAGACAACAGCAATATAAAAACCGATGGTGCACAACCTGACGTACTACTTTCGTCAATTTGTAAACCGCAGTTTATTGTTACATTGACGATACTGGAACCAATTTTCAGCGCAACGAAAAACCTGAGCTTGTTGCTACAAAAATCGATTGTCATTTGAGCACCTGCGTCGAGTATTCAACCGACTTGTACGAAGAAATAAGTGAGGTGAGTGGCAATTTGGAGGCCAAATTTCACGAAATTTTTATCAGAGCCACGGAAATAGCTGAAGCAGTCAACGTGAAACTGGAAGCTCCTAGTCGTATTCGACAGCAGCTAAACCGCGATGATTACGAAATAGATGCGGAATCGCATTTCCGACGATCTACCTATATTCCATTCTTAGATCATTTCTTAAGTCAGCTGCAATCAAGATTTCTAGACCATGGTAAATTATTGTCCAAAATTCAAAATATTTTGCCAACAAAATGCACAGAACTTAATGCAGAGGAAAATCGCAAAACGATGCAAGCATTTGAAAATCAACGGCCGAAAGATATTGTGGGAGACTTCGTAGCGGACTTTGCGATGTGGAAAAGGTAAGATTATAATAATAGAAAATCTTTGATGTTCATCCTCAATATTCACACCTTATAATCACTCCATATTTTTGCAGACATTGTTTAAAAATTCCAAAAGAAAAAAGGGCGAAATCATTTATTGATGCTCTCAACAGCTGCAACAAGTAATTCTACCCATCAATACATCGGTTCCTCTAAATTTGCGCAACCCTTCCGATTTAAGTGGCATCAAACGAACGCTCATTTTCATCTCTACGAAGATTAAAAACGTATCTGCGAAGCAAAACCAGTGAGGACCGATTGAACGGGTTGGCGTTGTTGAACGTGCATCGTGACGTGGAAGTAACTTGCGAAAATGTAATCGACATTATGTCAAAAAAACCACGAAAAATTAATATAATTTTATAATTTAAAATACAGTTGATTTGATGATAAAGTTTATTTAATAAATATAATATGCATATATATATTCCGTACATAAATATTTTTAAAACCCCCCCGAAATATTTTCCTGAATCCGCCCCTGGCCAGACCCATTCGACTTGACTCTCTTTCTAATCTGGAAAATACTGCACTGACTTCGCGCGTATTATGATATCGATGTCATCAGCATACGCAAGCAGCATAACACTCTTGTAGAATATTGTGCCACTACGTATCAGATCAGTAGCTCGGATGATCTTTTCCATCATTAGCTTGAAAAAATCACATGATAAGGAATCACCTGAATGGTGGGGAGAGGTCCTTCCCGATTTTAACTGTGCTGCTGGTGTTGCTCAGTGTCATCCTGCAAAGTCGTATTAGTTTTGCATTAATACCAAAATCAGACATGGTATAGTACAGGTGCTTCCTTATTGGGCTGTCGAAGGCGGCTTTGTAGTCGACAAAAAGATGGTGGGTGTCGACTTGGTTTTCTTGAGTCTTCTCCAAGATCTGTCGTAGCGTGAAAATCTGGTCGATGGTGGACTTTCCAGGTCTGAAGCCACACTGATAAGGTCCGATCAGTTCGTTTACAATGGGTTCAATCTTTCACATAAAACGCTCGACAGGACCTTATATGCGATAATAAGAAGGCTTATCCCACGGTAATTGGCACAGATAGTGGGATCGCCTTTCTTGTGGATTGGGCAGAGCACACTGAGATTCCAATCGTTCGGAATGCATTCTTCCGACCATATTCTGCATAGAAGCTCGTGAATGCATTTAAGTAGAGCTTCGCCTCCGTTCTTAAACAGCTCAGCAGGTAAGCCATCAGCTCCCACGGCTTTGTTATTTTTAAGCCGAGCTATAGCTGTCAGAACTTCATCATAGTCGGGAAGCGGAACCTCAACGCTGTCATCCAAAATTGGGGTTTCCGGAATATCATCTCTATTGGCGGGATTGTTGTCAGCGTCTCCATTTAGAAGCTTAGAGAAGTGTTCCCTCCATAACGTCAATGTATTCTGGACATCTGTCACTAGATTCCCGTTTTCATCCTTACCGTGGGATAAGCTTTCCTAATATCTCATATAAAGTCCTGTCGAGCGTTTTATGTGAAAGATTGAAGCCCATTGTAAACGAACTGATCGGACCTTTTCAGTGTGGCTTCAGACCTGGAAAGTCCACCATCGACCAGATTTCACGCTACAACACATCTTGGAGAATACTCAAGAAAAACAAGTCGACACCCACCATCTTTTTGTCGACTACAAATCCGCCTTCGACAGCCCAATAAGGAAGCACCTGTACTCCACCATGTCTGAATTTGGTATTCCTGCAAAACTAATACGACTTTGCAGGATAACACTGAGCAACACCAGCAGCGCAGTTAAAATCGGGAAGGACCTCTCCCCACCGGTTTCTACCAAACGAGGTTTCATACAAGGTGACTCCTTATCGTGCGACTTTTTTGACCTAATGATGGAAAAGATCATCCGAGCTGCTGATCTGAGACGTAGTGGCACAATATTCTACAAAAGTCTTGTGCTGCTTGCGTATGCTGATGACATCGATATCATTGGCCATAATACGCGCGAAGTCAGTGCAGCATTTTTCAGATTAGAAAGAGAGTCAAGTCGAATAGGTCTGGCAGTGAATGCAGATAAAACGAAATACTTGGTGCGAACAAACAAACAGTCCTAGCGTCTTGGAACCCACGTTACAGTTGACAATAAATTTCTTCGAGGTTGTGAAGGACTTCGTTTATCTGGGATCCAGCATAAACTCAACCAACGACATCAGCATTGAGATCAAACGAAGAATCTCTTGCCAACAGATGTTACTTTGGGCTCAGTAGGCAATTGAGAAGTAGAGCCCTCTCGCGACGAACGAAAATCACGCTCTATAAATCGCTCGCCATGCCCGTCGTTCTTTATGCATCACAAACCTTGACGCTGAGAAGCTCAGATGAAAAGACTTTAGGAGCATTCGAGAGAAAGATTCTTCTTAAGATCTACGGACCAATCTGCGTCAATGGCGAGTACCGAATACGATGGAATGATGAACTGTATGAGCTGTACACTGACATCGACATAGTCAAGCGTATTTAAATCGAGCGGCTTCGCTGGTTTGGTCATGTTCAGCGCATAAAAGACGATGCTCCAGTGAAGAAAACATTCAATTCGGTACCCAGCGGCGGTCAACGCAGAAGAAGACGACCGCATCTTTGTTGGAAAGACCAAGTAGAGGACAACCTGACGAAGCTTGGAATTTCCAACTGGCGTCAGCAAGCGAAAGACAGAAATGGCTGGTACAAAATCTTAGATGAGGCCAAGACTGACATACGGTTGTAGCGCCAACTAAGTAAGTAAGTATGTACTCCGCAGAAAACGTATAACTGTATAAGCACTGGAAACAGTTAACTCAGATTGCAGCCGTTTATTTTAACAACAACAGCAACATACAACAGCTATAGCAGCAGCCACAACAACAATCAGCAATGCTCCAACAACAACAATGGTAATAACAACAACAACAAGAGCAGCAGCAGAAAAAACAACAATTACAAAAGCAGCGACCAATAACTTACAGCCCGTACAGGTAACAACAACAAAATTTTAATATTTTTTAATATATTTTAAAATTTTTATAAAAATTGTAAAACTTACATTTATTTAGCTTTTCACGAGGTAGCTTCTAAAACGAATGTTATACAATCGGGTCGGAAGAATCGATCGTATTACAATTGAGGCACAACACTGCACCTGGATAGTTAGGAATAAAAATAGGAACACAGATAGAAACACATTATAGGGCACACATACTAAATTTTAGAACATTACAGGGTAGTACACATAAATAGGAATACATATATTTTTTATATAATTATTATATATTGAAACAGTTATATATGAAACAGTTTTTACTTTTTGCTTTACGTCATAGTTGTTGGAACCCCAATATTATGCTTCCATCGTATGAAATACGCCTTAAAATTATTTTACTACCTTCCCTAAGAAGCAGAAGAAGGCTGCTTAATGTCATGTTTCTGTATAAATTACTTCGTGGCGAGATTAATTCGGAATATCTCATCTCAGCTCTAAATTTTAACATTCCAAGGAGAGGAACTAGACATTTTCTGTTTTTCAAGTTGAGTCAGTGCAGTTCTAATTACGCTCTTCATGAACCTTTACGATGTATGTGCAGTGATTTCAATGATAACTTCAACATGATTAATTTTTCTGATTCGGTAGACGTCTTAAAACGGAAAATTATATTACATTTAAATAATTAAATCAATTTAACTTCATCCTATTATACCTAACGCAATTTTATAACAATGTAATATTGGCAATTGAGATTGTTCTGTTTCTCTTTTTTATCTCGATATTATGTTTTATAAAGTAATCACCATCAAATATGAATCGTTTTTAAAACTTACTTTTTAATTATTCAATATTTTAATTTTTAATCGAATTGGGATTTACGTGCTCACGTGGTTTCCTGATTTGAAATTAGACTGAACTCACACTATCACCTGGGTTGGTGTGCCAGAGTATATCTCTTTTCCATACAAGTTTATGCCTGCGTTGGCCCAAATGCATATCCAACTAATTGGGATTTTGATTTGGCGGATATGAGATTTATCTCATTTCCACGTAGGTGCTTGTGTTGGACAATGGCCGCAAACCAGTTAAAATGAGTTTAGTGTTTTTGATTGTTTTTCGGGTACCTTAAATTGATAATTACTATTATTTAATTCGATGTTACTTATTTATATAGAATCAAGTATACTTAAATACGCGTTTATATATCTATAATATTTTAAATTCCGCTGAAAAGCCAATTAATGTGCTTAGTGGAAAATCCTAATTGCCAATAGGGGGTATGTTTTAGTACGTAGGTGCATTCTGTATATCCCGGCTGATTCGGGCAGATTTTAGAATGTGAATCGTGCATGCGTATAGGTCGGGTATACGTATCTTGGGAAGATTTCATACCTCCGGGCGAATCAAAAAAAAAAAAAAAAAACAAAATTAATCTTACTCACACATCCATTCACCCCTCTCACACCTCTCCCACTCTTTCACATGCCTCTCACTCCGGCGAAGGCGACCATCACGCGCCATTTATTTCCCTCGAATCAGAATTAATCAATCCGTTTGAACTAACCATTCATTCGGAAGTACACGCAATAGCGGTCAAGTTGCCACAATTTTAAACTTCGTGTCCCGAAGCCTGGTTCACCCATGCAATAATTCAATTCCAAGCAAAGGCGATCTCAGTAGACAAAACAAAATACGAGTACTTAGTTTCTGCTCTACCACAAGAGGCAATTGTTACAGTGCTTGACTTTATTCAAAAACCACCTTCAACAAATTTATTCGAAGGTTTAAAAAAAATTTAAGCGACCTCTTTAAGCGAGACTAAAAGGTTGGACAAAATTTTATCTGATTCTGAGATAGGAGCAGTGTTGCCATGAAAAAAAATTTTACAGCGTAACTTTTGCAGTCTGCTCGTCGGATTTCTTGTCGGATTTGTGAAAATCTGAAAACAAGAACTAAGAAATTTTCAGTCGCATTTTACAACAAAGAAGACAAATAAAATATTGCATTTTATTAGACGTATGACGTATATTTAAGGTTTATTTATTTAAATAAATCACATTTTTTTCAAAATTCAATTTAATAATGATTATAAATAGAGAAAATAAATTATAATAAATTAGATTTTGAAAATATTTTTGAACACACAAAGAGTAAAAAATCAAACTAGAAATACATTTGCAACACAGTTTAGTTTAATGTAGATCACTTAAATCGGTAAAAATGAAATGCATAGAGCTATAATACATAATTTTTCAATTTTAACTTTATAGATGTAAAGTTTTTGCTTTAAGTAAATTACCAAAAAAATGTTTTTTTTGCCAGCAAAAACTACAAAAAAATTCGATTTAAGTGAAAAAAATATGTTTAAAAAAATATAATTTTTTCGAAGTCATATAACCATTGCTTTATTAATTTTGTTAATCAATTCTTTATCAATTTCAAGACTAAAACAGTTAAAAGATTTCATACGCAGATAATCTTTTGTATGCAGAGTTCCTTCCATTGTATCTGACTTATTGCGAACTTTAGTTTTATTAATATTTATTTGACTAAAAGTTCACTCAACGTTAGCTGAGGAATTCGGTAAGCTCAACAATTCAAAAATAAATTTTTCCATTACTGGAAATGCAGAAGCACCATCGCATCTTTTTATTTTAAAGTTGTTATAAATTTTTATTATACTATTTTTTCTTTTCATACGTATATGTGTATAATATGCAAATCGGACGCTGGATCTACTTTTTCTGAAATCGTAACATTTTGAAGAATTTTGGTCAAATATCGAAACGTCGGATTCAAGTATTAAAATCGTAACATATCCGATATATCGGACCATATGGCAACGCTGGATAGGAGATCAAAAACATCTCAATTTTACTGCTCACTACTCATGTTAGCAGGCTCATCAGTCAATAGCAACATTATTTAGAAATTATGACTACGCATGCTACCCAAAAGCCTTAATATCGCTTTAGTTAAACCTATCAAGACGGAACTTCTGCTATTCCACAAAAACCAAAGTGCCACACTTTGTCCCTCCAAAACTAAGTAACCAACTTCTTACACTATTCATCAGCGCCAAATATCTAGGGATCATTCTAGATTATAAGCTCAGCTGGAAAACCAATATGGAAAAGAGGGTCAAAAAGGCCTGTATAGCCTTTTATGTCATTAAAAAAGCTTTCGGAAACAAATTGGGTCTTCAACCAAAAATGCTCCAATGGCTATACACAGCAGTAGTACGCCATGTCATGTCATATGGTGCATTAGTATGGTGGTATTCACTGCACAAAGCATACAACATAGCAAAACAAGCCAGGATCCAGTGCGCGTGCATAGACATCACAGGGAATATCCGCTCATGTCCCACCGATGTTCTAATATCCTGATACACCTATTTCCTGTAGATATATACATCAAGCTTACTGCAACCAATAATGAAGTTAGATTCAGAGAGTTCTACAACTGGCGAAGCAGATTATATGGACATAGCCACATTCTAAATGCATTACCTAAGGAACTGGTTCCGAATAACACGGACTGACACTCCTAAACTCGACTTCACGAAATCTTTTACGATCAAGTTCCCCACTAGGGTAAAGTGGTGCAATGGAGGACCCGACTTAGTCTTCGATGTTTCCTTCTACACTGATGGCTCCAAGATGGAGTGCGAAGTAAGAGCTGGTATATACTCAGAGAAGCTGGGAGTGGCGGAAGCTTTTCGTCTACCAGACTCAGCCAGCGTGTTCCAGGCCAAGCTTTTAGCGATAAGAAAAGCCTTAAGTAGAGCCAGCACCAAACACCTCAGTGCAGCTTTTTAACGGATAGCCAAGCTGCCATCAAAGCCTTAGCTGCGATCAATAGCAACTCCAAACTGGTAAGGCAGTGTAAGGATGAAACTGCCTGGCTAAGCAACCAACTTAACATTACCATAATTTGGGTTCCCGGCCATAGGAACATTTATGTTAATGAAAAAACTGATGAACTGGCTAGATAGGGTTCCTCCCTTGACGTTTTAAGAGCGGAAACAGTCGCAATTTCACGGAACAACTAATAACAATTACTACTTTGCCTGAACTGGTCGTAGGTGGAGATGCTTGACCATTTGCAACACTTCAAGAAAATTATGGCTCTTTTACAACCTAAGCCGAACTAAGGAGATACTCTCAATATCCCGGAGTGAAATAGCCAGAATCACGGCTATTACTACTGATCACTGGTGAATCGGAGTACACGCCGAAACAATCGGACTACCCTACAACACCCACTGTCGCAGCTGCGACGACCCAAAATGAGAATGAAACACTACCTCACATCCTGTGCAGCTGCCCATCCCTGGCCAGGTCTAGATTAACAGCCCTATTCTGGTTGTTAGCTTAACAAGAAATAGTTAAGGAGCTCTTGTTAAGATGGTTGTTATGTTATGTAAATGTTGGTATTCTTAAAAATCATTAACAACATAAAAGCTAAAAAAGCTTTTAAAGTTCACCATGCATGGTGAAAATCGATATGCCTATTGAAAGAAGAGATGCGCTATATAAACAGATGCTTCGAGTGCAGCTTGTGACTTTGCAACCGCTTGAAAAATTTGCCACGGCTACTGAAAGATTTCATTATCAATACTTCAAATAAGTGAAAAATTCTTCCATTTTCCAGTTTAATGTATTTAAACTCAATATTATATTATAATTTGTATTTTTTTATTATTTTCACAACAATTTTCTATCTAAGCACTTACATTTCATTCGTTGTTAAGACTCTTTCTGTTATTAACAAAATTGTAAGGAAAAGAGCTTTTAAATTTGCAGCAGAATACGAAACCTTAACAAATTGTTAATATTAACTATTTTGTTAATATGGTGAGCTTAGTTAAGCTGCCAGAATAGGGCTGTAAGAGTGCTAGAGCACACCCTTCTTTAACAATCTAGATTAACTCTAAACAATAAAAATCAAAAACGTTCTAACATTCATCAACCGCATTGGATGGCTATTTACCAACAGTGCGATTCTCACTTTACATACAGGAACACGAGGTTATGGTATCAAAACGGCTCACTAGAGCTACTTGGATTCCTACTAGTTGTACCAACACCAGCCAAACCAACTTCTGGCTGTACTTCCCAAAGTACTTGGCTTTTCACTTGACTATTTTCATTATTGTGTTGCTCCTTAGAGCCTGGCAAAATTTACAAATTTAGCGTGCAAATGAATGGAAAGTTTTATATGAATTTAACACAAGGACGTTATTTATATGCCATATATACGGCATATTTAACAGTTAGGTATCTGGCTGGGTATTTTGGCCAGGACTTCTTATGCAAATATTATACGATGACCGTTTGCTCGGCTTACACATGGGCGTACAAATAATTTTGTTGTTTTCGTTGCTTAATTTTTGACGGTTTTGCGTTGGAAGCAACAACAAAATTATTTGTACGCCGAGCAAAATGACATCGTGTAATCGTGTAACAACATTGAATTGCATTTAAGCGCACATTTTAATCTTCACTCGTTATGGAGAAACTCGTCTATTTTGGTTAGGCCTGTAGGTAGATTCCAGGATTAGTGATGGGACGATTAACTGAAAAAGTTATATTAATCGGTTATTTTCTTTCGGTTTACGATTTAATTGTATCGTATTTTCCCTTTCGATTAACAGAAAATCTATTAATCGGAAAATAAAAACAATCAAAAATAATCGAATGAAATCCATTACTAGAAGATGATGAAATTTCACAATCGTTGTCTAGCATGAGGAAAAACGCGCGAAAAATCTTTAAAGAAATAAAAACAAATTAAACAAAATTAAAAACGAAAAATTGAAAATAAAAAAATTAACTAAAAACGCGTGATTTTACCAATGGATCCATTGCGAAGTGAAGTTTGGAGGCATTTCTCCAAAGAAACTGCGTAAGAAGTCAAATGCCGGCATGCCTTAAAGTTCTGAAGTACAACAACAATACATCAAATATGCAGCATTTAAAGCTGAAGCACTGAAATGATGCTGAAGTCCTTAAGGTAAGTAAAATAGTTTAAGCAATGAGAAAAAATTAGTAATTGTTTATTTTAATAAGGTACCAACTAAAAGCAGTGATGAAATCGAAAGCTGTGATGAAAAAAGCAGCGGTGACCTGACACCATCATGCAGCCAAGAAATATTTAGCTCCAGAATGTGCACCAAAAAGGCGACGTCAAGCAGTCAAGAAATATATAGCACCATCAATTCCAACGTAAGCCGCCAAGAAAAAGTCAGCACCAGCAAGTCGACGTCAACCAGCCAAAAAAATAGTCAACCAAAGTGCACAGTAAGCCGCAAAGAAAAAGGTAGCACCAGCAATTCGACGTCAACCAGACAAGAATTAGACAGCACCATCAAGTCCATCGTAAGCCGCCAATAAAAAGCCAGCACCAGCAAATCGACGTCAAGCAACCAAGAAATAGCCAACAAGTGCACAGTAAGCCGCAAAGAAAAAGTTAGCAGAATCTGCAGTCAACCCAAAATTCAGACAATTTTATCGAATGCACAGAGCTACGATTCTATACATGAAAAATAAACACATAATAATAGAAATGGTTGTACCAGATAATCTCCCATTTTCTCATGTTGAAGTTATTTGAAAAATTTTGACTTCATTGATGTTACTATTATTATTTTAATAATAATTATTTTAACTTTATTGTTTGAATATTATTACTAAAATGTCCATAACAAAAGCAATAAATACACCCTAACAATTATCTTATCTTTGTCTTTTCACTAATATCCGGAAGTTGTTTATTGCATAGATATGTTATTGTTGCATTTTGATCTGAACCATTCAGCCCTATTATGAATAATTTTCCCCCCGGAATCAAAAAAGGGAATTTTAATTTTTAAGGAAGCAGACAAATAAAAACATTACATTGTTTTAACACTCATGAACATTGACAGCTGATGAACAAAATTGCATTAAAAAATTTCCAAAAAGTTGTTGAGGTTTATCTTAAAAACGGAAACTCACTATTTCGAATCCGGGTGGAAAATTATACACAATAGGGCTGATTATTTTTGAATCATTTAAGAACCATCATTTTTATTTTTGCAGTAATGGGCTTTTTGAAGTTTATGAAACAGCAATTTCCTTTATACAAAGTTCCATCCAGGAAAACGATAAAAGTTCAAATGGAAAAAATGTATGACAAGGAAGTAGACTATTTCATTGTTTGACCACTGACATATGGACTGATAATAAAATGAACAGCTTGCTCGGTGTGACAGTTCATTGCTTGTTTGAAAGCAAACACATTTGTAGAACTACTGGTGTTTTTAGGCTGACTGAAGTCCATACAGCTGCGCACATATCTGAAGTGCTAATAAATTCTACATATTATATGCTTGACCACTTTATAAAATTAATATCATACATCAGTCAAAATTTAATAAACCATTTCGATGCACCGCCCATGATAACAACAAAAAATAGAGAGGAAATTATTGAAATTATTACTTTATTGAGACCATTGAAAGCCATGAATACTCAAATAAGTGGAGATAAATACGCCACATTAAGCCAAGTTATTCCACTTGCTCATTGTGGGCATCAACAAATAATAAAAATTTCTTTGTACATCTGTGGTAGCAAATAAATTAAAAATGAACATTTTTAACCAGTTTGACCGTCGCTTTGGAGCAATGGAATATTCTTTTCTACTGGCAGTATCAACTTTACTAGACTCACGATTAAAAAAAAATCCATTTTCCGGATCCCATATCTTTATCAACAGTTATGACGCATATGAGACGCGAAATTGCTGAAATTGCTAATGCAGACGACATCATTGGGAGTGGAAGTGAAACGCCTTCTACTGGTGATAATGGTTTCGATTTATGGGCGCATCACAAGACTTTGGTCCACAAACGCAGAAGAATTTAGCTTCTTTCTCAATGATCCGGTGCCTGAGTTGAAACGAAATGTGGTTGAAGCTTGGGAAGAGATGAAATTCGTGTACCCTTAGCTATACATTCTCTCCCAAAAATATTGCTTTTTAATTGGAACTTCTGTACCATCAGAACGACATTTTTCCAAAACTGCTGCAACTGCTTGGGAAAAACGTAATCAATTAACTACAAAACGCCTTTCAAAGCTCTTGTTCTTAAATTCCATCTCATCAGAAAAAAACCATTCTATTTCAAAAAGAAAGAGAAAGAACAAAAATAAGCGTCGCAAAGCATCTTCGAACAAAAATACTCCAGTTTCTTCTTCGTCACCTACTAATATTTCTCCTTTGACTAATAGTCCAGTTTTACCTCCTATTGAACCCAGAAATCATTTAAATTTAAGGGCAGTGTCAAGGAGGAAAAATTTATTTATTTCACGTCTTCAGCCTGACACAACTGTTGAAAACGTATTGACGTTTATCAAACATAACAACTTGGAATAAACCTTCCCACGCTTCCTTCATTCTCACAGTTCCAGCTGAAAAGTTTGCAAATGTTTTAAATTCTAATTTGTGGACCGATAATATATTCGTTTCAGAGTCTCTGCCTAAGAATAAGTCTAGAAGGACGACTCAACCTATTCGTCAAACTCAAAAAACCTGAATAGGCTATCCCTTTACTATCAAAATGTAAGGGGATTACGCTCTAAGACGCGAGACATATTTTTAATGTCTCAAAATTTGTCTGAAGATATTATCGCATTGACTGAAACGTGGTTAAATGGAAGCATTACTGACTTGGAATTGTTTGATAATAGTTTTGAAGTATATAGAAAAGATAGATACGCTGGCAATACTTCTGCTGTCGGTGGTGGTGTCTTATTAGCTGTTAGGAACTCCTTCGTTAGTTCCATTATCGATATTCCCTGCTCTTCTAATATCGAACTTATATGCATTAAGGTTGTACATTGTAATTCTAATGTATATGTAGTTAATGCTTATGTTCCTCCAAAGAGCAGTGTGGAAATTTATGCAAGCCTTGCGGATTGCATAGAATACGTTATAAATATTCTTGACGTTAGTGACGACATTTTATTTTTGGGCGATTTTAATCTGCCTGACTTGAAATGGGAATCTTCAGACGATGATACATATTTTTGTGCATATAATTCGAAGACACGCCAAGAGCATATATTTGTTGATAATATACGTTCTGACTTACAACAAGTAAGTTGTATTTATAATAGTCGTGAAAGACTTCTTGACCTGGTCTTTACTACAGACTCTAATAACGTGATTGTTGCTCTAACTTTTGTTGATGACAAGTCCGACAGGGAAAATATAGTGAATTCCAATTCAATAGATAAAGTTTATGAATTCAATTTCAAAAAAGCTGACTTTCTGAGGTTGAATCATTTACTTCATAGTAAAATTAATGTAATTTTAGAATATTTTAATGGTAATAATCTTGAAGATTCAATTCATTTTTTTTATATGGAAATCTTTACTATGTTTTCTGAGTCCGTGCAGTATAGCCTCAAATTTGCGAAAAATTGTGCTTACCCTTGGTACACAAGGGAATTAAAGACTCTTCGCAACAACAGGAATAGGGCATGGAAGAAATATGTCTGTAGCTTAGATTTAAATGACCAAGAAATCTACAAGCGTTTGTTTCTGGATTTTGAAAGTTGCTCAGCTACCTTATATCAAAATTATTTAGACAATATTAAGCTGAGAATATTGTCTGATCCAAAGAAATTCTGGGGTTTCATAAACACCAAAAAAAAAAATCTGATGGATTCCCTTACTCATTTAAGACTTCTGACGGAATTTCTGACGATCCCGTTATAATTTGTGGCCTATTTGCCACTCTCTTTAAAGAGTCATTATGTTCAGACTCTTTTAATCCTGATGAAGATTATTTTGAATATATGAACTCTACACCCAGGGTTTCGTTGGACCTATATCTTTTAATTCAGAGGATATTTTAAAGTATATTGGATCGATCGAAGAAGATTATAATGCTGGACCTGACGGAATTCCTGCCGCAGTGTTAACGCAATGTGGTTCCGTTCTAAGCCAACCACTCTCCATATTATTCAATAAATCAATTAGGGAATGTAATTTTCCACTTTTTTGGAAAAAATCTTTTATAAGTCCTATTTATAAAAAAGGTTGTAGGAAAGATGTAAACAACTATAGGCCTATCGCTAAACTCTCATCGATTCCAAAACTTTTCGAGCGGCTCGTGAATGATCGTGTGAAGATTCATTGTGGGAGGGTCATAACAACTCGTCAGCATGGATTTGTTACTGGCAGATCCACTGTGTCTGATCTCCTCGATTTTACAACATTCTGCTTAAATTCAGTTTATTCTGGTAACCAGGTCGATTGTATCTATACTGATTTTAGTAAAGCATTTGATAAACTACCACACAAATTAATTATATTTAAACTAAAGTTAATGGGTTTTCCACAATTTTTTGTAAGCTGGATTCAATAGTATCTGACAGAGCGATCTTATCAAATACGATTTCGAGGTGTATTGTCTGTGTCGGTGAATTTATTGCTGCATCAAGTGTTCCTCAAGGTAGCCACCTTGGTCCACTTCTGTTTATTTTAGCCATTAATGATGTAACCCACATCATCAAATACTCTCATCTGCTCATTTATGCAGATGATATGAAAATATACAGAACAGTAGATTCTAAAGCCAATTCAGTTCTACACCAGTCTGATTTAAAATCTTTTGAAGTTTGGTGTTCTAAAAATAATATGTTTCTTAATCCAGATAAATGCCAAACTATGACCTTTTCGCGAAAAAGGAATAATTTAATTTTTGATTATAAGATAAAAGATACGGCTTTAAATCGTGTAGATTCTGTCAAAGATCTTGGTATATGCATGGATTCTAAGCTATCGTTTAGCGTTCATATTGATAGCATTTGTAAAAAAGCGTCTTCTATGCTCGGTTTTATAAAACGCTGGGCCAAAGAATTTAATAGTATGATTACAACTACAACGCTGTATTATTCAATTGTCCGTCCTCACTTGGAGTATGCAAGTCAAGTTTGGTAGCCAAGTTACAATGTACATGTTGAACAAATAGAGAGAATTCAAAAACGTTTTGTTCGGTTTGCTCAAAAGGGGCTTAAGTGGAACTGACACTTTAAATCTTCCTCCTTATGAGGACCGTTTAAAACTATTAAAAATGCAATCCTTAAATGAGAGAAGGAAGTCTGCTGATATCGTCTACTTAAACCAACTCATAACTGGTGGGTTCGATTCACCGGAACTCCTAACTTTTATAAATTTTAACACTTACCGTAGAAGCAGTAGAAACGCTAACAGTTTAATTTACTTTCCTTTTAGTAGCACAAATTATATGGCTACTGCTCCTTTAAATCGCATGAGTACCTTTGTTAACAACTGTAGCTTTTTTGATGTTAACTTATCGAAAGGTCAACTCAAAAGTAGATTGAAAACTAATGTATGGTTAGATCTATGTTAACGCATGGTTAGTTGTTATGTCTTGTGTTGTCCGTGAGCCCAACCCATATTATGGTGGGCAAATTTTTCTCACTATGTATATCGTTGAGATATTTCAATGATATTAAGTTGGTTCTTAAGATAGTCTAATGTGGAGAAAGTGCGAAAAAGCTGTAGTAGCTGAACTCTATTGTTATTGCATGTGTAAAAAAAAAAACAAATAATGTTAACGTTTGTATATTTATTTATAACTAAATAGTTTGTCTGACCTATGCCGTGTATTCTTAACCCATCGAACCATGTATTTAAAAATACTTTAATTTTAATTAAAAATTAGCTTTTTTGTATTTTTTTTACTTCTTACAATGTTTTATATTAGTGGTATTCAATGAAAGCCGTATTGGTGATTTAAATAGCGTATGTGCTGTAAGTTAATAGAACTTACCGTACATACGCTGTTTACATCGCAAATACGCCGTTCATTGAATACCACTATTATTTCTAATATAAACGAATGCAATTTATGATTTATTCTTTGTCAACTTTTTCAAAAGAACATAACAATACCAACTTTAATAAATTGTAATAAAAAATTTATTTGACAACATATTGTTAAACATTTGCATGTGTAACTTTGCAGTTCAACTCTTCTTTTCAACTTTGTAGGTCATCCTTTTGGTGAAAGCGAATACCAATCAGTTTTATTTTCATTATTTTTCCATACCTAAAATTCTCCAAGGGGGGCAGGGGATAAAGCCCTTTCAGCTCGCATGCAGATCCTCCACTGCATGTCGTTGCGATCGGGTTGTAGAAATCCGATAAATGCAGGAAAACTAACGTCGGATCGGACAACGTCTGCCGATTTCGTTAGTAATATATAAATAAATAAACAAATAAAACAAAGAAAATGGAAAAAAATGTATGCGATTAATTGAACATTCGGTTAATTTTGCTGCAATTAATAAATTGATCAATTCGATTAATCATTAAATCGGTTAAAAAAAAATTGTCCACCATTATCCAGGATTTGCTAAAGCTAAAACTCTAAAAATCGCTAAAATTAGAAAAATCTTATGATATCTAAAATTTTTGCGATACCGCTAAAATGCGATTCTGATCCACACATTGCTTAGCTGAAAACTAGTTTCTTTATCCGCCGTAGATAAACACAAGTCTTTCCATGAGAACTGTCATATTTTCTGTTAGTGTGTGCAATCATTGAGGTTAAGCCAAAATAATAAGATTTGGACGAATCTGTGTTAAAGAATATTTTCATCATAGTATTTAAACTTGAATTATAAGGCAAATTATGTCTTTGTATCGTTGGCAAAGTACCTATACTCCTCTAAATTTTGGACTAAAAAAATATTGTTCTTTTGTTACGCGTTTTCTGTTGGCGTCCGTTTCCTTAAAAACATTTTTGATAAATTAAATGAGGAACAGACAGTATAATATATAAATTTTGTGTTGCTAAAAACTTAACAATTTTATAAATTTTTAGCAAACTAAAAATACTCAAAATCGCAAATTAGCTACTTTTTAGCAATAAACAAATGTCAAAGTCAGCTGTTTTTTCTAGTTCATTTTGTTCATAGCTTAATTTTAACGATGAAAAATAGAAGATGATTTGTGAGTCTGAACCTCATTGTCGCCAAAATTCGCTAAAAATGATTTAAGTACTTTTTAGCGATCGAGATTTAGCGACAGCAAATCCTGAAATCTAACTACTGGAATTTTCCTACTGGAGCCGTATTGAAAGGTTGATATGGAACACCCTGTATTTGATTTGCTGACCTCTCAAGCAGGCATGCCAACTTGTGGGGAATTCCCCGATTCACGGGAGTTTCATGTCGATCGGGGAATCGGGAAATGGGCTCAAATATGCGGGGAATTTGATAATTAATTTAATTTTCTATGATTTTTGCATATAATTTAACATATCACCTAATATTTGCGGGGAGTTTGATTTTATATTAAATTTTCTGATAGAATGTTCTTCTTACAACGTTTAATTAACATTAGCAAAAAAAAAATCCTTGTTGCCAAATTAATTTTTTAATAATATAGTTTTGCTTAATTTTAATGCATTTTCGTTTATAACCTTGGAAGGTATTGCACAGTTGAAAAAATTTTACACTTCGATTTGCATTTCAATAACATCATAAGTATGCGAAGTTGACTAGGCCGCGACTTAGGCAAAAGTGGTTCAAATTAATATTTTTCATTTGCATGGTAATTTAACGTCATCAGTATGTAACAAATAATTTTTTTTAACATATATTGCTTAAATATAATGATTGCGCTGAAGTTAGTGTGCTTAAAAATAAGTGAAAATCGGGACACACTAGAGTAACTTCGGGTAATGTGGACTACCATTTTATTTTTTGGATATTGTCGGCATAATACCGGTAAAAAATAAGAAAACATTGTTTCAATATCATAGTAGATGTGTTGCCTAAATATATTTCAAGTCAAAAATTATATATATTTGCCTACAAAATTTTGAATGCATAAAATTGTAAAAAACCCAAAATTTCGTAATAAAAAAACTGAGCGGGTATTG
Organism: Dichetophora obliterata; assembly: GCA_963920525.1. NCBI lineage: Eukaryota > Metazoa > Arthropoda > Insecta > Diptera > Sciomyzidae > Dichetophora > Dichetophora obliterata. Next base: position 154,108,761 of record OY986436.1, on the reverse strand, counting down.
TGGACCAGTATGTGCGGGTAATGTGGAATACTGGTCCACATTACCCGCAAATAAATTAGTAAACAAAAGTTATGGATTACCTGAGGTAAACTTTTATTCATTTCAATTTTGGATAACAATAAAAACATAAATAAAAATAAAATATAACTTTTCTCAAACGGCAACGAAACATAACAAAAACAAAACATAAAATAACATAAAAATTTCTTCAGGGGCTTAAATTTTTTTAATAGAAAAAGTTAATATAAAAATATCTATATTTTCTTAAATACAATTAGTACATGATTTACAAATAAAAATGGCACTTTTTTTAGGAAGACATTTGTCGTGAGCCCATATTAAATCGCATTGCAAACATTGCGACCATGTGTTTGGTTGAATGTCTTCATTATATGAGATATTACAAAATTCGCACTGTGTGTCCTTATTTTGTGGAGTATTTTGAAAAATTGAGTCATCATCAGAGTCTGCTAAGACTAGAGTAGAATCTGATTCGCTTGAAGAGGAATTCCTTAGATTGTCTAAGAAATCTATTCGTGTCTTTTTTCTTAAAGTCTCTGTCTTAACATTTGTTTTAGTTTTTGCATCATTTTTCTTTCTCTTCTGTTTTTTATTTTCTTTTACCACTTTTGATTCTTTCTTAATTTTTAGTGACTGAAATCCTTTTTATATGGAGACTTCGTCAAAACCGTTGGTTTTGTTTTCCTTTGCTTATGAGTGGACAAATTAGCTTTAATTTTAGGAACTGGAGACAATTGCCAGGGTGTAATATATTGACTTGTGCTTGGCTGTAAGTCTAATGCTAAATCGGTGCTACCTGTTAAATATTGACTTTTATTTACTGTGACGATTTCCATGACTTGTGATATGTCTGCGCATTCGTTTACATCTTGTTCAATTATTTGGCTAGAACTTTCTGGAGCAGCACTATTTTCATTTATTTCATTTGAAATTTGTTCCCCAGCTATAAAATCTGCTTCACCAAAAATATTTCTATCAAATGAATAAATGCCCGTGCACTTAAATCCATTCACAGCGATTTAGCCTTGCTGGACTTTGAGGTAAGCTTTTGAAAAAAGTTCTGCAATGTCAAAGTGGGTTACTTTTCTTCCATTCTCACGTACAAATTTTCTTATTTCTTCACTGTAATAAGTTTTAAGCGGACCCATAAATGTTCTATCCAGAGGCTGCATTTTGTGACTTGAATGAGGGGGAAAGGAAATTATAGTTACACCATTTTCAGTGGCGAGATTCAAAAGATCTATATTCCTAGTGTGACTGTAATGTCCATCTAAAATTAATAAACTTGGCTGTCCAGGTGAAGCTTTGGTTATTTTTAAAAAGTGACGAAACCAGTTGGTAAATATGTCGGTTTGAACCCATCCGGATATATGACAAGCACATTCGGAGCCAGGTGGGGCGTGCTTCATGAGCTGGGTATTTAAATTTTTTCTTGGAAATATAAAAAATGGAGGAACGAAAGATCCAGCAGCACTCATACATGTAATGACCGTTATCAATGATCCACGTTCAGCAGAGGTCATTGATCCAATTTGACGTTTTCCTTTAGTGGCGACAACTTTTGAAATTTTGGATGGAACAACAGAAAGTCCAGTTTCATCAACATTCCATATTGTTGTTGGCGAAAATTTTTTCTCATTGTACTCACTTTCCAAAATATTAAAAAACAATTCCACATTTTCTTTCGTGAAGCCTTTTGCTCTATCAAAGGAAGTTCCGGTTGGCTCCCTCAAACTTAATTCATGCTTATGCCGTTGCATAAAACCATAAAACCAATCTTTGCCAGCACATTCCTGAAGAACGGAAAATTTATTTGGGATGTTGTTTGATTTTGCCAGTTGAAAAGCAAGTGATGTAATATCTGTTCTTGTAAGACCCCAATATCGTGCCTCCATTTCTTTGGCATATTTTACCAAATCATTTTCCATCTCCTTATTCAGAACAGGCTTTCGCCCCAAACGCTCAGTCAAAAGATCTGAAATTTTAGATTCACTCTTGCACATTCTAATAAGAGTTGTTTTTGGAACACAAAACGTTTTTGATGCCAATAAAAATCCCATTTTTTTTTGCTCGGACTTTTTTTGCTTCTACAGCTTTTTGCATATCTTCCTGCTTCCATTTTCGAATTTCTCCTTTCTTAGGCATTATTATAAAAAACCTGAAATGTACATACCTCTTTTAATTCTGTGTCTGGTAATGTGGACTACTGGTCCACAATATACGACTCTTTGTGGTCCACATTAGACGACTTTCAGTTTTTTTTTTTGAAGAAATATTTTAGTTTAAAAACTAATTGAAAATACAAACTCACCGATTGTAATTACAACTAAAAGTGTATTTTTGTTGTAGAAAGTAACGGACCAGTTAAATTCTTTATATATGAGAAAAACAAACTGTTCGACTCTTGAGCTATCAAAATGTTCACCTCACGCATCAACAATCAGAACTTAACTAAAATGGCAACATTGCAATTATGTATTCAAAAGCAATATTGATGTTTGTTTTTATCAATTACGAAAACATACATCAAGGCGGCGTTGCCAAATTTCATGCATTTTCTAAAATATTCGGGTGGTCCACATTAGACGCATAGTCCACATTACCCGAAGTTACTCTTTAGCTCGGCTCCAGATCATCTGAAAAAATTAATTAAAAGACAGACCTTTGAATGCTCATCTTCTACAAAATGGAATAAAAACATTTAAAATAAAGAAAATTATGAAGCGTAGAATAAAAGTTTTAAAATGTACGACATTCTTTACCATATTGTTGCATTTAAAAGCTAGACAATGTTTTCAAAGACGCTTTTTTTGGTAAAAGATGTGTAGAATTGCTATAAAAATAGATTTAAAAAAAGTCGGTCGATTAGTTTATTTGCAGTAGTGCGGCCTATTTTCAAAAAGTATGTTTCGAGAAAAATGCGTTTAAAGTTACTTTGTTTAAATAAAGGTACTCCGGCGCACCGGATTTTAAGCGCTAGCGAATCTGTATTATAAGTGGGATTTATTTGTAACTTTTGTTTTTTATTTTTTTGAATAGTTGTACAACAATAACCAAATGCAAGAAAATTAGGTTTTTAACAAAACTGTTTACCTAAATCAACCATTTACAATCTTTAGAATCGGGCCGGCTGCAAAGTTTGAAGTCGCGAAACTAAAACAAATTTTCCTTTTTTAAATTAAAATTTTTTAAATTTTATAGCGTGTTATTGTTTTTATCAAAATGAATTGTTTTCGTAAAATTTATAAAATCTTTACATCACCTATAGTAATGTTCAGTTAAAAAAAATCGATAAGTAAATGCATTAATATAATTTCTGGAGGGGAATTGATGACAAATCGGGGAATTGTGAGAAACATTGCAGGGAAAACCACAATTTGAGTTGGCAGCCCTGCTCTCAAGCAAGCTGAACATCTTTAATAGGCAAATGCCCACTAGATGCTTTCATGTGCTGTTGCATTTAGTAGATAGATGTCGCTAGTTATGAAAAAAAGAGTAGACGTCATTGATCTGTCAAGCGAAGAGGTGCGCTGATAGGATTTTAATTTATTACTCTCTTCAGGTGCAGTGCGAGTATTTTGAAAGTATTTTTTTTTGCTAAAATATGATGTATTTGTGAAAAAATAGTGTTTAAATATTGAGAGAATTTCTTTTTGTAACAAAATTTTATAAAGTTTTTAATGTTTTGTTACCGATTTGGACTCAAACGACATCTAAAGAATGGTTTCATGTGTTTGCTAGTAGTGTGAAAAAAATATCAAAGAGTAAAGCCAAAAAGGCAAAAACCATCTACGGTGTCCAAGTTGACTGATTTTCCGCTGTTGCTGTTTGATATTAATGACTGGTTTTTTGTATCATATGCGTTCGTCTTCAATTTGCAGTGTTTTAGCCAAAAACTGACTATTTAATACTGTTGAACTTTATAGGAACGGCAAGTACTGCTCAGAAATCTGATAAAATTAAATAAAAAAAAGTGCGGATTCGCAATTGGTAAGCTCTAGTTAATTATGTATAACTTGATATTATCTTCACACAACGTTCATGCTATTAGATTACGATTAATATCACAATATTAGTTGCACAACTTTATTGAAATTTCTACTGTTCGTGTGCTTGCTTTGCTGTTAACATTTTTTGTTAATTATTTTCAGCAAAATTGTGTATAACTGCCATCCATACACTTAACTAAGCTCCACATGTAACTGCGGCTTCGTTGAGCTTTTCTCCTCCTCACACATTGGGCTTAAAAGAAATCAAAATTTTATCTTGTGTTTCAGGTTTCTGTAGTAAATGTGAAAGTTTCGTCACTATGTGTCGTTAGATTTTTTTTTGCTCTATACAGGTATCGTCAGCACTTTCATCATTAAATAAAATAGCTCCTGAAAAGTGATTTTATTATACTATTTTTCTTGCATTCCTCCTTCTATTTGTTACTTATCTTTTGGTAGATCAGAAAAATAAGAAAACTTGGAACAACAATTTGCTGCATGATACACATTATTGGCCTGAACTTAATGTAGTAGAATTACAGTGAAGTATAGAGGCCTTGTTCTGTGTGATCATGATAAGCATATACTGTAAACTTGTATCAAATTGGTAAAAATTAATTTCGAAGAGAAGTAGAACGATTAAAGATACCACCCCGTTTCAAATGTTTGTACACTACATGATATTAAAAGTTACTTTAAAACAGTGCAACTTACTTTAAACTAGATAGATAGATAGTTATGTAAGGAGGGATCTAGTCTCCTAGTTACTTCGATCTCAAGGAACTACTGTAACAAACCCCTATAAGTTATAGTTCATCCTTAATCGTTAAGTTCGTTAGGAACAGAGCGGTGTCTTTGGGTGAACTATCCGCTATTTGGTGCTGTTTTAGGTTCAATGCACCTAAGTAGCGAAGTCGGGTTCTAATTAGATCGTTACAGTGACACAAAATGTGCTCTACTGTTTCTTCATCTTCGTAAAATAATTCGCATAATCTTGCGTAATCTACACAGATCTTCCTGGACTATAGCCATGGTTGATAAGTGCTTATTTAATTTGCAATGTCGAGTTAGGAAACTTGCGACAAGTCTGATATGAATGTTTTTGCCTGTCTGTTACCTTCGGTTTCCTTCCAGTAATGAAGTGCCTCTATGTTTAGCCAGATTTTAATGTTATGGCGCATAGTGCCCCATGTAGCCCGCAGAATGGTTCTGGGCCTATGAAGGAACTTGCAGCTCCTTTTTATAAATATGCGCTATGGCCTGGTACCCAAATGTGTTAGACTCTGTTATGGGTAGACACTTTGATAAGCAGCTGTAGGCAATTCCACACGAGTTTAGACGTGATGTATTTTGTTGTCAGAGTGAATGTAAATGTTTTTGTTCCTAGTAGGCCTGTTTACATACTCTCTTTGGCATATCTCAATTTCATGGACTTCAGCTTGGAAGACTGAGTTACCTGTGTCCATGTTGGCATATATAGATTTTCCCTGCCTTGAGCCAAAAACACCAGCTCCCACGCCTTCATTTGTCAGAGATATCTTGAGATAGCTTGATATTCACCAGTAAACCTTGGCCTTTCGGTTACTTAAAAATAATCGAAATAAAATAAAATTCCATTAACATAAATTGTAAATAGTTATTTATCTAAAAACAATAAAATGTCTAAATTTAATCGTTTAGTCATTGCAATTTATATCTAATACTAGCTGAAACCCGGCGCGTTGCTGCCACGCTCCCTTGCATGTGTAAATTGAGGTCAAATACTGAATTTCGATGATGTGCGAACTATTAATCCAAAGCTGCTATATATCCCAAATTAGCCCCGCTGACCAACGCCCAATATATGCGATCAGTGAAATTGAATGGGTAAATTAAGGTCGAATTCGGAATTCCGACGCTGTGCGACCTATAACTTCAAAGCAATTTGATATCACAAATTTGGGTCAAATAAGAGGTCCCTTGGCAAACGCCCATAAAATTTAATCAATGAAATGGCATGTGTACATTTAAGTCTAATACTGAGCTCCGACGCTGTGGGACAAATAGCTCAGAAGCTATTCCCTATCGCAAATTTGGGTTGTATGGAAGGTGTCACTCTCCATTGTCTAACGCCCAAAAAATGTTTTCAATGAAAGTGCATGTGTAAATTCGGATCGAATTCTGAATTCCGACGCTGTGCAACCTATAATTCCAAAGCTATTCGTAGCACAAATCTGGGTTGTATGGGAGATGCCAGTCCCTCTTTTCCTACGCCCATAAAATGTTATTAACTGCATGTATGAATTGAGGTCGAATACTGAATTCTGACGCTGTGTTACCCATAACTTTAAAGCTGTTTGATTTTGCATGTTTGGGTTGTACTTGTCCAACGCCATAAAATGTTTTCAGTAAAACTGCATGTGTAAATTTACGTCGATTACCGAATTTCGATGCTGTGCGACCTATAATTTCAAAGCTATTCGATAGCACAAATTTTGGTTGTATGGGGGGAGGTAAAACTCCACCGTTTCCAACGCCCATAAAATGTTATTATTGAAACTGCATGCCTAAATTGATGTCGAATACTGAATTCCGATGCTGTGTGACCTGTAACTCCAAAACTATTCGATATCGCAAGTTTTGGTTGTATCGGAGGTTCCGCTCCCCCTTGTTAAACTCCCATAAAATGTCATCAGGGGAACGACATGTGTAAATTGTGGTTGAGTATCAAATTTCCAGGGTTGTGCGACCCATAACTCCAAAGCAATTTGATATCGCGAATTTTTTATATATATCTGTGGGCGGTAAAAGGGGGTGTGTCAGTTTTTCTTAAACCATCTCTTACTCGAAACAAATCCACTGCCAACATTTAGCTCGATCGGAACAGTAATTTTGAAGTCTCTTTATCTTTTCTTAAAAGTAGGCGTAGCTATAGTAGCACCACGCCCATTTTAAGTATGGTTACCGATAGTTATCATACAAACTTAATTACCAAATTTTAGTTTAATACGACAAAAACTGTCTTAAATATAGCATTCTTATTGATTTGTGGGCGGTAAAAGGGGATGTGGCAAATTTTAAATATGCTTATATTGTTCGCGTAAGTGCAAGCAATAAGTTGACAAAGTATTACCGGGTGAACCAGGTGTGGAGTCGGAGTCGCGGTGTTTTTGCCGGAGTCGGATTTTGCCGGACAAAAAATTTTTCAAATATTTTCCAAAATAAAAATTCTTTAAAATTTTTTTTTTCCAATATTTTCAATTTTCAAATATTTGCCTTTTTTTCAGAAGTTGACTAAATCTTTTGCAATGAATTATTTTTTAGTTTATTTAATCTGAATTATTTATTTTGTTGATTTTTTTTTTGTGTTTTTGATTGAATAAAAACGTTAAAACTGTGCGACTTTTGTGCGACTTTTCGTTTTTGAAAAAACGGCTTTTTTCCTCCTTTTTCAAAATTTTCAACAGTCACCCTGATTGACACTCATAAACTTGTGCTTTCATTTTCTCATAATTAAGAAGAAAATGAAGTAAACAAAAGCATTAACGTTCTTTCACAAGTAAAAGCTATTTTGATAAGACACTGCAAAAAAGAAAAACTTCGCTGCAAGCGTCGTCATGTTCATTTTAAATGCAATTACTGTTTGCATATTTTCTCTATCGTGTGAATACTCTCTATGTATGTACATAATATGTACACTCTTTCGTTAGAAATGTGTATTGATAAAATCATTGCATTCATTCTTTCATGAACTAAACCAGTGCTGCCAGTTTAGGAGATTTTACCCTAGATTTAGGCTATTTTTTATTTAGGGTACATTTTAGGGGTAAATATTTGTTATCACTATAATAGAACTCCAGATATACAATTATTCATTTTCACTTAAATTTCCTAAAATAAGCAAATTAGCTCCTCGTTACTGGCTCTTCCATTTTCAAATGCATCGGTTGAAAGTGAATTTTCAATGTTTAGCTTTGTAAAAAATGAGTTGAGTAATACAATATATAGAATGGAAATTTCAATAACATGTGGATAATAAATTAATAATTTAAATAAAATTCTGCTCTTAAGAATTTCTTTTTTAAATTGACTAAATTTAGGAGGTTTTTATTTTTGTCTTTGGTCGTGGTCGGAGTCGTACTTTAAAAATTTCGGCGGTTGGAGTCGGAGTCGGAACTATTTTTTGACGACTCCGCAGCCCTGGGATGAACGGTATTGCAGCGCATAGCGAACGAAGAAACAAACAAACATTAATTTTTATATATCTAATATATATAAAATCTATACTATTATATAAAATTGATGTGAAAATTTAAAGTTACGACTTTACTCCAAAAGTACTGGTTCGATTTTTATGAAAAAATTTTAAAATATCATATTTGTGGTACATATTTAGACAGTGGTATTTTTTTTCGAAATTTTATTATTAAGTATATTTAATTAAGTTTTAAGTTTTTTAAGAAATCATCCCAGCTGCCTCTTGTGTTGCGAGAGTTTCAATAAACTCCATGTTGCTCTATATTTTTCTCTTTTTCTTCGTGCTCAGCTAGCACAGCGCAACAAAAAAAAACTGATGAGCCTCGAATAAGGCATAAAGTGAGATGCATATAAATGCAGAGCGGCGCTCCAAAACAAAAGAAAAAAAAACACTTTTTATTTCTTTGATAAGTATTGTCTTAACCCAGTATGCCATATCGCATCACTAAGTCGGATGTCGTAAAACTAACCGTAGCACATAAAAATTAGTCAAAACCAAAATTAGGTAAAAATTAGCTCATGTATGAAAAAATTGTAATTGATATAAAAACGTCCGTGGCCGCGGATAACAGTGGCCTGCTAGTTAGATATAAAAATCTCGTGTCACGGTGTTTGTTACAGAACTCCTCCGCAACGGCTCGACCGATTTTCATGAAATTTTGTATGTATATTTGATAGGTATGAGAATAAGTCGTAAAGTATATTTCACATTCCTACCCCCAGTAGGCGTGGCATCTTCCATACAACCCAAATTTGCGATATCGAATATCTTTGGAGTTATAAGCCGCTTAGCCTCAGAATTAGGTATTTGACCACAATTTACACATGCAGTTTTACTGATAAGTTTGTATGGCGTTGAATAAGGGGTGTGGCAACTCCTATACAACCTTAATTTGAGAAATTCAACAGCTTTTGAGTTATAGTCGCCATGGAATTCAGTATTCGACCACAATTTACATAAACAGTTTCACTGATAACATTTTATTCGCGTTGGCAACGGGGCCGCAGCAGCAACGCGCCGGGTTTAAGCTAGTTCAAAATAAAATACTTTATTCCATAATTTTGTACCCTAGATAAGGACTGTCAAAAATTCTTGATAAACATTTAAGTTTCCTAATAAATAATAATTCCCATAAAATTTGGTGTCAGAAGTGAAATTCCGTATAATTTTTGAAATTGCTTTATAAACTGCAAAGAAAAGTGGCGTACCAAAATGGCGACTTTAGAAGCGTTTGCTCGTGTTCGTGAAAATTTGCATCGCGGAAAAAAAAACAAATGCAAGCTTTGCACAAATTTGTGTTTGAAAAGGAAGGCGACAGATTGAACCGAACGCGCTTACGAGCATTTGAAGGGTTCGGATACGACGAAAGCGACGAAGCATACAAAAAGAAATCTGCATACATTGATGCGAATTTGAATTCAGCTGACTTGACGTCTATTTGTAATTTGTTGAGCCTAAATTACAAAGATAATGATTTCAAACTGCACATATTCCAAAATGCTCTCTGCCAACGAAGACGATGAATGCAGTGATGACGATGCTGCTAACGACGGCGACGTAGAAGAACGAGAGCAGAGAAACAGCGCAGCTAAACGTCGAGAAGGAATGCACAGAATCGACAACAGCAAACGACGTGATGGTGATCAACATAGCAGTGCAGAATTAATTAACGAGAGTAGAGAAAATGACGATTGCTTTAGATCTATTGACAACGATGGTGACGGATTTGAAACAAATACAGTGGCTCCAAAAAGTTTTGCTCTAATGGCGAGGTTCGCAATTTATTTTAGAGATATTGAAAATTCAATAGATGAATTCAAAACAACAGTAAATAGTGCACAATTACACAAACAATTGATAGATCGGAAAATTAAAAGAGAAGGAAGTGTGCAGGAATATTTTTTGCACATGAAAGGTATTGCGTCGCGTGGAAAAATTGAAGACAGTGCGTTAATACAGTATGTGATTGACGGTATTAAAGATGTAAACCTATTAGAGACTTTAAAGAAAGAAAGATATTATTTATTTATTTATTTATTATTAATCCATGTGTAATAACTAAGCCTTCTTTGGCCAATTACTCTATTACAAGACGTATTAGTTTGAGTTTCTTAAGCTAAAACAATATTGTGTTTTACAATTACTTATAAACTATTTATTAATTTTAATTGAAATGCACAAATCCAGAGCGGCTTCCCTATCAATGAAAATTTATTCTCAGAAAAAAAAGTTAAGGTAAGATATTTACTCCCAATTACTTTAATTAGTTAAATATTAAAAATTAGTTGTATCAACCATATTTTAAGTGGAGGAAGAAAATATCTTTATTAGTTGAAGGTATGACCATTGATTGCATCAGCGACAAATTAAAAGAAAGAAAAATATTTTTAAGCTACATGAAATTTTAATTAAGCAAAGCATAGTGTCCCTATTAAACATTCACAGAGCATTGCCAAGAGAGTATTCCAAAAGCTTGCCTCTAAACGTAGCAGGTGTAGCCGACAAAGTGCGAAAGCCTAGTGGTAACTTATTCCAACAACGGGCTATTCTAATAAGAAATGAATGTTCAAATAAGGACGATGAGATTCGTGGAATAACAATTTGTGTGTTTCTAGATGAACGTGAGAAAATAAATTTTTGCGCTAAGTATAACGGGATGTTAGTTTTGACAATTTTGTAAAAGCAAAGTAACAAGCCAATTTTTATAAAATTATTCCAAGAACATTTTACGAACTTCAAAACGTATGGGGATATATGTTCCCGCCAATGAACACCATAAACAAAGCGAACTATTTTGTTGAAAATTACTTCAATTTTTTAATCTTGTAAGAGACAGTACCAGAATAAATCGCAAGACCGTAAGTTAAGTTGGACATCATAAGCATGTGAGCTATTTTATACTTGATGTAGAGAGGTAGAAACAAGTTAGTGCTATATAGTTTTCTTAATGTAAAATTAATTCTGCCACTCAGGCTATCTATCTGTGTGTCAAACGATAGCTTATTATCAATAATAACGCCAAGACATTTTATGCTATTAACAAAAAGAAATCGTTCATTGTTTATACGGATATCTACATTGTCCTCATCCGACCTGGACGGACTGAACTGAATAGCTTTCGTTTTTTTAGAATTAATGACTAAATCATTAGCTAACATCCAAGATTGGATGTTGCACAGATTGTAATTGACTACAGCCTCGAGCACATCCGTAAATTGGCGCTCACCAGAAAACAGCATCTGAATATCGTCCGCAAAGATATGCAGTTTACATACTTCCGGGTCAATGGTGTTCACAATATCATTTATATATAAAGTAAACAATAGAGGGCCAAGAACCGACCCTTGCGGAACACCAGAGACAATATTGAGACAGTCAGATTCAACTCCTTTGTTAGACACAAATTGTTTGCGATCACACAGATACGAAGACATCAATCTGCATGCTGCATTTGAAAAATTAAATTTCCGTTTTAGTTTATGAACTCGATTTACATGGTTCACAGTGTCAAAGGCTTTGAAAAGGTCGAGGAGGGACACCAGATTAGTAGATTTATGTTTATTTTTTTTTCTCTAACGCAATCAGTAAGACCTAGCAGAAGAGTTGTGGTGCTGTAGCCATTTCGAAAACCCGACTGACAATCATCAATCAACTTAAAACGTTTCGTATAATTCATAATCTGGTTTTTGATAATATTTTCTAAAATTTTGGATAAAGCTGGCAGAATACATATCGGTCGTAGATTATCGAGTGAACTATTGAAGGCACCTTTTGGTATTGGAACCACTCTTGCAATTTTCCAGGATGTTGGAAACTTTGAACTGGTAAGAATACAATTTGTAAATAATAATAAATGATGTTTAATATAGGGAAGTATTAACTTAATGAATTTGATAGGAATTTTATCATACCCAATAGAATTTGATTTAACGTTTAAAACAGATTCAACAAGTTCAGATTCCGAAATATTATTAAAAGAGAAACAGTCTTCCACGTCTTGGTACAAATCATAGTCTAACTGGGGGTTTGTATTACTATTTTGATTATTAATAAAAGACTGGTTTATAGTGTTCACACTATATAGATATTAGAGACTTTAAAGAAACAATTAAATGCTACGAAATGATTCGCGAGAAAAATAAGCAAACAATGTCCACTGTGTTGGACAAAAAACCCATTTATGCCAGAGACGAAAGGAAAAAAGTGGTTTGTTTTAATAGTGGTGAAAAAGACCATACATCAGCTGAGTGTAAACATAAAGAAGAGGGTACAAAGTGTTTTCAATGTCAACAGTGTGGACATATTGCCAAAAACTGTACTTCAACCAAAAGTGAAAATATGCATAAAGAAATTAAAATTAATAGTTTAAAATATTTGGCCCTGTTTGATACAGGTAGAAAGTTTAATACTGTGACTGATAGTGTTTATAAATCTTTAGATGAGCCAAGCTTCTTAAAATCAAATTTATGTCTAATTGGTTTTGGCAACGGTAAAGTTAAGCCAATTGGCAGCTGTACATATGATATTGAAATTGATAGTCAGATGTTTAATATTAATTTTTTGATTGTGCCGTCGAAGTGTATAGATGTCGACGTGGTTATCGGTGAAGAATTTTGCTCTCAGGCTGAGTTATGTATAAACCCAGATGGACTTTTTATAAAAAAAATTAGACGGTGAAGTGCACTCAATAATGAAAACAGACATAGCTTCTGAAAATAATGATATTAACATTGAAGAAAGTGCTGGCTATGTAGCTAAAAATAAAGTGCGTGAAATAATTCAAAATTACCGGCCAGACAAATCGAAATCAACAAATGTTGAAATGAAAATACAAAATATTATTTTTTATTTTATGGTGAGTAGTTTAGATTCGAGATCAATAATACTAAACACTTGCCAAAAACGTGAAACACCCTGTATCTTGAAAATTTTACAATATAGGAGGAAACTGAGTACGGAGTAGGAACGAGTATTGAAAGTACATATAGGAATGAAAATGGACTTATCGGATCCGAAGTTCGTAGACTAGTATTATTTATCCAAACATGTATGAATATAAGGGCGCTGCTATTATTTTGACCGAAACTGTACGTCATTCGTAACCCATAATGGGCAGTACCAATTTCGGAAGGTGCCATTCGGTTTATCAAACTCTCCAGGGGTATTTCAGAGGCATGTTAATGCAATCTTTCGAGATTTAACTAGAAGGGGCTTAGCGTTGCCATACATTGATGATATCATCATTCCAGCACAAGATGAAGATGAAGCAGTAAAAAACTTAGAAGATGTAATCAAGCTGTGTAGTGATTATGGACTTGAACTAAACTTAAAAAAGTGCCAGTTTTTGAAGAAAAGGATTGAGTTTCTCGGTCACATCATAGAAAATCATCAAGTGTCGCTATCGCCAGTAAAGGATGAAGTTCTTGTGAAATATCAGATGCCACAAAACTTAAAGCAACTGGAAAGCTACCTTGGACTCGCCGGTTATTTTAGAAAATTTATTCCTAACTTTTTAATGATTGCGAAGCCACTTAGTGATTTAAAAAAGCAAGGTCGAAAATTTGAAATCAAAGACGAACAAATAAATTCATTTGACGCATTAAAGAAACTTTTAAGTGAAATACCTGTACTGAATATTTTCAACCAAGGCTACGAAACTGAAGTTCACACGGATGCATCGATCGACGGCTATGGCGCTGTTCTTTTGCAGAGGTCTTCTGAAGATGGAAAGCTACATCCAGTCTACTATATGAGCAAAAAGACAACAGATGCTGAGAGGAAATACACAAGTTATGTATTGGAAATATTGGCTGTCATAGAAGCGCTGGAAAAGTTTCGTGTTTACCTTCTTGGGACGCATTTCAAGCTTGTTACCGATTGTAATGCGTTTACAAAGACGTTAGAGAAAATACTCTTATGTACCAGAGTTGCGCGGTGGATATTATTCTTGCAAGAATACGATTATGTCCTTGAACATCGAGCAGGATCGCAGATGAGGTACGTCGATGCCCTAAGTCGGTACGCAGTTATGGTTATTCATGAAGATAATATTCTGACAAAAATTCGTCATGCTCAGTCACAAGATGAATAATTGATTGCAATTGCAGCTGTCCTTGAAGAAAAATCATCACACAATGACTATTTTAAAAAAGGTAATATTTTATATAAATTGGTAGATGATTGCGAGCTAGTAGTGGTTCCGAGAGGCATGTAAAAAGACATTATCCGACAGGCTCATGATAAGGGTTATTTTGCTGTTAAGAAGACGAAAGAGCTTATTTGTAGAGATTATTTTATACCCAACCTTGAAGACAAAATAAAGAGATGTATTGCTTATTGTATTCCATGTGTAATGTCAAATAGAAAGCAGGGTAAGCAAGAATTCGAGTTGCACCCACTATATAAAGACCATCTGCCTCTTCAAACCTTTCATATTGATTTTCTTGGACCATTAGAGTCGACTAGTAAACAATACAAGCACATACTTGCAATTATCGACTCATTTACTAAATTCTGCTGGTTATATCCTACTAAGACGACGTCGGCCAATGAAGTCATAACACGACTACGAACACAAAGCATGGTTTTTGGAAATCCTGTAAAAATAATTTCGGATCGAGGGTCCGCTTTTACCTCAGATAGCTTTAGAGAATATTGCGAAGTTGAAAATATCCAGCATTTTAAGATAACAACAGGTCTGCCTCGGGATAATGGGCAAGTCGAAAGGCTAAACTCGACAATAACTTCAGTTTTAGCAAAGCTCAGCATCGACGATCCAACGAAGTGGTATAAGTATGTCGATAGGGTACAACAGGTTATAAATTCGACTTACTCTAGAAGCACCGCTTCGACACCTTTTGAGCTGCTTGTGGGCATCAAGATGAAGACGAAGGAAGACCTACACATAAAAAAGTTAATCGAAAATGAAATAAATTCCACTTTTGACGAAGAGAGACACAAAATTCGACAATATGCCAAGAAGCAGACTCTGAAGACACAAGCTGAAAACAGAAAAGCTTACAACCTGCGGCGAAAACCAGCGACTAAATATAAAGAAGGTGATCTCGTGGCTATTAAAAGGACGCAGTTTGGAGGAGGTCTTAAGTTAAGACCAAAGTATTTGGGGCCCTACGAAATAAGCAAAGTTAAATCCAACGATACTTACAACGTTGTTAAGGTAGGCACTAGCGAAGGCTCAAAACAAACTACTACTTGCGCTGAATATATGAAGCCGTGGCCTACATATCCTCATGAAGACTACGACGAAGGCGCATCCGGGTCGAATGCATAGCAGGATGGCCGAGTTGTGGGAATATTAATTTCAAAGCAACACTGTTTCCAAAACATCTTTTTGGCATCACTAAAATGCAGCAAGGGCAGTTGAGTTCGAAGCGACGAAAAGCAAATACGCGGCCGTAGATAGCGAGCATTTCCAGATTCACTCTTTATTTTATATTTAATTTAATTACTATTTAAAATATTTAATTTTGTTATAATAAACATTTAAGTTTCCTAAAAAACAATAATTAAATTTATTATCATGTCAGTGGGTTAAGAACCAAGTTATCAGATTTATTTTTAGCCTCATATTGTTGTTATTACGAAATTACAACTTTTACTGAAACTTGGCTTACGGATAAGCATTTTTCATCTGAAATAATTAGCAGCGCTTCATTTAGTGTTTATCGTAAGGATCGTTGTCCAAATACTACTGGTCTATCGAGGGGGGGGGGGGGTGGAGTTTTAATTGCAATCCGAAATTGTTTCTCGAGTTGTCAGTTGACTTTTTCTCATCTTGAATTGAATGCTGTCAACAGTTTTGATGTTGATCAAGTTGTTGTCAAGGTTAACTTTAGTTTTAACTTTGAGCTATTCGTTATTGTGAGTTATATCCCTCCTGCCAGTTCTATTAATCTCTATAATACTCACATTGAAAACTGTCGATTTATATTAGAGAACGCAACTCTAGTACAGCATTTTATCAATGCTGGAGATTTTAACTTAAGTACACTTATTTGGAAACCTGTTTGTGATGAGTTTTATCTCACCTTTCAACGTGAATACTGAAACTGAAAAACTGAAGCGCTGGTAGTTGATTTTTCCACACAGTTTGATTTAGTGCAAATTAAAAATATTTTTAATGATCATAATCGTATTTTAGATTAAGGGTGTGTGCGAATTCTAAATTGGTACCTAAATCTAAATCTTTTCATTCAAAGTTTTCAGCAATGCAATATTTAGACAAATACTGCCTAAATTGCGAATCGACTTTTGACAACTAAATAGCAGCAGCCATTGCGTTTGTGTTTACTATTAATTTGTTTGTTAAAATTAATAATATAAGTGAAAATATTGTTATTGCGGTTGGTTAAAAATGAAACTTATTAACTTATACCGAAAGCGACGAGAATTGCTGAGACGACAAAGAGAACATGTAGGCCGGAAGGTGCAATTTGGCCAAGTTTTAATTTTTTATCCCAATTAAAAAATATTTTTTTTATTTTTAGCGGGCTTTATTTTGCTGGTGGTTACTCCTCCAACATTTTTTGATGCGTTTTACAAAAAGACAATTTTGTTGTAAAAATGCATTTGCGTTTGACGATTGTTGCTTTAGAGAAAATAATTCATTATGCCGAAGGATTTCTCAATGCACAAATAGGTTGGAAGCATTACTTTTACGTAACTGTATTTCTTTATTGGCTTGGTAGCGGCGCAAGCTATTGAGCCGCTAGAGCATCTTTTAGCATTTATAGATACACATACATAGATGAGTTTTTTTTGAAGAATTTTATCAACTTTGCTTAGCTTACACCGAAGCACCGATGTTGCACTGTGCACATACACACACATATGATATTCTTTAGTGTGTTCAGTTCTTGTTGCTTTCTCGAAAGCTGCTGTGTTGAGCATAAATTTTAAAGTAAATTTACTTCGAAAATTATTTTAATAGTGTTCCCATTGTCGTCCCAGGCTGAAATTTTGAGAGATCTTAGATAAATTATCATTAATTAATTAATATAAATTTTTTTCAAAATTTTATAAATTACTTTCATAAAAATTTTTTTTCTTAAACTTTTATGCAAAAAAAATAACGTAAATATTTGAGAAATTTTAAAGTTTTATTGTACAAAATAAGCCTTTTGAAAATATCTTTAATATGAATCTAAATTCGTTGCTCTATCTCAAGCTTAACCGAATTTATGATCAAATGAAAATCAGTCTTCAAGAAAAAATACCGAATTTTTAAAATTTTTGAGTACCCGTAACTCAGTAACCACTCGAAAAAAATAAAAATTACAAATTTATTTTCTAAATTGTAGCCAACACTACGTGTATACAAAGTTTAAACCAAATCGGAGAGGGTCAGGTTGAGAATGTTGTTGAAAAGCAATGTAATCACCCCATCACATTTACTTCATTAAAGTTTATTCAGAGTCGGAGGACTCAGCATAAATATTGAAGTGTTCAGATAGGAACTTGCTGAATCTTCTAACTGCTTTACGAATTTTGCCAGTTGTAAGTAGTGACTTCTGTAAAGCCTCATCCTGTGCAGACACAGTACGAAATATTTATGTACTGGATGAAGTAATGTCTGGGAAACTGGGGGCGATGTAACAATGTAACATGTCTGACTGTCTCAACCTGGCGAGGCCAGCATAATCTTTGTGAAATCGCCTCAAGTCGACTCAAACCTTCACGTGGTGTTTCCTGGGCAACGTCAAAACTGACAACCGTTAGTTTGGCGGCTAATCTGAGCGGCGGGCCTCCCTAGGCTTAAAATAGGTTGTGCGTCGGGTTTGAAGCCCACCCGTAAAAACCCATTTCAATGAAAACAAATAAGAAAAGAAGAAAAATGATCCCCAAATCTGATGACGACTACCGCAAACGAAAAACTGATAATGACTTACGGATATGCACCTGGAATGTCCGAACCCATAATTGGGAAGGTGCCTCTATCCAACTGACTGATGTCTTGGAAAGATACAAAGCTGATATCACTGCTATCCAAGAAATGCGATGGAAGGGATAGGGTTGCATTCGGCATGCACCCTGTGATATCTACTACAGCGGCCATGCGGAGAAGCACGAGTTTGGATGCGGATTTGTAGTTGGCAAGAGACTACGGCCCCACGTCCTGCGATTCACACCTGTGAACGAACGACTTGCCATAATCCGCATCAAGGTTAAATTTTTCAACATAAGCCTAATATGTGCGCACGCTCCGACAGAAGACAAGGACGATGAGATCAAGGAAATTTTCTACGAGCGCCTTGAAAATGCTTACGAGCGCTGCCCCCGTCACGACGTAAAAATCGTGCTTGGTGACTTCAACGCTAAGGTGGGCAAGGAAAATATTTTTGGTCCAACAACCTCCGATAACGGAATGAGGCTGATTGACTTCGCCCAACGAGTATATATCTATAAGAGATTTCACTCGTCGCTCGTTATTTTTTACTCGCCGATATTAGCCATCCATCGACAGGATAGGGTATTTTGATGGGACATTTATTTTATACCCCTTCAAAATTGCGAGTTTGTTTACATTTTGTTTTCTATATTTTGATCATTTTGGCTGCGTGCACAAGGGAGCAAAAAGATCGGTATTTTTTAATGTGCTTGCCTGCTTCTTCTTATTTGAATATCTGAAGTAATATTGCAAATTTTATAAATGAAAATAAAATTTTACAGCTTCTTATTTGCATGAGCATGGTTGCCGAATTTATTTTGTTTCCAGCTGGACATTTTTGTTGTGATTTTGTTGTAGCTATATTTTGGTTGTTGCTGCAGAGAACGATTTTTAGATATTTCATTAGCTGAATAAAAAGAAAGAATTCTGATTTGCCTAATGGAATAATTATTGGATAATAAAAAAATGTATCAATAAATAGAATTGGTCTAGCAGTATTTAATAAATTTAAAATAAAACAAAGAAATAGTGTATATTTAATTAATGAGAATAAAAGTTATATTTGATAAAAATTTTACAGGTTATTATATATATGTATGTGTGTTTTTTTCTTCCATCTTCTTTAGTTTGTTTCTAGCTGGACATTTTCCTTGTAGCAATATTTTGCTTGCTACTTTGGATACACAACCATAATTTTTAGATACTTCATTAGATCAATAAAAAGATGAAATTCTGATGATTCGGCTAATGAAATAATTATTAGTCAGGACTTGAAAAAAATTTTTTAACAAAAATGCTTTTAATAAATAAAATTAACTTGAATTAACAAAATACAAAATACTTGAATTAACCAAATTTCTTCAAAATCAAAGAAGAATTTATTGCATAAAGATATTCTCCGACAGACGTTGTCCTGCCACCGCCTTACTGCCATATATGAATTTTCATGCTAATCGGAAAAAAACATTTTGTTTTCACCATTTTCAGTATAGTTGCCGAACGTATAAGCTATATTAAAAAATTTTAGTCTAATACAACCAAAACCGTCCAAAATATGACATTTTTGTTGATTTGTAGGCGGTAAAAGAGGGTGTGGTAAAATATTTTTCCCTTAAACCATCAAGAACTCAAAACAAATCGAGTGCCAAAATTTGAGCTTAATTTACTTTATACCTATCGTTTTAATATTTTAACTCTATTAAAATGTAGAACTAATTTTAATAAAAAAATTTACGAATTTCGTAATCAATTTTAAAAATTTTAAAAGTATTAAACAAAATTTAATACTTTTTAATGCTTGTATTAAAATTTATTCAAAGATTTCTAACCATGAAGGTAGTGTATTATTTTAAAAAATTAAGAAAAATAAAAATAAAAAGAATATATGTATATTAGACTGCCTTACTTTTTGAACGTTTTTCGAAAAGTCCCCGAGACACGTTGATTTCTGATTCTACTCTTAGAAACATTAATTTTGGTATATAACACTTTAATATTATCTAACGGTAAATAGTCGCGCAATCAGCTTTAAGGCTTTTCGGCTAAAAAATTATATTTTCGAAAAAACAAGAAATTTTTTCTTCAGTATTTTTCATATCACTATGAAACTAATGAAACAATTTTTATCAATTTATACTTATTTAAAAGCTAATAAAATTTTCCATCTTATGCTTTAAGAAACATTGCATTTTGTTCTGTACATTTTTTTAAAAAACTCTGCAATGTGATTTTGATTAAATTTTTTTCGAAAATTTGATAACTTCAACTCACATTACCCCGCTTTACAAGAGCATAAGGAAGAAGTTTTTAATTATTTAAATTTCGTATTTCGAAGAATTTTACAACAAAAATTTTCATGTATAATTTAAAGATATATGATATGGTATTTTTATTAAAAAAAACACAACTGCACAGTGAGTTTTTTCGAAAAAAATTCAATTTTATTTTTATTAAACGTAGCTACATAAGTATTTATGTAAATAACCATAAGAAACAAAATTATACGACATTAGTTTAAGTTGCGAAGTATTGTACGTTTTCTGCTGTCAGGATGATTTTTATTGTAATGTTCAATTACTTGGATAACACAATTTTGCTGTCCTGGATCCATTGTCCACGTATTATTTACCATATTTAGAAGTCATATCATTCTTTCTGCTGGATCATTTAAAATTGTTACATTTTTAAAAATGATTTTATTTCTATATTTTTATATAGAATATTTTTATATTTATATATTTATTTATATATTTTATGAAATATATAAAAAATATATATTTACTCTACACTAAGAAAATAAAAACGAATGCATTTACTACGCTATTGCATATATACAACACTAAAATCCATAGCTAAAATTTACTATACATTGCAATACTAAATTGCAAACTGACTGCTGATTATAAATAAAAGTAAAGGCGAAAAAAACTGATATGGAAAATAAGCGAATAAAAAACCAAACAATTGTGCTTAAAGAATTTTTTCTACATAAAATTGAGTTAAGCGAAATTTCCAAAGGAAAATAATTTTGCTTTTCATCAATGGGCTGTGAATTTCACGTTTTGCAACAACTGTAGAAAATTATATCAAAAAGGCCGTTCACAATTGATATTAAATTTTTAAAATTATTTACAAAAGCACAAATATCCAAAATTCCAAAAAATCCAACACGAAATTGTGAATTGCTTTACTAAAAATACAAGCGCATTAAGATCCGTACTTTTGTTAGATTGTTGTTGTTTTGAAGAATGATCAATATCAGATCAATAGCATAAAATCCGTGGTCTCAAGGAAGAATGACTAAACTCAAGCTATCGTAAAAAAGCGATACGCCATTTTCTTTGTTGTCATTCTTTGGAAGGATGAAGGAAAAAGCTTTTTAACCATAATAGAGTATCACTTATGTCTGCACATATTTCGTTTGTAACAGTTCATATATTTTAATTCAAATATTCATTAAATTTGTAATATTTTATATATTAATTAAAAATATTGTTTTTTCCGATACTATGAGTTTAGTCATTATTCCTTGTGACCACAGAAATAGTTATTTAAAAAATTGCATATTACAAAAATTAAGTTGAATGTCTTGCAATTAAAGCTAATACCATATACATATAACTTTTACATACCTACTTATGTAGCTACGTTTAATAAAAATAAAATTGAATTTTGTTTAGAAAAATTTACTGTGCAGTTGTGTTGCTTTTTTGAAAAAATTCCATATCGTATATCTTTGAATAATACATAAAAATTTTTGCCGTAAAATTCCTCAAAATACGAAATTTACATAATCAAAAACTTCTTCTTCATGCTCTTATAACGTGGGGTAATGTGCGTTCAAATGCAAAATTTACAAACCAACTTTATGGATCGCTATTTCATAATGTTAAGCTAATTCGGAAAAAACCAACCAAAGCCAAAATTTGAATAATTTTTTATTCGAATTTTGGCTTTTGTAGTTTGTAGTTGTAGTTGAAGGATAATTGAACAACAATCAATCTGAAAAAAGAACAGCAAGTGCTTTTTCTCCACACAAAAATTTTGACTCTTCACCAAAATTTCGCGTGTAGAGTTATATTCCCAAAAATGTTTGTTCCTACAGCATACTAAGCTTAAGTTGGAATTCCCTTAGACATTATATTAATATATTATTTTCAATACAAAAAATATCGTAAAACCTTACTCGAGTAGTGCTGATTCAGTTCCGACTCACATACGTTACAATAGCTGCGTTCCATTCGCTTCAAAAAAATCCAGATTATTTTTTTTTACACGCGAAGCAAAAACAAAAAAAATAATCCTATAACAAATAGGATTATTTTTGCTATCCATATAAAATTGTAATATAGCCTTTAAAAAATTTGAAACACAGGTGCCGCACCTGTATATTTTTATGAGTTGTCATTTCATTTTTTTGAATTATTTGTTTGTTTGATACAATGCCTATTAGATAATCATGACAGCTATCTATGTTTTCACGAGCTGCCACCATCGAATGTTAAATAAAAGAAAACAAAACAAACCGCGTGTGTCACACACATTGAACGCATTCAGCGCAGCCAACAATTGCACTTAAATTATTTATATAATTGCATAATATTTATAATTAAATTAAATAATTTACAATTTTTCTGACGTTTAGAGCAAAACACATTCAAAGAAAAACATCGTTCACTAAGGTATCGCTACCATAACAGTTCACAACAGTTCACAACAGTTTTGAACGACACACGTTCTCATGACACCTAATAGTTATTGTATCATGATTGCTTGTTTGAATTTAATTTTGACTGCAACGGTAGTGCCCTCTACGAGTCGTTTTTCTTGCCGTTCCTTTGAGAAAATTTGTTATCGCGATTATACATTAACACATACGTTACAATAATATTAGTAAACAATAATAATATTATGCTTTTTGTACACATATGCCACAATAATGTCGGGTGTATCAATTCTATATTTTTGGTTTAGTTTGTACCGTATATCCAAAAAATTGGCTAATGCGGCACTATAAGAATAAATTTTGTTTTTTTGTGGTATGTACGTCAAAGTTCACAGAGAATATCTCGGAAACCATAAGAGATAGGAACATTAAGAGTACACAGATCGATAGAGCTCGAAAAATTATTCAATATTCCGCCCTTAACTCATTTTTTTTGGTTTTGTGATGTACAACAGTATAATTGCGGGGTGACGATATATAAATAACCTGTAAAATTTTTATCAAATAAAACTTTTATTCTCATTAATTAAATATACACTATTTCTTTGTTTTATTTTAGATTTATTAAATACTGCTAAACCAATTCTATTTATTGCTACATTTTTTTATTATCCAATAATTATTCCATTAGGCAAATCAGAATTCTTTCTTTTTATTCAGCTAATGAAATATCTAAAAATCGTTCTCTGCAGCAGCAACCAAAATATAGCTACAACAAAAATGTCCAGCTGGAAACAAAATAAATTCGGCAACCATGCACATGCAAATAAGAAGCTGTAAAATTTTATTTTCATTTATAAAATTTGCAATATTACTTCAGATATTCAAATAAAAAGAAACAGGCAAGCACATTAAAAAATACCGATCTTTTTGCTCCCTTGTGCACGCAGCCAAAATGATCAAAATATAAAAAACAAAATGTAAACAAACTCGCACTTTTGAAGGGGTATAAAATAAATGTCCCATCAAAATACACTATCCTGTCGATGGAAGGCTAATATCGGCGAGTAAAAAATAACGAGCGACGAGTGAAATCTTCGTCACGAGTGAAAGCTTCGTCGCAGCACGAAACATGGTCGTAAGTCGCACTAGATTTAAGCATCTCAATATTCATAAAGCCACCTGGATGTCCCCTGATCAAAAAACCAAGAATCAAATTGATCACGTTTTGATCGACGAAAGGCACTTTTCCAGTGTATTGGATGTACGCACAATCCGTGGTGCAAACATTGACTCGGATCACTATCTTGTTGCAGCCAAGATCCGTACACGACTATGCGCAGCTAAGAATACACGCAACCCTACACAGAGAAAGCTAGATGTCGTTAAGCTGCAATCGAAACAGACAGCCGATGCTTTCGCCACTCGACTCTCACTCCTGGTTCAAAGCACTCCTCCAATCGATGATATATGCGCGCAGTGGGCACACATTTCCAACTCCATGCGTGCGGCTGCTGAAGAGAGATTGGCTACCTCCGCCCTCGCCGAAACCAGTGTCACGACCAGGAGTGTCGCGACGCCACTGCAGAGAAAGACGCCGCCTACAAAGCCACCCTGCAGTCGGTTGTAACGCGCGCTGCTAAGGAGCGATACAAAGAAAAGAGTAGGGAAGAGAGACATATTTTCAGGCGGAAAAAAAGAGAGACAGAAAAGCGCGAGCAGAAGAAGATTGAGATGTATGGTGACAGGAATGAGGCCCGAAAATTTTTCGAAAAAATAAGACGCCTTGCCGATGGTTTTAAAACCGGGGCCTCTTCCTGCAAGGATGAAAACGGGAATCTAGTGACAGATGTCCAGAGTACACTGACGTTATGGAGGGAACACTTATCTAAGCTTCTAAATGGCGACGCTGACAACAATCCCGCCAATAGAGATGCTATTCCGGAAACCCCAATTTTGGATGACAGCGTTGAGGTTCCGCTGCCCGACTATGATGAAGTTCTGACAGCTATAGCTCGACTTAAAAATAACAAAGCCGCGGGAGCTGATGGCTTACCTGCTGAGCTGTTTAAGAACGGAGGCGAAGCTCTACTTAAATGCATTCACGAGCTTCTATGCAGAATATGGTCGGAAGAATGCATTCCGAACGATTGGAATCTCAGTGTGCTCTGCCCAATCCACAAGAAAGGCGATCCCACTATCTGTGCCAATTACCGTGGGATAAGCCTAAATATCGCATATAAGGTCCTGTCGAGCGTTTTATGTGAAAGATTGAAGCCCATTGTAAACGAACTGATCGAACCTTATCAGTGTGGCTTCAGACCTGGAAAGACCACCATCGACCAGATTTTCACGCTACGACAAATCTTGGAGAAGACTCAAGAAAAACAAGTAGACACCCACCACCTTTTTGTCGACTACAAAGCCGCCTTCGACAGCCCAATAAGGAAGCACCTGTACTCCACCATGTCTGAATTTGGTATTCCTGCAAAACTAATACGACTTTGCAGGATGACACTGAGCAACACCAGCAGCACAGTTAAAATCGGGAAGGACCTCTCCCCACCATTTATTACGAAACGAGGTTTCAGACAAGGTGATTCCTTATCGTGCGACTTTTTCAACCTAATGATGGAAAAGATCATCCGAGCTGCTGATCTGAGACGTAGTGGCAGAATATTTTACAAGAGTGTTATGCTGCTTGCATATGCTGATGACATCGATATCATTGGTCATAATACGCGCGAAGTCAGTGCAGCATTTTCCAGATTAGAAAGAGAGTCAAGTCGAATAGGTCTGGCAGTGAATGCAGATAAGACGAAATAGTTAGTGTCAACAAACAGTCCCAGTGTCTTGGAACCCACGTTACCGTTGACAATACCTCCTTCGAGGTTGTGAAGAACTGCGTTTATCTGGGATCCGGCATTAATTCAACCAACGACATCAGCATTGAGATCAAACGAAGAATAACTCTTGCCAACAGGTGTTACTTTGGGCTCGGTAGGCAATTGAGAAGCAGAGCCCTCTCTCGACGAACGAAAATCACGCTCTATAAATCGCTCATCATGCCCGTCCTACTTTACGCATCACAAACCTGGACGCTGAGCAGTTTAGATGAAAAGACTTTAGGAGCATTCGAGAGAAAGATTCTTCGTAAGATCTACGGACCAATCTGCGTCAATGGCGAGTACCGAATACGGTGGAATGATGAACTGTATGAGCTGTACGCTGACATTCACATAGTCAAGCGCATTAAAATCGAGCGGCTTCGCTGGCTTGGTCATGTTCAGCACATGAAAGACGATGCTCCAGTGCAGAAAACATTCGATTCGGTACCCAGCGGCGGTCAACGCAGAAAAGGACGACCGCTTCTTCGTTGGAAAGACCAAGTAGAGGACAACCTGACGAAGCTTGGAATTTCCAACTGGCGCCAGCAAGCGAAAGACAGAAATGGCTTGCGCAAATTCTTAGATGAGGCCAATACCGACATACGGTTGTAGCGCCAACTAAGTAAGTAAGTAAGAAGTAATGTCTGGCATGTCTGCACTTGCATCAGATGTGTTATCTGCGACGTGTGTTGGTGTTGGTGGTGGAGAGGAAACTAGGTCTTCCGTATTTTCGCTGTTTATCACCAAAAGTGGGTTAATAAATGTGCATCTAACGTGCATGTATTGTTGGGAGCAGTAAATGTGCATCTTCTCAAAGTGCGGTCATGTTGTTGCAATATTCTAACCCTCCGAACCTGTTCCAGTAGGCGGCTCTATGATGAGTTTATATTTTTCATTTAAATTACTCCATTTCTTTTTCAAGCGGACCCAGTCCTCTCTTACACCACACTTTTCACCGACACGTGCCCAAGCATCACGCACGTTTACTATTTTATTGGTAAATAGATTGTCCAGTTCTATTCTGGTATCAATAAACAATTCAGTTTGAAGCTGGGACCCTAGAAGAAAAAAAAATAGCATTTATCATCTGTTGTGAGGTTGAACCGCTACAGGCCGAAACTACCGCAAATGCAGACGCTTCATTCTCCAAGAGTACGGTCATGAACTTACACAGAATTTGACAGAATTTTGACTGTTTGTTCGTTTTCATTTTGCTATCTTCGTCTCTTTTTGACATTTTCTTTTGAATGTATTTATCAAGTGTCACATTTGACGAGCACCAATGCCGAGGTGCGCAGTAAATGTTGTTCGTTGCCCCGGAAATACTTTATCTGTAGTTCTTTGTATCATGTATTCTCCAGCTGTCAAAAAATATTAAAGCGCAATGTTGCCACATTTTGATTTTTTAATATTCTCATAATTTATTTTAATAAATTAATATTCTCCTTCATAATAACGACCGATATGTACAACTATTTTCTTTCAGTTATTAATGATTGTTCGCATCGCTGGGTCCCAAATAGACAAGCTTCTCGAGTCAAAAATCCGATTTGGTCAAATAAAAGACTCTTAAATTTTAAAAATAAAAAAACAACCCCAATAAACGTTTTAAGGAAAATCGTGACAACACTATGCTTAAATGTTCTCAATAAATTCCTATTTAACTCATATATATCTTCAATTGAAAGTAAATTAGAGCAGAACA
The DNA here is from genome assembly GCA_963920525.1 of Dichetophora obliterata. NCBI lineage: Eukaryota > Metazoa > Arthropoda > Insecta > Diptera > Sciomyzidae > Dichetophora > Dichetophora obliterata. Next base: position 154,081,348 of record OY986436.1, on the reverse strand, counting down.
GCAAACACTTTTGGACTTTTCTAAACAGCAAGAGAAATACTAATAGCCTTCCTACCTCCATAGTTCATAAGGATATGAGTTCGGAAAATTTATTGACAATTTCTAACTTCTTTGAAGATTATTTTAAATATGTATATTCACCTTCTTCAGTGGTTTCCACTGCTGACACTACCCTTCATCAAAATGCTGTCTTAGATATTGGTTCGCTTAGTATTGAACCGTTCGAAGTTGAATCTGCATTAAAAATTCTTAAATCGAATACTAAGGAGGGACTCGATGGCATCGCGCCAATTTTTCGAAAAAATTGTGCTGAATCAGTGACATTTCCTCTGTATTTAATTTTTAACAAGTCCCTTACTTCTAGCTAATTTTTGGACGCTTGGAAAGTCTCGCTTATTGTTCCTATCTATAAATCGGGTCCTAAACACGATGTCTGCAATCAAAGGCCCATTTGCAAACTTCTTTGTATTCTTAAAGTTTCTGAACTGATAGTTTATAAAAAGTTTATCTTTCTTGTAAAAAATATTATTTCTACAAGTCAACATGGCTTTATTACGGGTAGATCAACTGTAACTAACCTCACTACCTTTTGTAGTTATATTTTAAAAAATTTTAGCAAGGGTCTGCAAACGGATGTTATCTTCACGGACTTTTTTACTTCTCAAATTATTTTCTTTGGGTTTTCACTCAAACTTTCTATATTGGATTAAATCTTATCTTTTAAATCGTCGTTAAAAAGTAATAATATGTGATCGCCTATCAGATCCAATCTTTGTAACTTCAGGAGTCCCTCAAGGTAGTCATTTGGGTCCACTTCTTTTCTTACTTTTAATAAATGATCTTCCCAGCTTGGTCAAAAATTCGAACTCCCTATTGCTTGCAGACGATTTAAAAGTTTTTCGCGCTATTTCATCTCCTAATGTTTTTTTGTTAATTCAAAATGATATTGACTCTGTAAAATCTTGGTGTGAGATCAACAAGCTACCTCTGAACATTTCCAAATGCCAATGTTTTACTTTCTGTAGGGCTTCTGTAGGGCTGTAGCTTCTACAATTT